>JAEPBF010000133.1:600000-1023964 GCA_019739055.1 Passiflora organensis | reverse complement strand
TGAGGTCGAGGTTTCTGGTTTGTCATAGGGCTGGACTACTGCATATGACACGTTTGAAAACTCGACACTTTCTTTGTATTTTGGTTTGTACTATGCATGCTTGTCTATTGCGATTGTGACCCTTTGGTGGGCTTGGCTTGGCAATTATTTTGGATATGCATGTACTCTTTGGATTTATTATATATGAGATGAGTTGGGTGCCTTGGGCACGTTTTGCTGTTATTGGGCTTGCATTGATTGGACTGTGTTGATGATGCCTGTTTGGGGCCGTGTGGCCTGTTGTGTGTGAGATTTAAGTCTTCCGCTGTTTGTGTGTGCTTCTCCGTGATTTGTTCTATTGTGTCGAGATTTAATTGTTGAATACATGCTCCTTTTTTAAATTTATACTTATTTTTACGTGTTTTGGGTTTTGAGTTTGAGGATAAGCCTTGTGTGGTTCCGATTGGGTCACGAGTTGGGCCAATTGGGACTGCACGGCGGTGAGGAGCCCAAGGATCGGGTTCGGGTCCTCACATCTACGATCTGGCTTTATGTGGATCTGACAAATATCTTACATCTGCATAACCAACTAAATCAAAAATGGATAAATTTGAATAATATAAACTCATATCCATTGTTTCTCGTAGATATCTAAAAATATGTTTAACTTCATTCCAATGTCTTCGAGTTGGGGAAGAACTATATCTTGTTAGTAAATTTACTACAAATGATATGTCAGGTCGAGTGTTATTAGCAAGATATGTAAGTGCACCAATAGCACTAAGGTATGAAACCTCATAACTTAAGAATTCTTCATTTTCTTCACGAGGTCAAAAAATATTTTTTTTCACATCAAGTGACCTCACAATCATTGGTGTACTTAATGGATGAGCTTTATCCATATAAAATCTTTTAAGAACTTTATCCACATAATTTGATTGATGAATAAATATTCCTTTACTTAGATGCTCAATTTAAAGACCCAAACAATATCTTGTTTTTCCAAGATCTTTCATTTCAAATTCTTTTTTTAAATAGCTGATAGTTTTATCTATCTTTTCAGTTCCAATGATATTTAAATCATCAACATAAACAGTTATTATAACAAATCCAGATCCATATCTTTTTATAAAGACACATGGACAAATTGGATCATTCTTGAAATCTACTTTAATCAAGCATTCACTAAGGCAATTATACCATATCTGTTCAGATTGCTTCAATCCATATAGAGAGCTCTATTTAACTTTATTAAATAAATTTCTCGGGAATTTGATTTATTTACATCTGAAAATTTAAATCCTTTAGGGATTTTTATATATATATCAGTATCCAACGAGCCATACAGATAAACTGTAACTACATCCATTAGACGCATTTCAACCTTTTCATGTACTACCAAACAAAGTAAATATCGCAATGTTATTGCATCCACCACTGGAGAATATGTCTCATCATAATCAATGCCCGATTTTTGGGTAAAACCTTGTGCAATGAGTCTTGCTTTATATTTCACAACTTCATTTTTCTCATTTCTTTTTCACACAATTACTCATTTATATCCCATCAGTTTTACACCTTTTGGTGTATAGACTACAGGTCCAAAAACACCACGTTTTTCAAATGAACTTAATTCTGATTGAATTACGTCTTTCCACATTGGCCAATCATTTTTATTTTTACATTAGGTAGGTTCAAAATCCTCACTTTCTTCTATAATATTTAACACTATATTATATGCAAAAATATTGTCGACAAGTATTGAGCTTCGGTTCCATCTTGTTCCTGTAGTGACATAATTAATCGAGATTTCTTCATTCTCTTGTGTTTCTTCCGGAATTTTATTAATTATGTCAACTGGATTTTCCAAAACTATATCCTCCTCATGACCATCTTGTGTAGTTGTTCCTTTCTTTTTTCGAAAATTTTTATCTTTAGAACTGAATGGTCTTCCACGTTTCTGACGTGGTCTAGATTCACTAGCAACTTTGAATTGTCCTTCAAGGACATCAATTCTTATCGGAGCATTTACAGCTAGAACATGAGACTTAGTTATTCTTTTAAGGTCAGTAAATACATCTGGCAGTTGATTTGCAATCATTTGTAAATGAATTATCTTTTGACCTTCATGTTCACATCGATTTGTTCGAGGATCGAAACTAGATAATGATAATTCATTCCAAGAGATCTTCTTTTCCAACTATTTATTTTCTCCTCCAAGTGTTGGAAATATAATTTCGTCAAAATGACATTCAGCAAATCTTGCCGTAAATAAATTTCCAGTTAATGGCTCAAGATATTTAATGATAGATGGAGACTCATATCCAACATATATTCATATCCTTCTTTGAGGACTCATCTTTGTACTTTGTGGTGAAGAAATTAGAACATATACCGCACAATCAAAAATTCTTTGATGAGAAATATTTGGTTCCTGACAATGAACCAATTGCATCGGAGAGTGTTCATGATAACTTGTTGGCCTAATGAGTATAATTGTTGTTGTATGTAAAATGACATGTCCCCAAACATAAACTAGAAGTTTGGATCTCATAAGCATAGGTCTTGCAATCAATTGTAAGCGTTTTATAAATGATTCTACAAGACCATTTTGTGTATGAACATAAGAAACAGGATGCTCAACCTTTATTTCAGTAGACATGCAATAATCTATAAAGGCTTTTGATGTAAGTTTACTAGCATTATTCGAATAGACTTTATTGGATAATCAGGAAATTGAGCTTGCAAACGAATTATTTGTGCAAGCAATCTCGCAAATGTCATATTGCGAGATGATAATAAACATACATGTGACCATCTGGTTGATGCATCGATCAAAACCATAAAATATCGAAATGGTCCACATGGTGGATGTATAGGCCCACAAATATCTCCTTGAATTCTTTCTAAAAAATTTGAAGATTCAATTCCAATTTTTGCTAGTGATGGCCTTATTATTAATTTGCCTTGAGAATAAGCAGCATATGAGAATTCATTATATTGAAAAATCTTATTCTTTTTCAATGGATGACCACAAGAATTCTCTATTATTTTTCGCATCATTCTTGAACCGGGATGACCTAACCGGTCATGCCAAATTTTAAGCACATCATTAAACTGATGGTTTATTATAGAATGAGATTCTATCATTATAATACTTGTGTAGTACAATCCGGAAGAAAAAACGGATAATTTTTATAATATATACTTTTTATCTGAAATTATAGAAGTTATGCAAAGATACTCAATGTTTCATTCGTTCATTGTCTCAATATGATATCCATTCAAACGAATATCTTTGAAACTTAGAAGAGTATAATGCATCCTCTATCATTATTTTGGTTCTACCACATAGAATAATATTTGCTCTTCCAGAGTCCTCAATCAATCTTGCACTACCACTTATTGTATATACATTGGTTTTTCTATTATTCAAATAAGAGAAATATCTCTTATCTCTCAATATTGTATGCGTTGTGGCAATGTCAAGCAAACATATTTTCTTGGAGTTCATCTTAGATATATTCATGCCAATATCCATTCTCTTCATTGAATAAAAAAAATTAATAAGAAAATTTAAAATAAATTAAAATATAAAAAGAAAATATAAATAAATAAAACAAAATAAATAGACTTTTATTATAATAAAACAAGAGAACATAATTGAAATTTGCATAGTTATAAAATTAAAATCATTCTTGATTTCTAGCACTTTCATCATTTGGATCATTAAGAAAATCAGAAACATCCAAGTGAGTTATATCCTCAGGCCATTAGCAAATTCAGTGAAATCATCTTGGACAAAGTTTGTCTCCACATTCTTGCCTTTAGATTTCAAAGATTCTTGATATAGGTCGGCAAAATATTTTGGTGTACGACAAGTATGTTGCCAATGACATTGCATTCCACATCGATGACAGTTATTAATTGTAACTTTTTTCTTTATGCCACCCATGATTTTTCCAGGTCTTTCATCCTTTGCGACTTTCTGATTTTAGAAGATAAATTTACTTGATTGACCACCACCATGACGAAATTTATTATAACCTCATTCTCGTCCTCGTCCACGGCCTCGACTACGACCACAACTATGGTTATGAGATAACATCACATTCACTTCAGGGAATGGAGCATAACCAGTAGGACTAGATTCATGATTTCTCATCAACAACTCATTGTTTTGTTCAACCACTAAAAGACATGAAATCAACTCAGAATATTTTGTGAAACTTTTTTCACTATATTGCTGTTGTAAAAGCATATTTGAAGCATGAAAAGTAGAGAATGCTTTTTCAAGCATATCAACATCAGTGATATTTTCTCCATAATTTTAATTGTGAGCTGATTTTAAATAATGCTGAATTATATTCACTCACATATTTAAAATCTTGTAAACGAAGATGCATCCAATCATAAACGAGCTTTTGGAAATATCACTGTTTTCTGGTGATCATACATTTCGTTTAAATTTTTTTAAAGATCTGCAAGATCTTTTACTGTAAGATATTCAGATTTTAATACCTCATGGAGATGATAGTGAAGAAAAATCATAGTCTTTGCCTTATCTTGATTTGTGCTTCATTTGGTGTTTTGATTATCTCTCCAAACCCTTTGACATCCAAATGAATTTCAACATCAAATATCCATGATAAATAATTTTTTACAGTAATGTCAAAAGCTTTAAACTCAAGATTTGCAATATTTGTCATTGTAAAACTATAAAATATTAAAAATATATAAAATTAATCACATAATAAGATAAGAAATAAATTTTTAATTTAAATATAAGAAATAATCTACAAGAATAACATTTAATGATGGTAATATTATGATAATATAATATTAAAAATTTAGATTTTATTATTTATTTATTTTAAGATTGTATTAGAGTAATGATTATATTATAAAATTGACATAAATTATTTTTTTAATATAACATGTATTTAAACAAATAAAACAATCATGAACTTAAATTTCTAAAAAAAATATACGAAAATAAAATTTAAGAACATACAATATGAAACAATAATATTACAACATGATTATATCTAAATAATTATAAAAATATACTCACCCAAATATATCTTTGTAGAAACTAAGATTCTTGTTTGTTCTTTGTGAAGAACTCTTGTAAGACTCTTGATTCTCTTTTTGTTTATTAGAGTATCGTGCTGATAACGTGTTATAGAATATAAAATAAGAAGAATTGAGGAAAAATAATATAAATTTTTAAGAGAGAATAAAAATAGAAATATAAGAATTTGAGAAGAGAAGAACAAGAGAGAAAACTAAGAACAATATAGAGAGTATAATATCTTTATCAAGTACTCAAGCAAGTACAAAACAAATAATGTTACCTCCTATTTATAAATAACATGATAGGGTACATGAAGAGACATTGAAAGATGAAAAATATTCATTACACAATTAAATAGACATAATAAAATTTGTTGTCTTTTCAATTTCTAAACCTATTATATTCATAACAATATTCTTCTAATTTTTTTAAAAATATTTATTATAATTTAAGTACAAATGTATAACTGAAATTCCATTAATTTATAATTATTTAAAAATATATCAAATTTAAAAAATTATTATTTATGTTATTATATAAATATAAAAGATAAAAAAGAAACAAAGTGTACTATAATTTTCAATTTTTCATAAAACTAAGAATATTTTTTCTAATTTATTTATAATTAGTAATTTAGAATTACGTAATTATAAAATATTTATTGCATTATAAAGACAAAAGAATTTTTATATTTTCAATATCCAAATATTTCTCATTTATAATACTTACCCTCAAATATTTTGTATATCAAGAATATAAATATATAATTAAAAATATTATTTACTCATATATGTAAATCTTATCAATATCTAATTATATGATAATATTTTCATTTAATCTTAGATCGAGACGATATGTCTAATAGTAGTTTATCTTAAATAATATGAGTATCAGATTTGAAATAAGAATTATGATCATCATAATTAAACGCAATCATATATTTTTCTAATCCAAATATCTCAAGAAAATTTATTATATATTTATTCTTATCGTATAAAAACGATAAATCCCATATTAATTAATTGAACATGTGAAATATCCATGTTAATTAACAGGTGTCATCTAACTAGGAGAGATATCAGTAGTTTTATGCTTATAGGAGATAGTCCTTTAATTTTTTAAAAAAATTAAAAGAGAGAGAGATAATTAATGTTAAAGAAGGACGTGAGATACGACATCATCAAACACAAGAGGGTAAATTGGGTTAGATCAGAATGAGAGTGAGCAATCTCTTCAAGCCCTGCTCAATGTCATTGTCTATTTTCTTAATTATCTTATCATTGTTTCTTTATCAAACAAACAAATGGCATATACAAAACGTAGTTTCCAACTATCAGTCACTATCTCACTATTTGAATTGTGAGTGCACCACCAACCGCAATAATATATACAACCAAAATGCCTAATGTTGTAGCCGTCAGATAAATAATCCTCAAGGCTGTCATAACCCCTAAATCACAGCTCTCTCAATTCGCTGTTAAAGGGACACCTAAAGCTTGTTAAGCATACACACAAAACAATAATTCTCAGGTTCTAATAACTGGACCCTTGTACAGTCCTCTCCTTATCACAAAGTTGTCTGGTGGTTGGAACTCTTCTAGCCAAGTCACATCAGAGATTGTTACTCCATTCAACTCTACCTCCCCTTCAATATAGAAAAAGAGGGGAAAAATAATAGCATCACTTGGTCTAATTTTAAGAATCGAAACAATGTTAGGCTCATACTTTTACATGCAGCAAAAACATAACGAGTCTCATTACCAGGTAGATCCCTTCTTGGAGACCTTCTAAAATAAGTACAGTGCCGCCCATGCTCTGAAGAGTAAGGGGGAGACAGTATGTCGAAGATGGCGCAGGGAGATACAGCTCTGAAACAATGGATATTTCCTCCCCTGTCTGGATAAAGTGTTGTAGTACCACAAGGGGCATTCATCTCAACATCTTTAACAAGCTTTGCAGCTCTCGCTGAAAAAAATTTAAAATAAAATAAAACACCGTAAAATGTAGTCATTAGCCTAAAGCCAGGGAAAGAAGAGAGAAAAATATTTGGCTTGGGCTACTCCCGGGATGTTCTGAAATGCATTAGAAAAGTCAATAATCAGTTGAGAGAAATAGCACAAATAGCATAGAAAACAACTTTATCTAACAGTGAACGCTCCCGTGCAATTTCAGCAATCAGTTCTGGTTTTTAAAAAATTGATCATTTTGAACTAAAAGAAAGCTTTTTGATGGAATAGTCACATTACAGAATCATACCTTGCAAAGGATCGGAAGGTTCAGAAAAATCAATCCAATCGTAAGACCTCACATGCATTGAGCCATAAATAAGCTTGCTCAGAACAGTCATTCCAGGATGATTATGCAAAGGTATGATAGATGAAGGCGGCATGCAAAAAATTCCAATCTGTAGAGCAATGAGAAGAGAAAGCAATGAATTCTTAATAATGAACATACCAACCTCAAAATTAAAAACTAAGAAGATCGAAACCTGCTTTGGTACTACGCGAAATTTTCTGTTATCAAACTATTTCCATAGCTGAGGTAAAATTTACATTTCGTAATAATTCCTCCAGAAGAAATTACTTCATCTCTATTAGAATCAATATTATAAATTACTTTACTATTTTTCCTATCCATAGACTCCACAAATACTAGTTTACGAATCTGTTACTGAAACTAGCCCGATCAGTTCGAGTCACAAACCACAGTCAAATAGATATTATAACCCACAGTTAAAAATTGTAAAAAGAAACATCATTGATATGTACCACGTATGACTAACTAAAAGAACTACACAAAGTTGTCTAAGTCTACTTAGCATAGTTGAACTAGTAATAGTTCTTTAAAAACTATAAGGTAGAGTATAAATTTCCATCAGAAAGATTTACATGAAAAGGTTCAAAAAGATTAACACATGCAGAGATGTCCAATGAGCAACAAAAATTGTACTTACAGAGAAGCTGTCGCATTCATGTAGATGCAGATATTTTATTGGTGGTAATGTCTGATGGCTCCCATTCCTTTCATGCACTAAACCTGACCAATTACGGACCATTTGTGCCTCCTGTTCCAGTCCTACATCAGCAGGTTTTATTTTCTCTGAAATACAATTTAATTCAAGGTTAATAAATGCTAAGGTGGGGGTAGATATCTTAAAGCTAAAAGTTAGGTCAGCATAAGTTATATAGAGTAGGACATTCATCAGTACCAAAAAGTTGACCAATTCATGCCGGCACAAAAAAATAACATAGAATTGGAGCATCATTAAATGATGGGAAAATATTTTCAGCAGAAGTATTACACAAAAATACTCATTGCTACATTCTGTCAAGATTTAATATGTTCTAAAGTTGAGAACATTATGATCATGCTTTCCTAGAGGAGTATTTTGTGACACTACAGGTATCAACTATCTTAAATGGGAAGCTAGAAGCTAGAAGCAGATAGCATCATGTTGTGCACCAGCCAGACAAACCTCCTGCAGTTTTCAAGTTCCCTCTTGCATATTCCTAAATAGATGAAGCCTTCTAGGGTTTTCGACTAAGTTGCCTCAATTTTGGGATAAATCAAGTTAGAAACTTCAGATCAAAGCTCGGATGCACCTCTGTTAGGCATAATAACAAGGTTTTGTAGGTTTCTTTTTATCTTAACAGTGGAATTTTCCTAGGCAATATTTACAATTGCTATAACCTATAAATCAATGTTAATATCCAGTCGGAAGTTCTAAGTCCAGTAGCTGAAGTTATTACATAATGTTGTTGAGCAATTCTAGGTTTACCTACTGCATAATCAAATGAAATTCATTTCAACTTTAAAGATTTAAGTTAATAAAATCACCACGAGAAAATATGAAATCGCAAAAGGTTGGGAATCCCCAACCTAAAGCACTCACATTCTGTTAATGTTTCATTCGAGACACATAGCATATGCCACACGAGATTCTTCCTTTTAGCATCAAATGTTACTCAAAACCCTTGACAACTCAAAAAATATGAAAAAAATCACTTTCACCTATTAATTAGTTCAAAACTCAAATATGCCTCCCAAAATCAAAGGTTCAGCAGGATTAATAAAACATGCCCAATAACATTATCCCAACTCTGTGTATGTGTATGTGTCATCAGCTTTAGATTACTTAAAACAATATTTGATGCTTTGGGATGCTCATGGTCTCTTAACTCAATTTCTTTAACTAGTCTTGATTTCACCACCAAATTAAAAAAAAAACATGCTTTTTCTGGATATGGATAGGGTAGAATGGAAGTGAATGCAGTTTTTAGTTTCTGCAACAGATTGAGCTTATCAGGCATTAAGTAGTATCAATGAATGATGATGATTTAAACAAAAGATTATGATGATTGATTAACCAAACGCCATGAAATCTCAAAATGATGAAAACCCCTATTAAGAAAATAAAATAAGAAAAGTAAACCAGAAAAATTTTGGAAAACAATGGCGCATATAGTGTATATTGTTAATGTTTTTACATGATATGACACTGTTGCGTTTTCCTTATTTTGAACTTTTGATACTCCACATCACTTTTGTAAGAACAAAATATTACAATGACAAGTGATGTAAGAAGAAGCATGAACAGAAGATATGAAAGGGTAAAACACGAAAATATTTGTTAAAAGAAAGCACTCTATCAAAAGCACCACATAGGTGCTAGTCAAACAGAGGGGTCTAAAGAATTTTTCTTTCTTTTTAGTGAAGGAGAGCCAATATCTCAAATATAAGAGTTATTGTCAGGATGTCTTATGAGAAAATATCTCAAAGCAATCAACCAGCTCAAAGACAAAGTACGAGCTTGCTCCAAGAAATCACATTGGAGCTGGGAATTGAGGCATCATTATGAGAAGGAGAAGATTTATCCCATTTTCAGGCCACAAACTAGTTCCGTAATTGGTGATTCAAGACTGGCTCTATGTCACGATAGTAGTGCTTTAGGTATAGTTCAAAGGTGATCCTATTTAATGATCATTTAGACAGATGATTCAGTTGAACTGGAAGAGGAAGAGGAACAATTGGAAGCTAAATTAGACAAAATGGAAAATTTGGTAGTTCAACAGGAGACAGTAGCGAATAGAGGTGAAACAGAGACTGGAATCCATTAAAACAGTTATGATATTTATAAAAGAATGATAATTATCATAACGATGATGCAGCTACTGAAAGAAAAAAAATACGATGATAGCAAAGAGGACATCAAAAGAGCTGCAGGAAAGGACTTAGCATTCAACATTCTTGATCTTTTATGCCATTCAAGCAATTTTAAATAAATATGGAATATTACAAATATTATGTATTACAAACTAATCGAAAGGATGTACAAGAAATCCCCTATGAGGACAGGGTCTCTGACATGCAAGAGGGTATAGAAATAACTTATCTCATGAGGATGTAAATTATTAGAAGAACAAATCAGTTCAGGAAAGTTTGAGTTGTTGAAAGATACTAAAAAGATTTGTCAAAGAAAGGCTAATATAGACAATTTTTGGTCAAACTAATATGTTTTTGTAATTGTTTTCCAATGTTCAGTTTGTGCATCTTGGACTATGAAAAAATCATCACACACAAGCAATGCTTCTTTTTTTACAAGAAGCACCTAACGAAAAAATATTAGCCAATGAAGTTGACTGAGGCATCAGAAGATCAAGTCAATAATAGATTAGACTAGAGAAGACGATGTTTACTCTAAGTTGAGGAACTCATTCAGGAGCCTTTTTTTAGGAAAACAAATGCCGCAGTACTGTATCAATTAGTCTGTTTAATTTATTAAGATTTGTGTACTATACTGATTCCATAAGGGAGTTAGCAAATTTTTTCTTTAGAAAAATGAATGAGGGCTTTAATTATAACTTAGCTTTACATCCGTTTTTCCTTCACACACTAAAGGAGGATGTTCTATGTTTTGAGTCACAGCAACCATTATGCTACTCTCTAGACCATGATTGTCATGGCTAGTACCAAGTTAGCATGAGTATAATTGAAGATCAACTAGCAAAGCAAATGGTTCATCACAATACATAGAATAATCCTTGAGAAGTCTGATCCGATAGACAGAGCAGCCTTGGATCTTTTAAAGGATATAGATTCTCTTTTTCATTATTGTTCTGGGGACAACGAAGAGTTAAGACTAAAATTAGATCTCTGCAACAGATGACTATTTAAGTGGTGCATTCTACATGCTAAAGTACAAAAACAAAATAAAAATTACTATGCCTGATAAATAACATTGGGATTTAGTTAATCATGCTGCTCAAAACAACTGAAGTCAATTTGCATCGGTAGTCAAAGCAACCTATAACCTAAAAAAACTAAACTCATGGTCGAAATTTTAAATCAATGTAGAACTCACATCATACTTCAAATTCAACTGCATCACAGATGGAAAACAAAGCACGATGACAATGCTAACCTAACATGGTGCGAACTTTTTCAAGGGTCTCATCCGAGACAGGTCCATCGGGGGAGAAAGCAGCCTTGCAAGTATTATAGAGTCTCTGGATGTAGTAAGGCATGATAAGAAAAAGGGCTCAAAAAATCAACCAGCAAGCCGAGAGCGTCCAGTTTTATCAAGTGAAATGTTGATAAAAAGCAGGACACATTTCACAGCGGTGGTGATAGATCTTCATGGAACTTTCACCTAATTGCTCTCCCCCTCTGAAGAGCATATTGCAATAGGAGCACCTGCCCAACCAATTCAACAATAACAAACAACGAGAGTTAAAAACAGCTGATCCATCATTTTGACCGTTAAATAAACGGATAAAGATCATAGCAAAGAAGCAACAAATTCCAGGTACCAAACACCACTATAAGGGCACCAGTCCTAATATGCAATCGTAAGAATATCAAACAGACAAAGGAAAACAAATGCATTCGATAGCAGAAACGCAGTAAACCGATGTAGAACAGAGAAAATGAAAGAATCCTATAATTGACTGGAAGGGGAGAAGCGTAGGCGTTATCGTACCTGAGGCGCTCATAATAATGATAAGCAGAGAGAGAGGGAGAGAGTGAGAGAAGAGGGAAGGAAAGGGGTTTTGTACAGACTTGGTCTAAAAATTAAATACTAATTTCAGAAAGCCAAAATATATTATATGGCATTTAATTTAGACCGTTGAATCATGAGTAGGACTTACCATTATTTAAACATAATTATAGGACTATTTAGTAATTTTCCAATTAATAAGCGTAAAATTACGGAATGAATATGGATTTTTTTCGCGTTGTTAGCGTTTTTTTCGTATGCATTTTAAGGTAAATGATAATATTTGAAATAAGAAATATTTAAATATTTTTCATGTATATTTGAATTAATCTGTATTTACATATAACAAATTTAGACATATATTTTGAATATAATAGCATTTAAAATATATTTTCCTATTTTGATTTGTCATCAACAAACACTTAATTAACATCCTGGAAACATATCTCACTCATCAATTTAACCTGCATACATGAATTTGATAAAAATATGAAATTATTTGTGTTGTCACTAAACTCTACCCATTAACTAAACCATCTAAACTTGGTTCTGAGTCTAAATTAATACTCTAATAATCATTCTTAACATCAAAAAATAGTTAAGAATAAAAATCAATTCGTCAAAACCTACAAAAAGTGGTTTTTACTTTTTATCTGCTGAAAAATTCTCAAAATATTTTAAAAATCAAAATAATTAGCCTTTGTTGGAGATAAATAATAATTATGGGATTGATTCAAATTGTCTCAAATTTTAAAAACATTTCATATTCAAACTAAAACTATGTCATTCATCTTTAATTAAAAATATAAAAAAATTATGTTAACCACATCCCTCATATTAACCTATGCTTGACATTTAGGGATATAGGAGGAATGATTTACATGCCATAAATCAAAGAAAAGAAATCCAGACACTAATAAAATATAGAGGGAGAGGTACGTGTGTGTGAGTGTTTACGGGAGGAAAAGAAAGAAAAAGAAAGAAAAAGAAAGATAATGTAGAATATGTTTTTTTATAAAATAAAATCAAACATAGGGAGTGAACGACATGCGTCTTGGTCGTCTTGGTCGTCTTGGTCAAAAAGTATTTCATTTGGTTCACATGTCTTCCAAAATCACGTGTAAGATCATTCCGCAATGTATTTTACTCCATCATGCGAATAATTAAAGCTGTGTGTGAAATATATCATATTTATTTTTTAAAAATTAATATTTTACGTTATATATCACATCGTAAAATAATTTAAGACTATTTTTTTAAAAGATATTAACCACTTAGGTCGATTAAAAATACATAAGAGCGATGATTTTTTATTGGGATAAAATCCTCATAAAATTTCATTTATATCTATCTTTTATATTATATAATAAATATTTTGTAAGCAACATTCATCGAAATAAATTCAAAAATATATTATATTTTATAATTTTTTCTCTTATTATTTTCTCTCAAAAAATCTTTTTATTTTTATTATGCTTTTATATTTTGACACCAATTCCTATTGTAAACCTATATTTGTATTATATAAAATTTTTTGACATTCAAATACATAATTAACTTTTTTATAATCCTATTTTTTCTTAAAGTCGGGCACATATAAAAAAAGAATTAATATTGGGTTCTGACTTTTAAATCATGGGTAATTTCCCTTTTTTTAGCAGCAAAATTCGGTACGAAAAACAAAGATTGTATTGTAGAAAATTTTGATAAATTTTGGAGATTCGAATAAGGTAAAATGGTATAGGTCGTTGTGGACTCCCAAGTATCCAAAGCTTATTATTTTATTCTAAATAGAATAAAAAGTAAGAATTTATAACAAACGCAGGCACGAATATCAAGGTGCCTGCTTGGCCAGTTTTGGTGTCGGGAAAAGCATCCCAAACGACGCTAAAATGCGCTGTGGGCCTACAATCTCCGTTTCTTCCATTAAATTAAACCTTGGCCAATTTATTTATGATTTTTTAAAAATTTACTATTTCGCATCATAAATATCAATTTTAATATTTGATTTTAAAAAAATCAATTTTATAATACAAGCATACACTTTTGGTTTGTTCAATTTATCTAATATAAATATAACCCTACAAAAAAAAATTTAGAGAATTCTATCCTAAAATTTACCATCTACGTATATAAATCCTGTTGTTTGGAAATAATTGAAGTATACACCTACCTTTGCTCAACACAACCATATGCTGAAAAATTTAAATTTTCTTATTCTGTAATTAATCCATAAGTTGTTAAATTAAAATTAATTTATATTATTAATAAAAATTTTATTTTTATTTATCGAGCTAAATAGTATATAAACTAAGAATTTTAAAATTTTTTTTTTTATAAAAATAATTTAAATTTACCGCACCCAATGGTTAGTTAAATTGGCATCTGGCAACAACCTCAGCCTCAGGTGACATCCTCAGCTTTGGCATCTTCGTTATAAATGCACACCTCTTGGCAGTACGAAGTGGGTGTGGTTTTGGAGAAATATTTCTGCTCACAGAGACGGTTTTGCCCTCGAGAGAAGCAACGAGAGTTGGACAACCCGACGGGGACGATGATGATGAGAATGATGAGGAGAACATGCAGCGTTTTGGAGGCGAGGGGGAAAGGAGCTACTACTATCCGAAGCCTGTCCTCCTGGTGGCAGAGCGTCGATCCAGCACCCAAGGATCCCATCCTCGGCGTCACCGAAGCTTTCCTTGCAGATCCTAGCCCCGACAAGGTCAACGTTGGAGTTGTGAGTTCCGTATCCCTTTTTTTGTGTGTAATCGATTCCTTTCTTCCAATTTGTGAACAAGGCTCTGGTGTTTGTTTCATTTAAGGGTGCTTACCGGGATGATAATGGAAAGCCAGTTGTTCTGGAATGTGTTAGGGAGGCTGAGCGTAGAATCGCCGGAAAAGCAAACATGTAAGCCTGCAAACCTTCTAGTCTAAATTATAATCCAATTTTATGTTTATATTATTCATAATCTCATCCTTTTACTGTATTATTGTTCAATTTTGCAATTCATAGTTATCAAAGTCTGATCTTTATGTTACATTAGTTTAACTTGGAAATAGTTGGAAGTACGCGTTTCTCGTTGCGAGTAGCTAGCCGGTTTCAACTTTTCTTTGCTTTTTCACTTTTCTATTCTATTCTTCTTCTTGCTTCCTTACTTTTAGTAACGAGTCCCATTATGGTCACTTCCTTCTTTCTCCGTTAACAACTTATATTCATTTGGATATGCTTTAGGAGAAAAAGATTCTCTCCTTCCCATCACACAAACTAGTGCACCATTCTTTTGCGCATCACTACTTATTTTCCTTTTTCCCTTCCTTTTCTTCTATCTATGTGTCCATTCTGGTCCACCATTATTTTGCCCCATCACTACATTTGGTTTCTTTTTCTCCATTCCTTCTAAGTGCGCATGAACATGCGATCCATTGAAGACCTCTTTTAACCATTACATATATGCTCCTCCTCGCTGTTCTGCCAAATTGTATGCTCCCAAATGAGGCTCTGTTTTTTGCTTAATATTATGCTACTGGTAAAAGAATTATAGCGGTATAATTAAGATTTTATCGAGGTACAATTAAGCTTTTGTCAGTAAATAATTGTTGCCACTGTTTAGCTGTAAAAGTGTCATCTCATATCACTGTTTTCTTGTTTGGACCAAATGTTTTCTATTGACTATGGATGATCAAATTTCGGGAAATAACTGATAAAAAAAGCACAAATAATTTACTGGATTCGATTGCCTTATATATCGGAAGACGGATTGCACTGGATTTCATATCCATAAATTCATCAAGCGTTGAAGTAAAGATAGGGGAAGATATATTTCAGGCAATCTGTCTGAAATTTTGAAGGATTAGTTAAAACTGATATGTATCTTCTACATACAAATAAATTATTTTATTTTTGAGCTGCAAAGATGATAAATTATAAGCAAAAAAAATTTAAAGAACGTGTTCTGATAGCAAACAGTTGTGGTCTAATAGCAAAAATTATAGTACAACTAATATATATTCAAAATATGTAACTTTTGAGTTCCAATTATTAACGAGCCAAACGGTTGATTAATTACATCAAGTTGCTGAACAATTAACCACCGAAGGATACTGTCCGCATCAGCTGGACAGCCGTTTTCTTGATTGAAATTTATTAAATTTTTTTAATAAAGTAGTGGTTTAATTGTTTAATTATTGAATTACACTTAATAGATTAATTAATATACTTTATATGCTATCTTTAATTAATTAGTAGCTTAAGGTAATCTCTAGTTTTCACATTGGATTTCACAAATGATTCCCTTTGTGCTTTACAAAACTAAAATTTTTTCCTTTTTTGATATAAATGCTCGGGCTTTACAAAACTAAAACTAATTCACCAGATTAATGTCAAGTCACCCTAAATAAAGAGAAATAAATGGTAAAATACGATTTTTCAGGCATTCCTCCTCTAATTGCAGCTTATTATTCAATCATTTGTTATTAGCGTAAAATGCAAAAATCATATCTACTGTAATTTGTCCTTTCTCTGGATTTGTTAGCATCTAATCATCATGTCTGGGTGTGGTTAAACTGGGGTAGGTGCATATAGACTCAACCGTTGTTTGCACTATCAATCATTAAACTGAAAAAAATCCTGTCTTATTGCTTAGGGAATATCTTCCTATGGGTGGGAGTGTAAAAATGGTAGAAGAAACACTGAAGCTGGCTTATGGAGAGGATTCAGAGTTCATTAAAGACAAAAGGATAGCAGCGGTGCAATCTCTGTCTGGGACCGGTGCATGCCGGCTTTTTGCAGACTTTCAGAAGCGTTTTCGTCCTGAATCCCAAATATACATACCAGTTCCAACATGGGCCAAGTTAGTGTCTTTTGCTTTTGATCATGTTGTTGCTATTGTTGGTGTCGTTAGTTTCATTGTAGGTGATCAAGTAAAATGAGTCATGAAATTTGTTCTTTCGTCTCTCTTTTTCCTGATAGCTACTGGATTCTGACATTAAGTTTTACAGCCATCATAATATCTGGAGAGATGCAGAAGTCCCTCAAAGGACCTACCATTACTATCACCCTGAATCCAGGGGTTTAGATTTTGCTGCGTTGATGGATGATGTTAAGGTTTGTAAGGCTCTGTTTCATGTTCATTAGCTCTGATGCTTGCTTTAGTTGCTTACTTTACACTTTGTCACCCCTACGTTTTAATTCTGGTCCTTTGCGCTTTATTTACACCTCATTGCCAACCTGCCTTCTTCCTCATTTATTGAAATGGATGGTCTTGTAGAATGCACCAAATGGCTCATTTTTTCTGCTTCATGCCTGTGCTCACAATCCTACGGGGGTTGATCCGTCAGAGGAACAATGGAAAGAGATCTCAGAACTATTCAAGGTAAATACTTTCCTTTGTTTACTAGGGTCCCTTTCGCTAATCATTTTTTGTTTCTTTTCTTTCTTTCGCTCTGAAACACATGTGATTTTCAGGTTAAAGGACATTTTCCCTTTTTTGATATGGCCTATCAAGGTTTTGCAAGTGGTGATCCAGAAAGAGATGCAAAATCGATCCGAATTTTTCTAAAGGATGGGCATCATATTGGTATTGCGCAATCTTATGCAAAAAACATGGGACTCTATGGCCAGAGAGTAGGATGCCTAAGGTATTGTTTATCAGTAATCTAAATGCTTTTATTATGTGCCGCCGCAGCAGAGTTCATTCACGTATTAAATCTAGGACCTTGTTGTTAGTGCATATCACATATAATACTTTAATTGGCCTAAGTACCTGGTGCCTGGTAGCTATTTCTCATTGAGGTTTAGGTTTGTGAAGAGCAAAGAAATGCATAAACCGTCCTTGTGGGAGGTAAGGATGTTGTGATGGACATGATAAGATAAGGCAGGGCCGAAGAGGGAATCAGGATTTGTGGACGAATGTGAATTTGTAAAATGTTTGTCATATCATTTTTTGGCTTGATTATACTCTGGCTAAAGCAAGCACATTTAATCTTCCCTCTATTGATATTTAATGTTACTAATTTCTTGTTGCAGTGTGCTCTGTGAAGATGAGAAACAAGCTGTGGCTGTAAAAAGTCAGTTGCAGCAGCTTGCAAGACCTATGTACAGCAATCCACCTGTTCATGGTGCCGTTATTGTATCTACTATACTTGGGGATCAAGATTTGAAGAAATTGTGGCTTAAAGAAGTCAAGGTATCTTGTCCTTATTGGATTTCTTTCTCATCCTAGCTAGAACTTCGGTAGGTAATAACTGTCTAATAATGGTTTCAGTTTTGAGTGACTTGAGTTGCTTCTAAATAGCTAATGCGTCTAAAGCTGGTCATTATAGAGTCCAGTGCAGAAATCACATGTCAATTCTTGATAAATTTTAATGATCATCTGAAAACCTGTCCACGGACCACCAATACCTTGAAAATCAATTCTCCCAGCCCATCTAAAATAGGAAAAAAGACATGGAAACTAAATCATAAAACAAGTTATGCTATACAGAGCCACTGTTTGATATTTACTCCCATATTGTCGGTTTGGGATGCAAATCAATATTTTATTATATATTGTGCTCAACAGGTAATGGCTGATCGTATCATTGGAATGCGAACTGCTCTACGAGAAAACCTTGAGAAGTTGGGTTCGACTTGGTCGTGGAAGCACATTACTGAACAGGTAAAATTCAACTGTACAATTTGAGAACATTGTCACAGAGCCTTGGCCTTTTCCCTCTCTCTCTTCTGTAATGCAAAAGCACTTTATAATCTATGCTGCTCCTTGCAAGCAGATTGGCATGTTTTGCTATAGTGGGATGTCTCCTGAACAAGTTGATCGATTGACCAAGGAATTTCATATCTATATGACTCGAAATGGTCGAATCAGGTATCATTCTCATCATGAATATTTCAGATCTACGCTACTTTTTCTTTGTGGAGAAATAACTGTAGACAATTTTTCTGGTTAGTCCCGTTATAGTGAACTATTGTTGTTACTTGAGTAAAAAAAGTACTGCTATATTAAGAAACTATCAAACTTACTATAGTGGTTGATAACTCCAAAAACTAAGTGATTATTTCTTTTGACAAAAAAAAAGTGTAGATATACTATTGCAGTAGCCTTTTAACATCAAAACATGCATGGAACCAACCTTGATATTAAGCATGGTAGATATTTTTGTATCAAAGAAACATGATCAACCCTCATTTCAACGTAAGCTTCCTGTCATATCATTTGATCGATGCATTATGTATAGCATTTTTCACTTTAGATATTTATCCGTTTTGGATATATGCACGTTTGTATGAGAAAACTTGATTTTCTTTTGTTTAATAAATAATCTTGGTACATTCAGATCTCACATTATCATGTGGCAGTCTAGGCGCCAAGTTTTGCCATTTGTTTCTTGTTCATTGGAACAGTGTATAACAGTTCTAGCATTTTAGCAGTAATGTTTTGTTTCCTGATAATTTAGTGGAATGAATGTTGTTAACGATCCAACAACTTGCAGTATGGCAGGCGTTACTACCGGCAATGTCCAATATTTGGCCAATGCTATTCATGAAGTCACAAAATCTGCTTAAGCCTGTTCAATGAACATGATAGAAAACAAGAGTTTTATTTTTTGATATTTTCTGCTGCAACGGGAAAAGCTGAAGATGCCATCGACAGGTATCAATTTCAGAGTTTTCTTCTTCATTTTTTCTTCCATAAAGATGCCATCCACAACCATAAACATGGTAGGCTATAAATGTTGTGTAATTGATGGAAACATTAGCTGGTAGTTTTGTCTACCTTCTCCTCATTATATTCAATTTCCCAGTTGTCAATAAATCCTGAAATCAATTTTGGTGTCATTCCAAATATTATACCGATTTCTATACTAACTATGAAATTTTCATTCAATAAACTATAAAACATTGTTTATGCCTAGTTGATCAGCTTCTTTGGCTTTACATTTGAATCCTACAACTTTATTATTTTGTTCAAATTCGCTTCATTTATTATTTTGTTCAAATTTGCTTCGTTTATTATTTTGTTCTCTTGATTATAAGATAAAACATGATATAAGTGTGGATAATTGAATATTATATGTAAAGAAATATCATTAGTTATTTCGTTAATTTGAATAATCAAATCCATAATTTTAATTTATTTTTCTGAATAATCATATAAATAGTCACACATTGTTTAAGAATGTAATTTCGCTTTATTGGTTTAGAAATTGAAACTTTTGCCAAGTAATCTCTCAGTAACCTAGCCTCGATTCTAATATAAGGATCCACGGGCATTACACTTTCGGAAAATTTATTGTCTTTAGGGGATCATAGAATGATAACAAGATGAGCAACAAAATGATAAATTAATAATAATATTAAGTTCAAGATCTAGGAAATAAAAGAGCCTTAAGTTGTGATAAGGGTATTATTAAGTTCAAGATCTAGGAAATAAAAGAGCCTTAAGTTGTGATAAGGGGTAAAGGAATACAAAAGAGTTTTTTATTAACATGGGTTCTTACTAACTAAAGTATTGACATGACTTTGACTTTTACAAACATTATTGACATGACTTGATTTTTACAAAACACTATTGACATAACTTGACTTTTACAAAACATTTTTTGTTTTCCAGAAAAAGCTTCACTTGTTGATGGGTTCATGGTCCTAGTCCATATTTTCTGTCAATTAACAGGATGTCTCTGATGCAATGGCTGCTGCAACTTCTCTTTCTTCTAATACAATTAATTTTTGGTCCAATTCCTCATTAGATGTCAATAATTTCTAATCTAGTTCATTAGCTAGATTATCATAATTCGCATACGATCTTGGATCATAATTTGGAGGTTCTGAATCATCTAGTCTTTGAGAATCTTGAAAATAGGTTGGAATTATCGATAGACACAAGGTTGTCGTTGTAAGTTGTGTTTTTGTCCTGTCATAACTATTTATATGACATAGATACCTCCAAGCAAAGTGTAAAAATTGAGGATTTGGATCGGCATCATTCAGTGTCTTGTAGGGGTAACAGACGGGAAAAGGGGTTGGAATGCTCCCACCATATGATTTGTGTAATACGTATGTCATGTATAATGAGTCTCTTTTTTATGGTGAGGCATGTCTAAGTAGATTGTAGAGATTTGTTCTTCAGATACTGAGTAGAGCAAATAATTGGAGGTAAACCCATTGGTTTGAGGTGGTAAAGTCCAAATCTAATACATATTCTAACATATCTTTGACTCTAAATTTGATCATGCCATAGTAAAAAATATGAAGACACCAATTGTACCAGAGTTTTTCATCACAAAAATTGTATATATGAAATATATTAATTCTGGAGAAAAGATGGTCTGGCGAATACTCTAGTGGTTTAATAATATCCATCTTTTTGTCTTGATATTTTTGGAACATTGCCAGATAAGGGAATAATTGATTCCTCGCATATTGTTGAATTTGGTAAAGATCAGGGTTCTTTGGTAATCTAGGGGAAAGGTTAATTGTACGGGTGATTGATAAGTCCATAAGGTTGGATGGTCTATTTGTGTCTATATAAAATCATTGAGTGAGTCTAGACTATGTGGTAATGGGCTTGGTGGTACTAACTCTTCAGGCTTAGGAGGATTAGAGGCTGAACATTGTCCTGGGTTAAAAGTATTCTATCCACAGAATCGAGATTTGTAGAAAGGACAATCATTAGCCCAATGGTTTGCGTATTTTCCACAAATGTAACAAAAGACATCAGGGGGTAGTGAATTTTTCTACTTCTTTGTTGGTGATGAGCCAGCCATAAGGATGAGAGGAAAATCCTTTGTAAGAGAGATCAGCTTTGGTGGTCTTGAGAGTAAGTCGGCTAAGATATTGTCTTTGCCTTTGATGTGTTCTACGAGATAGTCATAATGGGAAAACCATTCCTTTTAATGTAACAATTGTTTATCTAGAATGGTCTTTTTTTTAAATTCAGGACTCTTGGAAAAGAGGAATTATCCATTTGGATTTTGAAACGGTGACCAATGAGATGGAATTCAAATTTATGTATCCTATCTTTAACTGCCAAGACTTCTTTGTAGATTGTGTGGTAGTGGAGTTCTGCGCTGGAAAACTTTTCACTAGCATATCTGCACAAGTGTTTTTTCTTGCCAATTTGTTCTAACAAAATAGCTCCCCAGTAATGATCACTGGCGTCAGTTTGCAAAATCTTCTGTCCTATTGAAGGAATCTGTAAGGGCGGCAAGTTCTGGGTCATGTTCTTTAAGTATTGCAATGTTTGCGAATGTTCTTTGATCCACTGGTTCACATCTTTCTTTAATAACCCATATAAAATTATTGTGTATTTGAAGACATTAGGGATGAAGGTTCTTAGGTAATTTGACAATACCTAAGAACTGTTGAATCTGATGAGTCGAAAGATTTTCTTTAGAGAACTTGAATAATTCTTCTATAATATGATGTCCACTTAAAAATACCCGCTTTGAGATCAGTAAGGTTCTTAGGTATTGCAGATTCAACAGTTCATAAGAACACATTATATTGCAGAAGAGTAACAGGCTCATATCAATTGAGAAGATCGAGTAAAGGAATGGTGACCTTTAAGGATAGGAGAAGTGTTTTAGCTAAACATATTATGGGTTGGTCGGATCAAGAGATAAAAATTGAGAGAGATTGGACATGTCTCAAACTGAATACTTCATAAAATTTTTCGATGATCTTACAAGTGAGGTAAGAGGCCTCTTTTTTATAATAAAACATAAGTCTAACATTTTACATTTTTATCCATGTTTTTGAACAATAATTCATACCCTTGTAGGAAAGTAAGAATTATTCTTGGTTATCTGATCCACTATCACATCTTCTTTGTCGTATCTTTACTTTCTTATCCGCGAGTGGATTCCTCCTTATCTTCTTTTGCCAGGTGTTTTCTATTGATATTCTAACAGTAGATCACGATCAAAATCATGGTTAACAAATGGATCATCATCTTCTTCACCTTTTCCTTTGCCTTTTTACTGGTAGGCTTCTTTTAACTTTTCCATAATAGTCTTAGCTAGATCATCCTCCTATCCTTAATAGTCTCTTCAAAACACATAACCTAATCTTAAAACAAACTCATAGATTCTGGTCAGATGGTAGTCATAGTAGTTGTATCTATTGAGCTGTTGACCAGAAATTTTAGCAGAGAATGTCTTGTTGGTATACGGATGTTGCCTCCATTCCTTTTTTGTCATGACTCTCATAATTTTTATTCTTGAGAAGGTAATTTGGTCAGGGAATTTTTTATCCATTGTGTGCATAATTTCCACAGATTGGGTTTCTAAGAGAATTTGTTCATAAAAAAGGCGAGTTTTATATGGGTGTTCTAGCATTTGGAATTCTCTGAGAGGGAAGATTTGAATGCTGAGCTCTTTTATATCTCTTCTCTTCATCTTTTTCAAGCTCTATTATTTTGATGTCACTCTTGTGTGTATATAAGTCTGTCTTTTCTCTCTGGTTGGCCAATTCTTGAATAATAAGAGGAGGTACTTTGGTAGTAATGGACTGAGGAGATCTTTCTGGGTAAAGGGGTAAAGGTACCATGAACTTTCTTTTTATTTGTTCCGGGGTTACCGGTTCGGTAATTAAAGCAGAATAATAACTAGGTTGAATATGAAAAACGGGGGAAGAAGGGGAAGCAGGAGGAGAGTGAGAATACCTTTTATCAGAGGAGGTCAAGGCTTTGTTAGCTAACATAACCATTAAGGATTTCTTTTTATCCATCTTATGCTGTCAAAACATACAATTTGTTATATGTTTCCATATCTTTTAATTCTGAAATGCTTAAATTAATTTGACTTCTTTCTTTTATTCTTCTTTTTAAGACTCTTTGCACCGATTTTAAATTTTCTTGTAAAGTTCTTTTTTCTCTTTCTACCTCTTGTGCTTGTTGTTTTAGGCTGAATACACTCTGATAACGATATGTCTTAGTTACTGTCTTTTTATCTTTTGATAAAATTTCTGTTACCCAAAAGCGATCATCCCTGTAACTCCTGGGATACTTCTCTGCTTACTACACCTGAGTGTAACCTTTGATAATACATTATCCTGAGATATTAATTGATTTATATTATTTTACAATTCACATAATATTTTAACATTTGAATTTATTTTTTGTAAGTATTTTCTTTTTCTATCTTTTTTATATTTTCCCCAATTCTCATCTATCTTTTTCCCAATTTTTTCTTTTATTTTGAGTAATTTAATTATTTTCTCTTTCATGTTCTTCAATCATTTCTTCAATTATCCGTATCATTTTTCTACTAAATTTTTCTCTTTTCTCATACTCTTTACAATAACAATATTCATTTATGATAGTATGATTAATCATATGATCATTTATACTTAAATTTATTTCCTCTATTAATTTAGTTCTTAGTAGTTTAATTTCTTCAATTCTTGAAAAATCTATTTCAATTAATTTTTCTGTAGTTCTAACCTGTGCGTAAACAACAGGGTTAGACATAGTACCTTTTATTTCAGTAGCTTTTATTCTTCAGATCTTTTATCTCTGCTTCCCTGCAAGAATTCTCTGGATAAGAAATCTGGTAGATTATTTAGTGTTCCTTTTATAAATTCAATGTTAAAATCGTAATTAGAGAGTAAAGCTTGTCATCTGGCAAATATTTGTTTTGACATTAAGTTTTTTACGTCTTTTTCAAGTATGAATTTAGCCGATTGACAATCAACCCTTATTAAGAAAATTTTATTAAATAAATCATCTTGAAAAGTATTCACACATAAAACTATAGCCAAAACATCTTTCTTGACAATAGAGTAATTCTCTTGAGTTTTATTCCATATCTTTGAATAGTACCTAACTAGTTGTTCTTTATTGTCTATTTTTTGCTTTAATATACCTCCATAACCATGATCAGATGCATCTGTTTCTACAATCAGGAAAGCATCTTTTTGAGGAATTCCTAGACATGGTAACTGTTTTACTTTTTCTTTTATATTTTTTACTATATTAGTCATATTATGTTCCCAACTTGGTGTATACCTTTTTAACCTTTTATACAAAGGTTTAGAAATTATTCTTATATTAGGTATAAAGTCTGTTATATAATTTAAACATCCTAAGAACCTATGTAATTGCTGTTTATCTTTGATTTCGTCAGGAAATTTATAAGAGAATTGTATACTTCTATCTATGGGAGTGAACGTCTCTTGAATTATATTATATCCTAGGAATCTTATTATTGTTTGAAACAGTTTTAATTTTGTAGCCGATACTACAAGACCGTTATCCTTTACTATATTTAAGAATTTTTTAACTTGTCTAAAATGCTCAGTAACAGATTTTGAATATACTAGCACATCATCTATATAAATAATTATAAATTTATAATGAGGATTAAAAATATCATTCATTATATTTTGAAACTCAGAATGAGCATTTTTTAATTCGAATGGCATTACATTCTATTCGTAATGTCCAAAAGGGACTGTGAAGGCTGTTTTATACTAATCCTTTTCTTTTATTTGTATTTGCCAAAATCCAGATTTCATATCAAATTTTGAAAATATAATTGCTCCTGATAGTCTTTTTATTAAGTCTCTTTTATTGGGAATATGGTATCTAATCCATTGTAAATTTTTGTTTAATGGTTTATAATTTATAACTAATCTAGGGGCTCTCCTTTCTAATTCAGTTTGATTTTGAACATAAAAGACAGCGCATGACCAAGGAGATTTGCTGACTCTTATTAACTTTTTATCCAATAGTTCTTTTATTTCTTTCTTGCAGTATTGCAATAATTCAGAATTCATCTGAATTGGTCTAGCTTTTGTTGGTATATCTTTCTCTTTAAAGTCCTTTTCTTAGGGTAATCCTACAGTGTGTCTTTTCCTATTCCAAAATGCATTAGGTAGATTTGAGTAAACTTCTTCTTCAATCTATTTTTGTAGTTGTGTTATTTGTTCGATTATTTCTTTGCTTTGTAGATCTTTTTTTATTTTTGCATAGTTAAGTTTATTTGTTAATGAGGGTAAATGTTTCTTTTTATTTATTAATAAAATTTCTTTTCTGATTCCTAATTCTTTTATTATAGATATGTTTCTTTCTTGTATGTTTCTGCAAAATTCAAAGGTAATTTATTTTCCTAAAACTTCTGTTTCTAATCCTTTATTATTCACTGTAGAAGGATATATTTGTGTTAAGAAGGGAGTTCCTAATATTAAGTCTTGTGATAGGTTTTTAACTAATAGGAAGGTATTTTTGAAACATATCTCTTGATTACATATATGTGCATCAGTTATTTTATATCTAACTTCTAATTTCTGTTTGTTAGCTGCATATAACCTTTCTCTAGTTTTTTCATAATATTTGGTAGGAATTAATCATTCTCTATCATAATTATGATCTGCTCCAGAGTCTACTAAGGCTTTTATTTTTATTTTGAAGTCTCTTATTACTATGGTTACGTATGTATACCATTTTTGAAATTCTATCTTTGATATAGTATTTATAAATTCTTCATTTTCTCGATTGCTATTTTCTGGAAAATCTTGTATTACTGCCTTTCCTTTTATAGTGTATCTTATTTTTTCTAATTCTTCTTTTGTAACCTTTACTTCTTCTTTTACGTACTGAATTTTTTGTTTTAGTCCTTCTAAAGTTAATAATTCTTTCTTATTTTCTTTTCTAAATAATATTTCGTTTAAATTATATGTTTTATTTTCACTTTGTTTGGCTTTCTTATTGCTAATATAGGTTTTTTATTCTAACCGGTATTTCTTTTGTAAATTATTGTCTTCTTCTTTCATGATTAAATCAAACAAATTATTTTCTTTAGTTATAGTATTAATTTCATAACACTGACATGGTCATATACATCCACATTCATCTATACTTGTATTATTATTAGAACTACTAATACTAATCCTCACTTTCTTCTTTTTCTATCATATTTAGTATTTCTTCTTTTTCACTATCTTTTATTTTTAAGGCTCTTATCTTTTTAAGCAAGGGGCAGTCTTTTTTATAATGTCCAAACCGTCCACACTTATAGCATGTTGGTTCCTGTTTTCTATCATTATCATTTTTTTTAATTTTTTTTATTCTTATTATATTTTGGTTTCTCATTTCTTGGTTTCTCATAGGTTTTTCTAAATAGTTTTTGATATTTATATTTCCTAGTTTTCTTAATAATTTTCTTATGTTTTGCAGATAGGGCAGCTACCTTTTCATATTCATACTGGGTGCAAAATAATCCTAATTCTTTTCTACCGCTAAGTCTATCTTGTTTAAGTTTTGATTTTAGTTTTAATTCGTTGCATTAGAATAGGCCTTCTGTATTTACTTCTGTAACTAAGTCTCCGTATGTAATCATGTCAAAATGAATATTATTATCATTAAACTTTCCTTTTATCCTATTCCTTACTCTATCAGCAAATAATCTCGGTAGGCCAGCTATTAATCTTTCTTTCCAATATGACTGTTGACAATCTTCTCTAAGAAATATTTTAGATAAAAACATGTCTTTATACCATCTAAAATCTTGTAGTTTTGGACAGGTTAGGTTGGTAAGGATTATCGAGGCATTTTCGACTATACTTTGAGGGTTTCCTATGAAGTGTTTAGTTATAGTGTATATTAAGGTTGCAAAAAAGTTTTCTACCGTGTCAATTTTTCCTTCTCTTATTTCAGGTTTTACTGTCATAAATATCTCATTTTTTTTTAATGGTGTTAGATAATTATCCCACCATCATTTTAATTGTCCAGTAAATCCTGAAGTTATTATCCTAGTTATTTTTCTTTCACTATATCATTGTTTTATAAGCCGTGGCTGCCATACACATTTCATTTAACATGTCAGTTATTCCATGTTTTGTTTTTCCATCTAAATTCCATTCATATATACTTTTGTCATCATAGCTTTCTAGAGAGTATTTTTCTTCATTTTGTATATCTGATAGTGAGGGTCTTGGGTAGTAAAGGGGTATTCTAGGTTAATCATATATTCTTATTCTATTTAGTTCTAATTTTTCTTCAAACTTTTCTGTTAAATCTTCTATTTCTGTATTATCAGATTATGTTTCACTATCTGTTTCGGAGATTGCTGTAACTTGGGGTTTTGAGGATAATTCTAGATATTCTAACTGTTTAGTTATCTTTTTTTTGAAGAATAACTGTTTAGTTATCTTTGGTAATAGTTTATCTTCTCAGTTTAATTTAAAATTTTTTATTTCTTTGTTTGGTTTTATCAAAGATTTTTCTATTTTTAATTATTTATTTTCTTGACTTAATTCTAAGTACTCTAATTGTTGAGCTATTAGTTGTAACATTTGATTTGTAAAATTATCCTGACTTTTAATCTTTCCTAATTCAGAAGTATCAACTTCTTTGAAAGGAGTAGCTACTATAGAATTTCCATTCCAGTCAATAACTACTTCTTCAAAAGGTGGGTATCTAGATTTTTCTATTGTTTGATCTTTAGTTTTTACCCATGAGTTAGAGCTAGATGATGCTGTGTTTACTTCTCTTGTTGCTTCATATATTTCTTTTTTATAATTTTCTTTTCTGGCATTCCACCAGGTAAAGAAATCTGTGTGCCTCACAGTATGTTAATTCGTCTTTGTAATCTTGCCAAATCTCCCCCCTTATCTTCGAGAGTACTTCGCGAAGACACTGTTCTCGTTTTTTATCATTTTCATCAGCGAGATATTTATTTATTAAGACCTCTATGTCTAAGTCAAAGTCAAACATTTTATAATTGGTTATTGTATGTGCTAGGCATAGCTATATCACTAGGAGTTGGTGATAACGGAGGTGATTCTTTTTTATTTTGAACAGATGAGGTAGCTGTATAATATAATTAAGGAATATTTTTATTCCAATCAATTCCGTTTAACGATAATTGTTTTTCCGAGTTAAAAGATGTGTCATATTTTCTTGACATGTCATATCAAGTAGACAAGGATTGTCTAGGAGGTTCTATCTGTTTTTTAAATATTATCTTAACATGTCCTTTATCATTTTTTATTATTTCAATTGGTTGAGTTCTAGATGATATTAATTTTGGTGGTACAATATTTAATATTTGTCAATTGTCAGGATAGGTCATTTGATTCCAATTTATCAATTTTGGGGTGTGAACATTATTAACATGTTCATAATAATTTGCTTATATTAAAACTGTAGTTTCTTTTGCCAATTCTATTTTAGCTCTTGGATTTAAATTAGTTTTTATTACTTTATAATGAATTCTATATATAATTGCTACGTTTTTTGAACTTTCTAACATAGTGGTTGGTATTTTCATATTTAAAGTTAAGGTTTTACCTAGATTTTCATCAAATAAATCTATACTAAAATTCGGATAACAGTTAAAGTAAATTGGTCCGGTTGCTAGATTCGATTCACAAACTGTTAACAAAGAGTTAGCAAATGATGTGAATCTAAAGTCTCTTAAACACATTAAAATGGGGGTATCTAGTCATATTTTATGTAAGGATTTTATAGCGATTTGAACTAGTCTTATATGCATGAATTTATATTTTCCTTTAAATTTTATAAATTTATTATTATCTATAAGTTCAAGTTGCTCAACCTGTGGATTTACAGGTAGACTTCTCTGTGGTTTCTATTACATAATCATGAGTGAATAAGTTCTAAAATACAAATCTAGTTTCATATATATTATTATTTGGTATTTTAGGTAGACTCCAATTCTGTAATTTCTGCTCTATTGCAGAAGTATCCAATTCTCTAGTATTATCTATATCCATTTGTTAATAAAGTTGATAATCACAATAGTTATAAACTTAGTTTGAAGATCCTATCCTTAACAATCTATCTAACACATGATATCTAATCATAAAACTAATCTTTGATAATAACTGAATCAATAAGAGAAATCATTTTCTACTATGCTAGAGCAGGGAACACATGCGGCTTACCAATGGTCTTACTACGCAATCCACTGTTTACTACAAGGAACACCGTACCATGCTTGCCAAACCGCCGTTGCATCCTAGAACCTGAATAACTCCTCTTGGCTCCGCTACCATCTGACCAGGATAGAGACTATTAAGGATAGGAGGATGATCTAGCTAAGTCTTGTCATTTTAATTTATTCTATGAATCGAGTAAAGAGAACTGAGAGTAATAGACATGTTTCAAACTGAGAACTTCATTCAAATTTTTTCGCACGCCTTAAATGAACATTAGGAGCTCCTTATATAGCTAGAGGTCCTATGAAATTTTACTCTATTGTCCTTACTTTTTTACAATAATGCATACCCTTTAAAAAAAAGTTTCTTTTATTTGCTGCCACTCTTTTTATCCTGAAGTCACATCTTGCTTTTTATCTTCTGGTCTGCCACTTTTATTTGTTGTCACTCCTTTTATCCTGAAGTCACATCTTGCTTTTTATCTTCTTTTCTACCGCAAAGGTATTCTCTGGTCACATCTTGCTTTTTATCTTCTTTTCTACCGCAAAGGTATTCTCTGGTCACATCTTGTTTTTTATCTTGTTTTCAGCCATTATGATAGGCCAAAAGTAAATCTCTATCTTGGTCGTGATTAGCGAAGGGATCGTCCTCGTCTTCATCATTCTTTTCCTTTGGGCCATAGATCTCTTTTAATTTCTCCAAAGAGGATGTTCTAGAGGTCATTTCTTCATCTTCAGATTTCTTTTTAACAGGATTAATCATCACATGGGGTTTAGGACTAAGAACTCTTTTAATCTCTTTGTGGGAAAGTTTCATAGGACCTCTGGCTATATAAGGAGCTCAGTATGAAGTTTTCTTTAAAGGGTATGCATTATTATAAAAAAGTAAGGACAATAGAGTAAAATTTCATAGGACCTCTAGCTATATAAGGAGCTCCTAATGTTCATTTAAGGCGTGCGAAAAAATTTGAATGAAGTTCTCAATTTGAAACATGTCTATTACTCTCAGTTCTCTTTACTCGATTCATAGAATGAATTAAAATAACAAGACTTAGCTAGATCATCCTCCTATTCTTAATAGTCTCTATCTTGGTCAGATGGTAGCGGAGCCAAGAGGAGTTATTCTTGTTCTAGGATGCAACGACGGTTTGGCAAGCATGGTACGGTGTTCCTGGCAGTAAGCAGTGGATTGCATAGTAAGACCATTGGTAAGCCGCATGTGTTCCCTGCTCTAGCATAATAGAATATGATTTCTCTTATTGATTCAGTTATTATTTGGTTAAGATCAAAGATTAGTTTTATGATTAGATATCATATGTTAGATAGATTGTTAAGGATATGATCTTCAAACTAAGTTTATAACTATTGTGATTATCGACTTTATTAGCAAATGGATATAGATAACACTAAAGAATTGCATATTTCTGCAATAGAGCAGAAATTACAGAATTTGAGTATACCAAATAATAAAATATATGAAACTGGATTTGGATTTCAGAACTTATTCACTCATGATTATGTAATAGAAACCACAGAGAAGTCTTTACCTGTAAATCCACAGGTTGAGCAACTTAAACTTATAGATAATAATAAATTAATAAAATTTAAAATAAAATATAAATTCATGCATATAGGATTACTTCAAATCGCTATAAAACCCTTATATAAAATAGGACTAGATACCCTCATTTTAATGTGTTTAAGAGATGCTAGATTCACATCATTTACTGACTCTTTGTTAGCAGTCTGTGAATCGAATCTAACAACAGAACCAATTTACTTTAACTGTTATCCAAATTTTAGTATAGATTTATTTGATGAAAATCTATGTAAAACCTTAATTTTAAATATGAAAATACCAACCACTACGTTAGAAAGTTCAAAAAACGTAGGAATTATATATAAAATTTATTATAAAGTAATAAAAACTAATTTAAGTCCAAGAGCTAAAATAGAATCGGCAAAAGAAACTACAGTTTCAATAGAAGCATATTATGAACATGCTTATTGCCAGGAACACCGTACCACGCTTGCCAAACCGCCGTTGCATCCTAGAACATGAATAACTCCTCTTGTCTTCGCTACCATCTGACCAGGATCTAGAGTTTGTTTTAAGATTAGGTTATGTGTTTTGAAGATACTATTAAGGATAGGAGGATGATCTAGCTAAGGCTTGTCATTTTAATTCATTCTATGAATCGAGTAAAGAGAACTGAGAGTAATAGACATGTTTCAAACTAAGAATTTCATTCAAATTTTTTTCCACGCCTTAAATGAACATCAGGAGCTCCTTATAAAGCCAGAGGTCCTATGAAATTTTACTATATTGTCCTTACTTTTTTACAATAATACATACCTTTCAAAGAAAAGTTGCTTTTATTTGCTACCACTCCTTTTATCCTGAAGTCCCATCTTGCTTTTTATCTTCTGGTCTGCCACTTTTATTTGTTGTCACTCCTTTTATCCTGAAGTCACATCTTGCTTTTTATCTTCTTTTCTGCCACAAAGGTCTTCTCTGGTCACATCTTGCTTTTTTTCTCGTTTTCAGTTATTATGATAGGCCAAAAGTAAATCTTTATCTGGGTCATGATTAGTGAAGGGATCGTCCTCGTCTTCATCATTCTTTTCCTTTGGGCCATAGATCTCTTTTAATTTCTCCAGAGAGGATGTTCTAGAGACCATTTCTTCATCTTTAAATTTCTTTTTTACAGGATTAATCATCACATCGGGTCCAGAACTAAGAACTCTTTTTGTCACGACCTGGCCCCCTGAACCCTCGGCTCAGCGGACCTGGACGTGTATGTGTGCGTGATGGATCACAACTGCAACGCTCAGTTGGGCTTTTAACCACAGGGCCCAAAAGATGTATCTTGTTACAAATGATACCATCACACAACACATATAAGCCCAAGACCTCCCTCGCTCCTTTCCGGTGTAGGATTGGGTAACCTGACCGTGTCCAAAAGATGCATCTTGTTACAAATGATACCATCACACAACACATATAAGCCCAAGACCTCCCTCGCTCCTTTCCGATGTGGGATTGGGTAATCTGACCTCCTACGGGCGGGGTCTCACACTTTTAATCTCTTCATGGGAAAGTTTCAGTAAATTTTGAACTGCCTGAACATCTACTCGAGACATCTTGTACTTTGGCCAATTTTTCTATTTTAGCCTTCGAACAAGATAAGTAATTTGAACAGAGTTGTCACAATTCTTTGCCAGTTCCCAACAAAGAATCCAAGGGACAGAAAAGGTTATCAGGAATTGTAGAAGAGGATTATGTGTTATATCTTCCAAACCCAAGTAATAGGAGAACACTTTTATCCCATCTTCAATGTCTTTTTGAAAGAGTCCAGAGATGGGTTTTGTGGTGTTAAACCAGTCAATCCACCACTGAGGAAATATTCTTTGACATGTCCGAAAAAAGTATATAAACCACATATGATACGTAGGTTTATACCATAAAGCTCGAAGCCAGACCTTCAGATAGTCATACTAGTTGTATCCATTGAGCTGTTGACCAGGAATTTTAGTAGAGAATGTCTTGTTGGTATACAGATGTTGCCTCCATTCTTCTTTTGTTATGACTCTTGTAAGTTTTATTCTTGAGAAGGCAATTTGGTCAGGGAATTTTTTATCCATTGTATGCATAATTTCCACAGACTGGGTTTCTAAGAGAATTTATTCATAAAAAAGGCGAGTTTTTATATGGGTGTTTTAGCATTTGGAATTCTCAGGGAGGGAAGATTTGAATGCTGAGCTCTTTTATCTCTCTGTTCTCTTCATATTTTTCAACCTCTATTATTTTGATGTCACTCTTGTGTGTATATAATTCTGTCTTTTCTCTCTGGTTTGCCAATTCTTGAATAATAAGAGAAGGTACTTTGGTAGTAATGGACTGAGGAAATCTTTGTGGGTAAAGAGGTAAAGGTACCATGGACTTTCTTTTTATTTGTTCTGGGGTTACCAGTGCGGTAATTAAAGCAGAATAATAACTAGGTTGAATATGAGAAGCGGGGGACGAAGGGGAAGCAGGAGGAGAGTGAGAATACCTTTTATCATAGGAGGTCGAGACATTGTTAGCTAACATAGCCGTCAAGGATTTCTTTTTATCCATCTTATGCTGTCAAAACAGACAATTTGTTATATGTTTCCATATCTTTTAATTCTGAAATACTTAAATTAATTTAAATTCTTTCTTTTATTCTTCTTTTTAAGACTCTTTCACCGATTTTAAATTTTCTTTTAAACTTTTTTTTTCTCTTTCTACCTCTTGTGCTTGTTGTTTTAAGCTGAATACACTCTGATAACGATATGTCTTAGTTACTGTCTTTTTATCTTTTGATAAAATTTCTGTTACCCAAAAGCGATCATCCTTGTAACTCCTAGGATACTTCTCTACTTTGAGCCTTACTACGCTTGAGTGTAACCTTTGATAATACATTATCCTGAGATATTAATTGATCTATATTATTTTGCAATTCACACAATATTTTAACATTTGAATTTATCTTTTGTAAGTATTTTCTTTTTCTACCTTTTTTATATTTTCCCCAATTCTCATCTATTTTTTCCCTATTTTTTTTTATTTTGATTAATTTAATTATTTTCTCTTTCATATTCTTCAGTCATTTCTTCAATTATCCGTATCATTTTTCTACTAAATTTTTCTCTTTTCTCATACTCTTTTGTATTAACAATATTCATTTATGATAGTATGATTAATCATATGATCATTTATACTTAAATTTATTTCCTTTATTAATTTTGTTCTTAGTAGTTTAATTTCTTCAATTCTTGAAAAATCTATTTCCATTAATTTTTCTATGTATTTTTCTATAGTTCTAACCTATGCGTAAACAACAGGGTTAGACATAGTACCTTTTATTTCCGTAGCTTTTATTCTTCAGATCTTTTATCTCTGCTTCCCTGCAAGAATTCTCTGGATAAGAAATCTGGTAGATTATTTAGTGTTCCTTTTATAAATTCAATGTTAAAATCGTAATTAGAGAGTAAAGCCTGCCATCTGGCAAATATTTGTTTCGACACTAAGTTTTTTACTTCTTTTTCAAGTATGAATTTAGCCGATTGACAATCAACTCTTATTAGGATAGTTTTATTAAATAAATCTTGAAAAACATTCACACATAAAACTATAGCCAAAACTTCTTTCTTGACAATAGAGTAATTCTCTTGAGTTTTATTCCATATCCCTGAATAGTACCTAACTAGTTGTTTTTTATTGTCTATTTTTTGCTTTAATATATCTCTATAACCATGATCAGATGCATATGTTTCTACAATCAGGAAAGCATCTTTTTGAGGAATTCCTAGACATGGTAACTGCTTTATTTTTTCGTTTATATTTTTTACTATATTAGTCATATTATGATCCCAACTTGCTGCATTCTTTTTTAACCTTTTATACATAGGTTTACAAATTATTCTTATATTAGATATAAAGTCTGCTATATAATTTAAACATCCTAAGAACCTTTGTAGTTGCTGTTTATCTTTGATTTTGTCAGGAAATTTATTAGAGAATGTATACTTCTATTTATGGGAGTGAATGTCCCTTGAATTATATTATATCCTAGGAATCTTATTATTGTTTGAAACAATTTTATTTTTGTAGCCGATACTACAAGACCGTTATCCTTTACTATATTTAAGAATTTCTTAACATGTCTAAAATGCTCAGTGACATATTTTGAATACACTAGCACATCATCTATATACAGAATTGTAAATTTATAATGAGGATTAAAAATATCAGTCATTATATTTTGAAACTCATAAGGAGCATTTTTTAATCCGAATGGCATTACATTCCATTCATAATGTCCAAAAGGGACTGTGAAGGTTGTTTTATACTTATCTTCTTCTTTTATCTGTATTTGTCAAAATCTAGATTTCATATCAAATTTTGAAAATATAATTGCTCCTGATAGTCTTTTTATTAAGTCTATTTTATTGGGAATAGGGTATCTAATCCATTGTAAACTTTTATTTAATGGTTTATAATTTATAACTAATCTATGAGCTCTCTTTTCTAGTTCAGCTTGATTTTGAATATAAAAGGCAGCGCAAGACCAAGGAGATTTGTTGACTCTTATTAACTTTTTATCCAATAATTCTTTTATTTCTTTCTTGCAGTATTGTAATAATTCAGAATTCATCTGAATTGATCTAGCTTTTGTTGGTATATTTTTTTCTTTAAAGTCCTTTTCATAGGGTAATCCTACAGTGTGTCTTTTCATGTTCCAAAATGCATTAAGTAGATTTGAGCAAACTTCTTCTTCAATTTATTTTTGTAGTTGTGCTATTTGTTCGATTATTTCTTTACTTTGTAGATCTTCTTCTATTTTTTCATAGTTAAGTTCATTTGTTAATAAGTGTAAATATTTATTTTTATAGATATGTCTCTTTCTTATGCGTTTCTGCAAAATTCAAAAGTAATTTATTTTCCTAAAACTTATGTTTCTAATCCTTTATTATTCACTGTAAAAGGGTATATTTGTGTTAAGAAGGGAGTTCCTAATATTAAGTCTTGTGATAGGTTTAACAACTCTTTTACTGACTCGATGTATGCCCTCATGATTTTATATTTTTGCCAGTTTTTTTGTTTTAATCTTCTGACTAGATATGTAATTTGAGTAGCTTCTTCTGTGTTTTTTGCTAAGTCCCAACAGATGATTCAAGGGACAACAAATGTTATTAAAAATTGACGCAAAGGTGAAGGAGTCATGTCTTCTATATTAGTATAAAATGAGAAGACCTTCAAAGCATCTTCTATTTCTTTTTGAAATAATCCCGCCAGTGGTTGCATATTATTGAACCAATTTATCCACCATTGAGAAAATATTTTTTGACAAGTCTTAGCAAAAATATATGAACCATGTATGATATGTTGGTTTGTACCATAAAATACAATACCATGCCTTCTGATAGTCATAGTAGTTGAATCCTGCCAGTTGTTGATCAGGAATTTTTTCCGAGAATATTATATTCGTAAATGGGTGTTGTCTCTATTCTTCCTTTGTCATAACTCTTGAAATTTTTAATCGTGAAAAGACAATTTGATCAGGGAACCTTTTATCCATGGTGTGAATGACTTCTACAGACTGAGATTTAACAAGATCTGCTCGTAGAATATACGAGTTTTATATGGGTGGTCCATGAGATATAATTCTTTTGAGGGGAAGATTTGCACCATAAACTCTTTGATCTCTTTTCTCTCGTTTGTTTTTTCAAGCCCAATCACTTTTATATCGGTTTTATGTGTGTAAACGTTTGACTTTTCGGGTTTTTGATTGACTAATTCTTTGAGAATAGGTGGAGGAACTTTTGAAGTTATGGATAAGAGTGCTCTTTGGGGAAATAATGGTACTGGTACTAATAAGTTCTTTTTAACTTGCTATGGAGTGACTGAAACAGTTATTAGGACTGAATAATAACTTGGTTGAATTATAGAAGAAGGAGAAGAGAAAGAAGGAGGAGAATTTGAAAACTTGCTCTTTGAGGATGACGACAGTATCGCCGTCAAAGACTTCCTTTTATTCATTTTACTAAACTATCAAAATGGCTAACTTGTTATAACCTTCTTGAACATATCTTTCCAGATCCAATAATTCTGAAATGCTTTTCTTTTCACTTATCTTTTTATTTATCATTCTTCGAATCATCCTTAAATCTCTTTTTAAACTTCTTTCTTCTTCTTTCTATTTTGTTTGCTATTTTACATTGAATACATTCTGATAACAATAGGTTCTTATAACTTTCTTTTTATCTTTGGTTAACCTTTCAATTATCCAGAATTTATTCAAACCATAGCTCCTTGGATATTCTTTTTCTTTGATCATCATCACATTTGAGATAAACCTTTGATAATTCATTTTTCTGTTAATAATTTACTTATGTCATCTTTTAATTCACATTATATTTTAATATTTACATTTATCTTTTGTAAATATTTTCTTTCTCTATATTTCTTATAATTTTTCTAGTTTTTATACCTATTTTTTTATTTATTTTTATTAATTTAATTATTTTTTCTTTTATATTCTTCTATAGTTTCGTCAATTATTCTTATCATTTTTCTTCCAAATTTTTCACTTTTAGAATATTCTTCACAATCACAATATTCATTTAATGTAGTGTAATTTACCATATGATCATTGATACTTAAATTTATTCTTTCTATTAACTTTGTCCTTAAAATTTTTACTTCATTTATCCTGGAAAAATCTATTTCTATTAAATTATTAATATATTTTTCTATGATTCTAACTTGTGAAAATACAACAGGGTTAGACATAGTACATTTTATTTTTTGCAGCTCTTTTAATCTTCAATTCTTTTATCTTTGAATCCTTGAAAGAATTCTCTAAATAAAAAATCAGACAGATTATATAACTATCCTTTAATAAATTCAATATTAAAATCAAAATTAGATAATAGTGCTTGCCATCTTGAAAATATTTGTTTTGATACTAAATTTTTAACATCCTTTTCTAATATGAATTTTGCCAACTGACAATCAAATCTTATTAGAAAGGTTTTATTAAACAGGTTATTTTGAAAAGCATTGACACATAAAACGATAGCTAAAACCTATTTTTAAACGGTAGAGTAATTAACCTTGGTTTATTTCAAAGGCTAGCAGGAGCCACTTTATTTTCAAAATTCGATATGAATTATGGATTTTGACAAATTCATAATGTCTTTTGGGTTTATGAATGCACCTTCCGAATTTCAGAATGTAATGAATGATATATTTAACCCCTATTGTAAATTCACTATTGTTTATATGGATGATGTATTGGTATAGTCAAAATCAATTACTGATCATTTCAAACATATAAAGAAATTTTTGAATAAAATAAAAGAAAATGACTTAGTAGTATCGCCAGCCAAGATAAAATTATTTCAAATAGAAATTAAATTCTTAAGATATAATATAAGTCAAGGAATGTTTACTCTAATAAACAAGAGTATTGAATTCATTGATAAATTCTCTAATGAAATAAAAGATAAACAACAATTACAAAGACTTTTAAGATGTTTAAATTATATTGCTGATTTTATCCTTAATATTAAAATATTATGTAAACCATTATATAGAAGGTTTAGAAAGAATGCCTCGACTTGGGAAGACAAAATGACTAAGATAGCAAAAGAAATAAAACAAAAGGTAAACAATTACCCTGTTTAGGCATTCCTCAAGAGAATGCATATTTGATAGTCGAAACAGATGCTTCTGAAGATGGATATGGAGGGATACTAAAACAAAAGGTAAATAATAAAGAATAGTTAGTTAAATATGACTCAGGAATTTGGAATAAAGCTCAGGTTAATTACTCTATCGTTAAAAAAGAGGTTTTAACTATCGTTTTATGTGTCAATCCTTTTCAGGATGACCTGTTTAATAAAAGTTGATTGCCATTTGGCAAAATTCATATTAGAAAAAAATGTTAAAAATTTAGTATCAAAACAAATATTTACAAGATGACAAGCATTATTATCTAATTTTGATTTTAATATTGAATTTACTAAAAGATAGTTAAATAATATGCCTGATTTCTTATCTAGAGAATTCTTATAGGGATTCAAAGATGAAAGAATTGAAGATTAAAAGAGCTGCAAAAAATAAAGGTACTATGTCTAACCCTATTGTATTTTCACAGGTTAGAATCATAGAAAAATGTATTAATAATTTAATGGAAATAGATTTTTCCAGGATAAATGAAGTAAAAATTTTAAGGACAAAGTTAATAGAAGGAATAAATTTAAGTATCAATGATCATATAGTAAATCACACTATATTAAATAAATATTGTGGTTGTGAAGAATATTCTAAAAGAGAAAAATTTGGAAGAAAAATGATAAAAATAATTGACGAAACTATAGAAGAATATAAAAGAAAAAATAATTAAATTAATAAAAATAAAAGAAAAAATCGTTATAAAAATAAATGAAAACTGGAAAAATTATAAGAAATATAGAGAAAGAAAATATTTACAAAAAATAAATACAAATATTAAATTATTATGTGAATTAAAAGATGACATAAGTAAATTGTTAACAGAAAAATGAATTATCAAAGGTTTATCTCAGATGTGGTGATCATCAAAGAAGAAAAATATCCAAGGAGTTATGGTTTGAATAAATTCTGGATAACCGAAAGGTTAACCAAAGATAAAATGAAAGTTATAAGAACCTATTGTTATCATAATGTATTCAATGTAATCTGTTTTCCAAATATCTCAGTATTTAGACCTTTATTATCTATTCTAAATGGATATATTTGGGTTAGAAAAAGGGTTCCTAGTATCAAGTCTTGAAATAAGTTTTTAACTAATAAAAATATATTTTTAAAACATATGCCCTGATTACATATATGAACATCTGTTATTTTATATTTTATTTCCAATTTTTGTTTATTTATAGCGTGCAATCTTTCTCTTGTCTTTTCATAATATCTAGTGGGGATTAATCATTCTCTAACACATGGTAACCTATGGAGATTTAATTACAGAAATTAATACAGAAGGTTTAAATATATGCAATGAATCAAAGCATAAACAAGACAGACTTAGTGGAAGAAAAGAATTAGGATCCTTTTGTACCCAATATGGATATGAGAAGATATTAGTACCTTCTGCAAAACACAAAGAAAAGAAATTAAGAAAACAAGAATAAATAAATATCAAAAACCTTATAGAAAAACATATGAGAAACCAAAATATGAAAAATCCAAATATAAGAAAATAATAAGAAAAAATAATGATATTAAAAGACAAGGACCAACATGCTGTAAATGTGGAAGATTCAACCATTATAAGAAAGATTGTACCCTAATAAAGAAAATAAGAGCCTTAGAAATCAATGATAGCGATAAAGAAGAAATACTTAATATGATAGGAAAAGAAGTTGACAAGAGTGAAGATAGCACTTCTGATGATGAAATAAGTTTAGAAGACTGCGGTTGTATAGGTTCGTATCAGTGCTATGAAATAAACATCATTAACTAAAGAAAATAACTTACTCGACTTAATAATGAAAGAAGAAGATAGGGACTTACAGAGAAAATATTTGTTAGAATATGAAGCTTATGTTAAGAATAATAGAGAAGTACGAAACAGAGATAATAAAACATATAATCTAAATGAAATAATATTTAAAAGGAAAAACAAGAAAGAACTATTAACCTTAGAAGGTCTAAAATTAGAAATACAAGATATCAAAGAAGAAATAAAAGTCATAAAAGAAGACTTAAGTAATATGCAATATAATATAAAAGGAAAGGTGAAAGTAGAAGATTTTCCAGAAAGTAGCAATAAAAGAAATAAAGAATTTGTTAATGCTATATCAAAAATAGGGTTTCAAAAATGATACAATTATGTAACTATAGTTATAAAAGACTTTAAAATACAGATAAAAGCTTTGTTAGATTCAGAAGCAAATCATAAATATGTTAGAGAAGGATTAATCCCCACTAGATATTATGGATTGATCGAATTTTGAAAATATGATTGCACTTGATAGTGTTTTTATCAAATCTTTTTTATTGGGAATTGGATATCTATTCTATTGTAGGCTCTTATTTAGAGGTTTATAATTTATTACCAATCTAGGTGCTCCTCTTTTTATTTCTGCTTGATTTTGAACATAAAAAGCTGCACAAGACCAAGGAGACCTGCTATCCCTTATAAGTTTTTTATCTAACAACTCTTTAATTTCCTTTTTACAGTACTCTAGCAATTCAGAGTTCATTTGGATAGGTCTAGCTTCTGTCGGTATGTCTTTTCCACTAAAATCCTTTTCATAAGGTAATCTAACTGTGTTTCTTTCTATTCCAGAAAGCATTAGGTAAGTTCGAACATACCTCGTTTTCAATTTATTTTTGTAATTCTTCTATCTGTTTTACTACTTCTATGTTTTGTAGGTCTTCTTCTAATTTTATATAATTTAATTCATTGGTCAAAGAATGTAAATGTTTTATTTTGTTAATTAATAAGATTTTCTTTTTTATTCCTAATTCTTTCATTATGTTTATGTTTATTTCTTGTATATTTTTGTAAAATTCAAAAGTAATCAGTTTTCCTAATATCTCAGTGTTTAGACCTTTATTATCTACTCTAAATGGATATATTTGGGTTAGGAAAGGGGTTCCTGGTATCAAGTCTTGAGATAAGTTTTTAACTAACAAAAAGGTATTTTTAAAACATATGCCCTGATTACATATATGAGCATCTGATATTTTATATTTTTACTTTCAATTTTTGTTTATTTGCAGCGTGCAATCTTTCTCTAGTCTTTTCATAATATCTAGTGGAGATTAATCCTTCTCTAACACAATTATGATCTGCTCCTGAATTTAACAAAGCTTTTATCTGTATTTTAAAGTCTTTTATAACTATAGTTACATAAGAATACCATTTTTAAAACTCTATTTTTGATATAGCATTAACAAATTATTCCTTTATTTTATTGGTACTTTCTGAAAAATCTTCTATTTTTACCTTTCCTTTTATATTATATTGTATATTACTTAAGTCTTCTTTTTTGACTTTTATTTCTTCTTTGATATCTTATATTTCTAATTTTAGACCTTCTAAGGTTAATAGTTCTTTCTTGTTTTCTCTTTTAAATAGTATTTTATTTAGATTATATGTTTTATTATCTCTGTTTCTTACTTCTCTATTATTCTTAACATAAGCTTCATATTCTAACAAATATTTTCTTTGTAAATCCCTATCTTCTTCTTTCATTATTAAGTCGATTAAGTTGTTTTCTCTAGTTATGGTGTTTATTTCATAGCAGTGACACGGACGTATACAACCGCACTCTTCTAAACTTATTTCATCATCAGAAGTGCTACCTTCGCTATTGTCAACTTCTTTTCCTATCATATTAAGTATTTCTTCTTTTTCGCTATCATTGATTTCTAAGGCCCTTATTTTCTTTATTAGGGGACAATCTTTCTTATAATGGCCGAATCTTCCACATTTATAGCATGTTGGTCCTTGTCTTTTAATATCATTATTTTTCTTATTATTTTCTTATATTTGGGTTTTCATATTTTGGTTTCTCATATATTTTTCTATAAGGTTTTTGATATTTATTTATTCTTGTTTTCTTCATTCTTTTTTCTTTGTATTTTGCAGAAGGTCCTGATATCTTCTCATATCCATATTGGGTACAAAAGGATCCTAATTCTTTTCTTCCACTAAGTTTGTCTTGTTTAAACTTTGATTTTAGCTTTAATTCATTGCATAGGTTTAAATCTTCTATATTAACTTCTATAATTAAATCTCCATAGGTTATCATATCGTAATGAATACTATTATCATTGAATTTACTTTTTATTATGTTTCTAACTCTGTCGACAAATAATTTAGGTAAGCATGCTATAAATCTCTATTTCTAGTATGATTGTAGGCAATCTTCTCTAAGAAATATCTTAGATAGAAACATATCTTTATACCACCTAAAATCTTGTAGTTTTGGACAGGTTAAGTTGGTCAGTATTATTGAATAGCCAAGATAAAATTATTTCAAACAGAAATTAGATTCTTAGGATATAATATAAGTCAAGGAATGTTTACTCTAATAAATAAGAGTATTGAATTCGCTGATAAATTCTCTAATGAAATAAAAGATAAACAATAATATCAAAGATTTTTAGGAGGTTTAAATTATATTGCTGATTTTATCCCTAATATTAGAATAATATGTAAACCATTATATAGAAGGTTTAGAAAGAATGTCATGGTTTGGGACGACAAAATGACTAAGATAGTAAAAGAAATAAAACAAAAAGGTAAAACAATTACCCTGTTTAGGTATTTCTCAAGAGAATGCATACTTGATAGTCGAATCAGATGCTTCTAAAGATGGATATAGAGGGATACTAAAACAAAAGGTAAATAATAAAGAACAGTTAGTTAAATATGACTCAGGAATTTGGAATAAAGCTCAGGTTAATTACTCTATCGTTAAAAAAGAGGTTTTAGCTATCGTTTTATGTGTCAATGTTTTTCAGGATGACTTGTTTAATAAAATATTTTTAATAAGAGTTTATTGCTAGTCGACAAAATTCATATTAGAAAAAAATTGTTAAAAATTTAGTATCAAAACAAATATTTACAAGATGGCAAATACTATTATCTAATTTTGATTTTAATATTGAATTTATTAAAGGATAGTTAAATAATCTGCCTGATTTCTTATATAGAGAATTTTTATAGGGATTCAAAGATAAAAGAATTGAAGACTAAAAGGGCTGCAAAAAATAAAAGGTACTATGTCTAACCCTGTTGTATTTTCACAGGTTAGAATCATAGAAAAATATATTAATAATTTAATAAAAATAGATTTTTCTAGAATAAATGAAGTAAAATTTTAAGGACAAAGTTAATAGAAGGAATAAATTTAAGTATCAATGATCAGATGGTAAATCACACTACATTAAATAAATATTGTGATTGTGAAGAATATTCTAAAAGAGAAAAATTTGGAAGAAAAATGATAAGAATAATTGACGAAACTATAGAAGAATATGAAAGAGAAAATTATTAAATTAATAAAAATAAAACAAAAAATCGGTATAAAAATAAATGAAAACTGGAAAAATTATAGAAAATATAGAGAAAAAAAATATTTACAAAAGATAAATATAAATATTAAAATATTATGTGAATTAGAAGATGACATAAGTAAATTATAAACAGAAAAATGAATTATCAAAGGTTTATCTCAGATGTGGTGATGATCAAAGAAGAAGAATATCCAAAGAGCTATGGTTTGAATAAATTATGGATAACCGAAAGTTTAACCAAAGATAAAAAGAAAGTTATAAGAACCTATTGTTATCAGAATGTATTCAATGTAAAACGACAAGCAAAACAGAAAGAAAAAAATTTAAAAAGAGATTTAAGGATGATTCGAAGAATGATAAATAAAAAGATAAGGGAAAAGGAAAACATTTCATAATTATTGGATCTGGAAAGGTATGTTCAAGAAGGTTATAACAAGTTAGCCATCTTGGCAGTTTAGTAGAATGGATAAAAAGAAGTCTCTGACGGCGATGCTGGCGTCATCTTCAAAGAGCATGTATTCAAATTCTCCTCCTTCTCCCTTTTATCCTTCTTCTATCATTCAGTCAAGTTATTATCAGCCTTGATAACTACTCCGGTCACTCCAGAGCAAGTTAAAAAGAAGTCATTAGTACCATTACCATTATATCCCCAAAGAGCACCCTTACTTATAACTTCAAGAGTACCTCCACCCATTCTCAAAGAATTAGCCAATAAAAAACCCGAAAAGTCAAACCTTTACACCCATAAATTTGATATAAAAGTGATTGAGCTCGAAAAAACATACGAGACAAAAGAGATCAAAAAGTTTATGGTCCAAATCTTCCCCTCAAAAGAATTATATCTCATGGACCACCCATATAAAACTCTTATATTCTACGAGCACATCTTGTTAGAAACTCAGTCTGTAGAAGTCATCCACACTATGATAAAAGGTTCCCTGATAAATTGCCTTTTCACATTTAAAATTTTTACGAGTAATGATAAAGGAAGAATGGAGACAACATGTGAGACCCCGTCCTTTTGAGAGTCTAGTCAGCACCCATATTAAGTCAGATTTTTCGGATTCGTCGGATTGAGTGAGTTGAACAAGTGATTGTTAGAGTTGACATTTTGACCGAGTGACCTAGACATAGTCATAGAGCCTAAGTGTCAAGTTTAGGATGTCTAGAACGTCATGTCGTTGGTGGTGTGTCGATAATTTGCACGGCATGTCGTTTCGGAGTTTTAACGTGCATTAGATTAATTAGTCAATTGGTGTGTTGTTCGAGGCTTCAGTCCAGAGGATATACCCCATTTTACTCTTTTTGACCCGCATATAAGTTTTTGGAGGCCTATTTTGAGTGGCCGGAGGTCTTTGAGCCGACTTACCTTTTGTGGGCCCGATTTCGGTTCTTGAGCCCAATTACGTTTTAAAAGCCTGATTTTTATATTTTGAGCTTTTAAATTTTATTTTGGCTCACTTGGGGCATATGTGAGCTATTTTATAATCAATTCAGATTTTGTGAATTTTTTTAAAAAAGGTCAAAATCAAAGTCAAAGTCAAAGTCAAAAGTCAAAGTAAAAAAAAAAACGAAAAAAGGGTCCCCACTTTACCAGCTCACTTGAGTGAGCACTTTTCCCATTCAGCTCTTTCTCCCCTATAACCATTCGAAGGTAAGCTCCCCTTTTCTTCCCTTTTTTTTCATCCAATTTCCTTCACCCATTGATTTCTATTCAAAATTAGTAAGTGGAACTTGTTCCAAATCTTAATTCTAACTCCTATCTTCAGATTTTTACTGGTATTTTGGTTGATGGTGGAGATTTTCATTGAATTTAAACCTTTTAGGTAAATTCGGATTTTAGGGGTTTTTGCTTGATTTCTTCACTTTCTTTTCCGATTTGTGGTTGTTTTAGCATGCTTAGATGTCCATTGTTATAGTCTAATACTTTAGATTGCTTGAAAACATCATTTGATCTATGATTGATCATTTTGAGTATTTGATGACATTTCGGTAAATTCGGGAATTTTGTGTTTTTGATGAATTAGATGAAATTGGTTGATGTCATTGCTTGAGTTAGGTTGTTTGTGTGTTGTAAATAAGGTTTTTCGATTGAGGAAACCAATTCTGATGTTGACGGAGCTTGGAATTGGGATTTGAGCTTAGGATCGATTGAGTGTGTGAAGGGATTCGTTGTCTTTCTTAAGGAATTGAGTGGTTTGAGTTTCTAGATGTTGTATTAAGTGATTTGGGATTTAGAGTGAGTGTTTAAGGGGTCTTTTAGGTTGTTTTTAATTCTGGTTATTTTTCGAGTTTATTATTTTTGGTTTTATTCTTGGTGTGATTTTGTGTGCATGATTGTTTAGGTGGTGCTTCGGCGACCGATAGAGGCAATGGCTTAGTCGTTGAATTGTCAGTGCGTCAAGAGGTGGGAGACTATGTTTCATTTACATGCACGAAAATATTTTATTTTATTAATTAAAATTAGTAAATACTTATTTTTGAATGGGAGCAATACGTACATTGATGAATGACTTGGCATGCTAGGTTCATTCTGTGTGAGACATATTTATGATGCATAAAATGTTTATTTTGAACCTATATGCATGTTTGTGATGTGATTAAAATGTGTTTGAGAATATTCATATACATCGAATTCTTGAGTTGTTGGGGGCTCCTTAGGAGCCTTTGAGTAGATTTTGAGTGTTCTATATTTTATTTAAATTATAACATGATTTGGGATTTGTTCTACATGTTTGCAAAGAATACGTATACATATAATTGCTAGGTATAACTTGGAATTGACGGACTGCGCTTGGCCAATACGACTGTAAGTGGATGAGTATCCTTAGATAGAAGGATAGTCCCTTGCCTAGGAGTATGGATGGGTTATGTATGCCTTGTGGGAGTAGGTAATGGGATAGGCTACATGTGCCTTCGGGCTTTTCGAGTTGTGTGTGAGTTGGGAATCGTGTGATAATTATTTTCTACACTTTTCCCGAGGACAACACTGGTGGTAGGAGACTTACTATTATTTTGGAAAGGTGCATTTAATTAACCACCAGTGGGCTTCTGATTTCCTTTTGGCCGGGGTTATCAGTGAATCGATTTTAGAGGTCCACCCCGATAGTTTTTGGGCATAGTAGCCCATGAGAATGAGATTTTGGGATTTATATACTTATTGAGCATGGGCTTGAGATACATGTTGATGTTATCAAACTCATGCATATACATTTGATCATATTTAAATGTGAGATTGTTTACACGATTAGTATCATGGACTTACTATGATTTTTACTATAAAATATTTATATTGGTTTTCGTATATGCCTCTATTCCACTGGAATTGTTTATGATGCTGTGACTCTCACTGAGGTCCTCGAGATCTCACTCCCCTCTTGTTGTTGTTTTCAGGACTAGGTCGAGCACCTGTGTAGCCATCTATTTTTGAGGTCGAGGTTTCTGGTTTGTCATAGGGCTGGACTACTGCATATGACACGTTTGAAAACTCGACACGCTCTTTTGTATTTTAGGTTTGGTTATGCTTGCTTGACTTGTTTGCATGCTTGCTCATTTACATTGTGACCCCTTAATGGGCCTGGGTTGATGCATATTATTGGATATTGATGTATTCTTTTGAGTTTACGATATATGAGACGAGCATGATGCCTTGGACATGTTTTGTTGTTCTTGGGTTTTGAGTTGGTTGGACTTATTCTGATAAAGCATGTTTGGGGCCGTGTGGCTTATTGTGTGTGTGATTTAAGACTTTCGATGTTTGTGATTGTACTCCGTGATTGTATTTATGGTGTCGAGATGCTTGTTTAAATACATGCTCCTTTTTTTAAAAGAAAGTGAAAGTTTCAAATTTACTTGTGTTTTTATATAATTTCTGAATTTTTTTTTAGGGTAAGCCTTGTGTGGTTTTGATTGGGCCACGAGTTGGGTCAATTGGGACTGCACGGCAGTGAGGAGCCCAATTACCGGGTTTGGGTCCTCACACAACACCCATTTACGAATAAAATGTTCTTGGCAAAAATTCATGATTAATAACTGGCAGGATACAACTACCATAACTATCAGAAGGCATGGTATCGTATTTTATGGTACAAACCAATGTATCATACATGGTTCATATACTTTGCCAAGACTTGTCAAAGAATATTCCCTCAATAGTGGATAAATTGGTTCAATAATATGCAACCACTGGAGGAATTATTTCAAAAAGAGATAGAATATGCTTTGAAGGTCTTCTCATTTTATACTGATCTAGAAGACATGAATCCTTCACCTTTGCTTCAATTTTTATTAACATTCGTTGTCCCTTGGATCATCTATTGGGACTTAGCAAAGAACATAGATGAAGCTACTCAAATTATATATCTGGTCAAAAGATTAAAACAAAAAAATTGGCCAAAATATGAAATCAAGAGGGAATGCATCCAGTCAGTAAAAGAGTTGTTAAAACTCACTAACGCAGAAGTTAAAAGACCATTCTCAAAGATGAACACTCCAGAAAAAGATGAAGAGATGGTCCCCAGGGTATCACCTTTGGAAAAGTTAAAAGAAGTCTACCATAAAAAGGCAAAGAAAAAGGTGAAGAAGATGATGATGATTCATTTGCTAACCATGATCATGATCTACTGCTAGCATACCAATAGAAAACACCTGGCAAAAGAAGATAAGGAGGAATACACTCATAGATAAGAAACTAAATATATGACATAGAAGATGTAGTGGACCAGATAACCAAGAATAATTCTTACTTTCCTACAAGGGTACGAATTATTGTTCAAAAACAAGGATAAAAATATAAAACGTTAGACTTTTGTTTTGTTATAAAAAAGGCCTCTTGCCTCACTTGTAAGATCATCGAACAATTTTATGAAGTATTCAGTTTGAGACATGTCCACTCTCTCTTATTTTTTATCTCTTGATCCGACCAACCCATAATATGTCTGGCTAAAACACTTCTCCTATCCTTAAAAGTCACCATTCCTTTACTCGATCTTCTCAGTTGATATGAGCATGTTCAAATGGTAGTGGAGCCACGTTGCAATATTATACCCAAAGGTGTGAGGGGCGTTTGGCAAGCCTGGTACTGTGTTTCTGGCAGCAGAGGTGTGGCGAAGTAAGTCCATTAGTAAGCCGCATGTGTTCTTGACCTTAGTATCTAAAAGGCATGATCTTACAACCCAACTCGTCTATTATGTGAAAATGTTATTATCAATAGGGTGAGATTGAATAAAGTATGGATAGGCTGTTAAGGATAGGATCTCTTTCAGAGAAAAAATTATTTATCCTTAAAAAGGAAAATCTATCTGATAAATCAATAGATTTTGATAATACTAGAGAATTGCATATTTCTGCTATAGAGCAGAAGTTGCAAAATTGGAATATACCAAGAGTACCTACGACTAAGATTTATGAAACTGGATTAGGATTTCAAAACCTATTTACATATGATTATGTAATAGAAACAATAGAAAAGTCTTTATCTGTCAACCCAAAGGTTGAACAAACAGAACTTATAGATAATGATAAATTACTAAAGTTCAAAAGTAGGTACAAGTTTATGCATATAGGATTAGTACAAATAACAATAATACCATTGCATAGGATAGGATTAGATACACCTATTCTTATGTGCTTAAGAGATGCTAGGTTCATCTCTTTCACATACTCTTTGTTAGCAGTATATAAATCAAACTTAGCTACTGGACCAGTATACTTCAACTGCTACCCAGACTTCTTTATAGATCTTTTTTACGAAAACCTAAGTAAATCTTTAACATTAAATATGAAGATCCCAACCACCATGATGGAAAGTTAAAAAATTATAGCAATAATATATAGGATACATTATAAAATAATGAAATCAAACTCAAGTCCTAAAGCAAAAATAGAATCAGCCAAAGAAACTACAGTTTTAATAGAAGCTAATTATGAACATAATAATATTCATACACCCAAACTAATAAATTGGGATCAAATAATATTTCCAGATAATTGGAAAATAATGAACATAGCTCCTCCTAACTCAATTAGACCTAGAACTCAACCTATAGAAATAATAAAAAATGACAAAGGTCAAGCAGAAATAGTATTTAAACAAAATAGAACAGAACCCTCTAGGAGATCATTATCTAGCAGATATGAAATAAGATCTGAGAAACAACTTTCATTAAAAGGAGTAGATTGGAATAAAAACATCCCACAACCATACTATACAACACACTCCTCAATAAAAGATAAAAAAGAATCACCTCCTATGTCTCCTACACATAGTGATATGGCTAATATCAGTCATTATAACGAACAATTGTGAATAAAATTTTTGAATTAAATATGAAAGTAATCATTGATAAATACCTGTATGATACAAATGACGAAAAATGGCACTAGTATCTTCGAGACGTACCCTTAAAGATAAGGAGGGAAATTTGGCAAGACTATAAAGATGAACTAACCTTCTATGAAGCTCACATAGATTTCTTTATCTGGTGGAAAGTTAGAAAAGAAAATTATATAAGAAAAATACTATAGGCAATAGAAGAAGAACAAATAAATGAAACTTCGACTAGTTACAAAACATGACTTAAAACGAAGACAAAAACTGTAGAAAAATCTAAGTATCCACCATTTGAAGAAGTAGTCATAGATTGGAACGGAAATACCATTATAGCGTACCCTTCAAGCAAGTAGATAATTTTTATTACGGAAAAATAAAAAATCAAAATAATTATACAAATCAAATGTTATAACTAATAGCACAACAACTAGAATACTTAGAACTAAGTTAAGAGAAAAAAAAGATAAAAATGGAAAAGCACTTAATAAAACCTAATGAAGATATAAAAAACTTTAAGTTAGGACATGAAGACGAGTTACTCAAAAAAGATAACAAGACAATTAGAATTCTTAGAACTATCTTCAAAATCTCGGATAACAACCATTTCTGAAACAGAAAGTGAATCTGAGTCAAATAATTCTGAAATAGAACAAATAAATGAACAGTTCAAAGAAAAATTAGAAGTCGATAGAATAAGATTATATGATAGACCCAGAATACCCCATTACTACCCAAAGCCTTCATTACCTGACATACAAACAGAAGAAAGATTATCCCAGGGTAGTTATGATAGTAAAAGTATATATGAATGGAATTTGGATGGCAAAACCAAACACGGAATAATGGACATATTAAATAAAATGCATATGGTGGCTACTGCTTACAAAGTAGTAAATAATAGTGATAAAGAAATAACTATAATAATAACATCAAGGTTCACAGGACAATTAAAAGGATGGTGGGATAACTACTTATCTCCCGCAGAAAAGAATGAGATAACAGTAATGGTAAAACCAGAAGTCAGAGAAGGACAAACATATATGGTTGAAAGCTCTTTTGCAACTTTAATATACGCCATAACAAAATACTTCATAAGAAATCCTCAGAGTGTAGCAGAAAAAGCCTCGATAATATTATCAAACCTAACCTGTCCTAAACTACAAGACTTTAGGTGGTATAAGGACATATTTTTATCAAAAGTATTTCTAAGAGAAGACTGCTAACAATCTTATTGGAAAGAAAGATTCATAGCAGGTCTACCTAGATTATTTGCAGATAGAGTTAGAAACAGAATAAAAGTGAAATTTAATGACAATAGTATTCATTATGATATGATTACTTATGGAGATTTAGTGACAGAAGTAAATATAGAAGGACTAAACTTATGTGATGAATTAAAACTAAAATCAAAACTAAAACAAGATAAATTCGATGGCAGAAAAGAATTAGGATCTTTCTATACCCAGTAAGGATATGAAAAGATAATAGCTCCTTCAGCTAAGCATAAAGAGAAAAGACTGAGAAAACCCAAAATAAACAAATATAGGAAGCCTTATAGGAAACGTATGAAAAAACTAGAGATGAGAAACCTAGTTACAAAAACAAAAAGGTAGTAAAAAAATACGACAAGAGCCAGAAACCAACTTGCTACAAATGTGGAATATTTGGTCATTATAAGAAGGATTGCCCTTTAATTAAAAAGATAAGAGCTTTAGGAATAGATGGAAGTGATAAAGAAGAAATACTTAATATGATAGGAAAAGAAGAAGTTAGTAGCGAAAGCAATACTTCTAATGATAATCTAAGCCCAAATGAATGTGAATGTATAGGACACTGTCAGTGCTATAACATCAACACTTTAACCTAAAAAAAAAACTTTATTCGGCATAATAGTTCGAATGGAAGATAAAGATTTACAAAGAAAACATTTGTTAGAATATGAAGAATGTGTTAAAGGTAACAAGAATAAAAACAAAGAAACCAGAACCTATAATTTAAATGAAATACTATTCAAAAGAGAACCAAAAGATGAATTATTTACCTTGGAAGATATAAAGCAAGAAATACAGCATGTTAAAGAAGAGATAAAGATTATAAAGAAAGAAATAGGTAATATTCAATATAGCATAAAAGGAAAAGCATTAGAACAAGTGAATGAACCTGAAAGTAGTAAATGAAGAGTTTTTGTTAATGCAATATCTAGGATAGAGTTTAAAAAATGGTACACCTATATAACCGTAGAAATCAAAGATTTCAAAATTCAGGTAAAAGCCTTATTAGATTCAGGTGTTGATCATAATTGTGTTAGAGAACGATTAATTCCCACTAAGTACTATGAGAAAATTAGAGAAAGACTACACACAGCTAATAAACAAAAGTTAGAAGTTGGGTACAAAATATCAAATGCACACATATTCAACTTATCAGATTCAACAGTTCTTAGGTATTGTCAATTACCTAAGAACCTTCATCCCCAATGTCTCCAAATACACAATAATTTTATCTGGGTTATTGAAAAATGATGCAAACAAATAGACCAAAGAACATTCGCAGGCATTGCAATATTTAAAGAACGTGACCCAGAACTTGTCGCCCTTACAGATTCTTTCAACAGGACAGAGGATTTTGCAAACTAATGCCAGTGATCATTATTGGGGAGCTATTTTGTTAGAACAAATTGGCAAGAAAAAAAACTTGTGCAGATATGCTAGTGGAAAGTTTTCCAACGCAGATCTCCACTACCACACAATCTACAAAGAAGTCTTGGCAATCAAAGATAGGATACAAAAATTTAAATTCCATCTTATTGGTCACCATTTCAAAATCCAAATGGATAATTCCTCTTTTTCAAGAGTCCTGGATTTAAAAAACTAGACCATTCCAGATAAACAATTGTTACGTTGGAAGGAGTGGTTTTCCCGTTATGATTTCTTCGTAGAACACATCAAAGGCAAAGACAATGTCTTAGCCAACTTACTCTCCAGACCACCAAAGTTGATCTCTCTTATTGAGAATTTTCCTCTTATCTTCATAACTGGCTCATCACCAACAAAGAAGTAGAAAAATTTACTACCCCCTAATGTCTTTTGTTACAGGTATGAAAAATACACAAACCGTTGGGCCAATGACTGTCCTTTTCTACAAATCTGGATTCTGTGTATGGAATACCCTTGACCCAGGACAATGTTCAGCCTCTGTCCCTCCTAAGCCTGAAGAGCTAGTGTCACCAGGCCCATTACCACCTGATCGAGAAGAAACTCACCCACTTGGTGATTTTATATGGACATAAATAGACTACCCAACATTATGGATTGATCAATCACCAGTAAAAGTAACCTTTCCCCCAGATTACCAAAGAACCCTGATCTTTACCAAATTCAATAATATACAAAGAATCAATTATTCCCTTATTTGGTAATGTTCCAAAAATATCAAGGTAAAAAGATGGATATTACTAAACCACCAGAGTATTCGACAGACCATCCTTTCTCCAGAATTAGTATATTTCATATGTATGATTTTGTGACGAAGAACTCTAGTACAATTGGTGTCACCATACTCTTTACTATGGCATGATCAAATTCAGAGTCAGATATATGTTAGAATATCTACTAGATTTGGACTTTGCCACCTCAAATGAATAGGCTTACCTCCAATTATTTGCTCTACTCAGTATGTGAGACCCCGTCCTTTTGAGTGTCTAGTCAGCGTTCGGTGTCAGTCAGTTGTCCCGGATTGGTCGGTTTGTGAGAGTTGACTAGTTGACCGTCAGCGCTGACCCTTTGACCGAGTGACGTGGACTTAGTCATAGAGCCTAGTTGTCGGGTCTAGGTTGTCTAGAACGTCATGTAGGTGGTTGTGTGTCGATAGTTGCACGACGTGTCGTTTCGGAGTTTTTTTAGCGAGTATTAGTTTGATCTGTGGTTGTTCGAGGTTTGAGCCCAGTGGAAACATCCATTCTTCTTCCTTGACCCGATTATGAGTTTTCGAGGCCCGTTTGAGTGGCCGGAGGTCTTTGGGCCGACTTATTGTTAATGGGCCGATTTTCGTTTTTCGAACCCAATCCCGTTTTAAAGCCCAATTTCTTGATTTTGAACCTTTTACTTTATTTTAAACCATTTAATTCGATTTTACACTTAATTTGAATTTTTAGAAAATTCTTCAAAAAAAAAAAAATCAAAGTTTGCATATTTACCAAACTGCCATTAATGAGCCAGCCTTCTCTTTTTTTCTCACGGGAAGCGCAGGGAAAGAAACATTTCTTAGCCAAAAATCTCTCAGTTTTTCTTCTCCTTCAAAATCAAGGTTTGGGCATTCTTATAAAACTTAAAGGTAACCCTTCTTCATCTCTCTTCGTTGTTGTTTCCTTAGATAATGGTATTTTTGGTCGGTTTTGAGCGTTTTAAGTAAATTCAAATTTTTGAAGATTATGCTTGATTTCTTTGTTTTTTTTTTCGTTTGTTGGCTGTTTTAGCTTGCTATGATGTTTCCTAAGGTAGTGTGATAGGTGGGTTTGATCAATTTTGGCTTAGGAGTGATTTTTGAATTTTGGCGGTTTAGGGATATTATGTGATTTTGGGGTTTTTGATCTTAATGCGTTATTTGTTGCCTTTGATGATTGTTGTTGGTGTATTTGAGTTTGTTGAGAGCGTTGGTGGGCTTTGATTGCGTTGAATTGCCGCGGTTTGGTTTTCGGTTTATGTCGGGTTTTTGATGGTTTTTCGATTAGGTTCGAATTGTGAGTTTGTTGGTTTTCTTGTCTCGTTTAGAGTGTGTGAGGCTTGGTTTGAGTGTTAGAAGGAGTCTTAGGTGTCAGTTTGGCGTCGTAGGTTTATTTTCGGTTTTTTAGCTGTTTTAGTTATTTATTTGATTTTTGTTTTGAGATTCGATTTGTGTGTTTGCCTTCGCTTGTAGGTGGTCCTTCGACGCACGATAAGGGCAAGGGCGTGGTTAGTAGTGAGTCGACTCGACAAGAGGTGGGAGACTATGTTTCATTTACATGCACGGAAATGTTTTGGTTTTATTAATTAAAATCGGATATATGCTTGTTTTTTAATAGAGGCAATATGTGCATTGATGCATGACTTTGCATATTAGGTTCATTATGCGTGTGGCATGTTTATGATGCATAAAATATTTTTATGGACCTATATGCATGCTTGTGACGTGATTGAGATACTTTGCGAGAATTAATTGATTTATATTGATTTCTTAAAATGTGGGACTTTTATGCGAGCTTTTGAATTGTTTTTGGATTGCATCATAATCGATTTGAATTATGATATAATTTGAGATCTTTTTCACAATTGCGAAGTACGTATATTCATATACGATTTCTAGGATTTGATCTTGGAATTGACGATAACAACGCTTGGCCAATGCGGAGGTAAGTGGATGAGCACCCTTAGATAGAAGGGTATTCCCTTGCCTAGGAGTATAAGGTGGTGAGTATAGGCCTTGTGACGGTGTGAGTATCAGGCTATACATGATATGCCTTCGGGCTTTGCGAGTTGTGCGTGAGTTGGGATTTGTGTGATAGTGCATTTTCTCCACATTTTCCTAGGACAACACTGGTGGCAGGGGATTTATATTTATTTGAAAATGTGTATTTAAATTAGCCACCAGTGGGCTTCCGATTTCCCTTTGGCCCGGGTTATCAGGCGAAGCGGTTTTAGTGGTCCTCCCCGAGAGATTTTGGCATAGTAGCCACGTGTTTGAGACTTTCAGATTTTGTAATATTTGGACTTGTGCTCGACATATTGGTTTATGATTTCAAACTCATTCATACGTAATTGATTTTATTTATATGAGTTCGTTGCACGATTAGCATCATGGATTAAATGTGATTTTATTATTAAGCATTATATTGTTTATACTTGTTTTCGTATATGCCTCTATTCCACCGTAATTGTTTATGACGCTGTGACTCTCACTGAGGTCCTCGAGATCTCACCCCCTCTTGTTGTTGTCTTTTCAGGACTAGGTTGAGGCTTGGCTAGCTGACTTCCTTTTGAGGTCGAGGTTTCTGGTTTGTCATAGGGCTGGACTACTGGATATGACACGTTTGAAAACTCGACACTTTCTTTATATTTTGGATTGTACTATGCATGCTTGTCTATTGCGATTGTGACCCTTTAGTGGGCTTGACTTGGTAATTATTTTGGACATGCATGTACTCTTTGGGTTTATTATATATGAGATGAGTTTGGTGCCTTGGGCACGTTTTTGCTGTTCTTGGGCTTGCATTGATTGGACTGTGTTGATGATGCATGTTTGGGGCCGTGTGGCCTGTTGTGTGTGAGATTTAAGTCTTTCGCTGTTTGTGTGTGCTTCTCCGTGATTTGTTCTATTGTGTCGAGATTTAATTGTTTGAATACATGCTCCTTTTATGGAAAAGATAAAGCTTTAAATTTATACTTATTTTTACGTGTTTTGGGTTTTGAGTTTGAGGATAAGCCTTGTGTGGTTCCGATTGGGTCACGAGTTGGGCCAATTGGGACTGCACGGCGGTGAGGAGCCCAAGGATCGGGTTCGGGTCCTCACACAGTACCTGGAGAAAAAATCTCTACAATCTACTGAGACAGACCCCACCATAAAAAAGAGACTCATTATACATGACATACGTATTACAAAGATCATATGGTGGGAGCATTCTAACCCCTTTTTCTGTCTGTCACCTCTACAAGACATTGAATGATGCCGATCCAAGTCCTCAGTTTTTACACTCTGCTTGGAGGTATCTATGTCATATGAATAGTTATGACAGGACAAAAACACAACTCACAACGACAGCCTTGTGTCCATCTATAATTCCAACCTATTTTCAAGATTCTCAAAGGCTAGATAATTCAGTACCTCCAGATTATGATCCAGGACCATATGCGGATTATGATAATCTAGCTAATGAACTAGATCAGAAATTATTGACATTTGATGAGGAGTTGGACCAAAAATTAATTGTATTAGAAGAAAGAGAAGTTACAGTAGCTATCGCATCAGAGACATCCTGTGAACTGATAGAAAATATAGACTGGGACTATGAACCCATCAACAAGTGAAGCTTTTCTGGAAAACAAGATGTGCTTTGTAAGAGCCAAGTCATGTCAATAGTGCATTGTAAAATTCAAGTTATGTCAATACTTTAGTCAGTAAGAGTCTGTGCTTTAAGTCAAGTATTGTCAAGTAACCAGTTACCTAGGTTAACAGGTTACAAATGACTGGAAACCTCTATTTCCAAGTCACTACTATTGTGTATAAATAAGCCCACGAATGAAAAAATGAGGCATCGGTGGTTCTTATCAAAAATTCTTATATCTTTACTTCACCCTTTATGGCCATTTAAAGCTCCCTTATCTCCTGGGTTTTGGACTCAATATTGTTATTAATTTATCATTTTGTTGCTCATCTTGTTATCATTTTACGGTCTTCTGAAAACATTAAATTTCCCAAAAGTATAATGCCCGTAGGTTCTCTAATTAGAGTCGAGGCTGAGTTACTGAGGGATTGAGGGTATCTTGGGAGCTCCCAGAAAGTATGATTACTAATCATATTCCTTGTATTAATTAACTTATCATGCCTCTCTATCACACTATAATTAAGATGTGCTTAGGGTAGTATATTATATCGTAAGAAAATATTTTAAGACAAAGCACAAGTATTAGTTTTGAAGGAAAATCGAAAATGAAGGTTTGGGATTGTTTAGGGTGTTATGGCAACAAGGAACGGGGTAGAGCAAACAGGAAAGGAGAAAAAAGAGGCCTAGAAATTTTAGCCATATAACCAAATAGATCTAATTACTATTTTAAAATTTAAAATATTAACTTAGATTTATTAAAATGGAGATCATCTAAATAAAAAATAAAAATTGTCAAATTGGATCTAAAGAATCCAATAATGAGATCAAAGAACTAGAAGAATAATTTCAAGAAAAATTAGAGATAAATAAGATAACAAAAATATAAGTTATATAAAACCAAAAATACTCCATTACTACAATAGACCTTCGTTACCTGATGTCTAAACAGAAGATTACTCTTTTAGAAGTCAAGTTAGTTATGATGATAGAAATCTTTATGAGTGGAATGTAGACAGTAAATCAGAACATAGGATATTAAATATGTTAAATGAGATGTGTATGGCCACCTCGGCCTATAAGGCTCAAGGAAATTCAGAGTCTAGTGCAGTATAAGCCCTAATATCAGGATTCACTAGACAATTAAAGAGGTGGTGGGATAATTATTTGACATCCTCTGAACGAACCACTATTTTAACATCAAATAAGATAGAAACTATAGAAGGATAGGCAACTACTAAAGAAGATTGTATTGCTAGTTTAATTTATGCTATATCAAAACATTTCATAAGGAACCCTCAGCAATTTAAAGATAAAGCCTCAGAATTATTACCAAATTTAACATGTCCAAAATTACAAGATTTTAGATTGTATAAGGATATATTTTTAACCAAAGTTATGATTAGGAAAGATTGCCAGCAGCAATTCTGGAAAGAAAGATTTATAGCAGGATTACCTAGATTATTCGCAGAAAAAGTAAGAAATAGAATTAAAAAATGCGGAGGATTAATTCCATATGATAAAATTACTTATGGAGACATAATAGTTGAAATTAATGAAGAAGGATTAACATTATGTACTAATTATAAGTTAAAAGCTAAATTAAAAAAAGATAGAATACATAGCATAAAAGAATTAAGATCGTTTTGCGAACAATATGGTTATAAAAAAATAATCGCCTCATCACCTCATCATAGGAAGAGAATAAAAAAATCTAAAAATTATAAGAGATAAAGAACCCCATATAATAAATACAAACAAGGTACTCTGCAACACTTTAGAAAAAGCAACCCACAGAATTTCAAAAAGAAAAAATTTGAGAGAAAAGGACCTGTCTATTACAAATGTAATAAGTCAGGCTATTATAAAAAGATTGTCCATTAGTTAAAAGGATAAATGAATTAGACATAAATGATAAAGAAAAAGAAGAACTTTTACAAATGATAAATACATCAATTGATGATAGCAACAATATCCCATCATTAGAACAATCAGATAATAGTATTGAACTAGAATTCAATGTCTGTGAATATGTAGGACCTTGTTCCTGTTACAACATAAATATGATATCATCAGAAAAAGAATTAATTATAGATCTAATTACAAAAATAGAAAATTCTGAAGAACAAAAAAGATATCTATTAGAATTTAGAAACAAATTAATACATGGAAATGAGAGTAATCAATTCCAAGGTACAAAATACTTTAACTTGAATGAAATGATATATAGAAAAGAAAAATTAAAGGATAGCATCTCCGTAGAAGACTTAGCCCAAGAAATCAGAATAGTAAAACAAGAATATTAAAAGAAAAAAAATATAGAATTAAAATATAGAATGACAAAGTTAGAAGACATAAAAGATGATTAACCAAAATCCAACACTAATAATTTTGTGTCAGCCTTATCAAAAATATAATACCAAAAATGGTACATGATATGTTACCATAATAATGAAAAAATTTAAAATAAAAGTAAAAGCCTTGTTAGATTCAGGAACTGATCAGAATTGTATGCAACAAGGGATAATTTCTTCAAAATACTTTGAGAAAACCAAAGAAAGATTACATATTACTAGTAATCAGAGATTACATACTACTAGTAATCAGAGATTACAAATAAAATATAAAATATCAGACACTCATATTTGTAATAATGGTATATGTTTTAAGAATTCTTTCTTGTTAGTAAAAGATATAGCTCAGTAAGTTACATTAGACAGTCCTTTTCTTACCCAAATTCATACTTTTATAGTTAATCATAGAGGAATCATTACCAATATTTATGGTAAAGAATTAATTTTTGAATTTATTAACACTATTAGAGAAAAAGATCTAAATAGAATCAAAACTATGAGAATAAGAGAAATTATGATAATATAAAAAAAATATGTTCATTCATTAAATCAAGAAATAGATTATCAGAGAATTAGTCAAGAATTAAATACAGATAAATTAAAGCAAAGAATTTGGAAAATTGAAAAGAATTTTGAACAAGAAGTAAGTGTAATTATCCCTAACGCCTTTTGGAATAGAAAACAACACATAGTAAAATTACTATATGAAAAAGACTTTAGTGAGAAAAATATACCCGCTAGGGCTAGACCTATTCAAATCAATAAATAATTATTAGAATATTGTAAAAAACAAATTACTGAATTATTAGATAAATGATTAATACGACCAAGCAAATCTCCATGGTTATGGGTAGTTTTTTATGTGCAAAATCAGGCTGAAATAGAAAGAGGAGCTACATGATTAGTAATTAATTATAAATCTTTAAATAAAGTGATATAATAGATTAGATACCCTTTACCAAACAAAAGATATCTAATTAAAAGAGTAGCAGGAGCAAAAATATTCTCTAAGTTTGATATGAAATCAGGACATTGTCAAATCCAAGAAGATGAAAATGATAAGTATAAGACAACCATCACTGTACCTTTTGGGCATTACAAATGGAATGTGATGCCATTTGGCTTAAAGAATACACCATCAGAATTTCAAAATATTATGAATGATATACTAAATCCCTACACAAAATTCATTATAGTATACATTGACAATGTATTAGTATTTTCAAAGAGCATAACAAAATATTTTAGTCATTTAAATAAAATGCTAAATATAGGCAAACAAAATGGTTTGGTATTATCAGCTCAAAAAAAAATTATTTCAAAGAAAGAATAGATTTTTAGGATTTGAAATATATCAAGGTAGTTATACCCCAATTAGTAGAAGTTTAAAATTACAGGAAAATTCTCAGATGTGATAAAAGACAAAAATCAACTACAAAAATTTCTAAGATACCTCAATTATATACCAGACTTTGTACCGAACCTAAGGACTACGTGTCTCCCATTATATAAAAGATTAAGAAAGAAAACCGGCCCCTGGACAAAAGACTTGACAACACTAATAAAAGAAATAAAGAAAAAGATAAAGTCCTGGGGCAACCACCATTACTACTCGGGCAAGACAATCATCACCATATATTTTTTAATCTCAGTTTAAATAGAAAACTAAGAAAAATGTACTGGTATTAGAGGATGAACACCTACAAGAACCTTTGGATACTAGACTTTTGATCACGCATCTATTCCTTAAAGGTTTTCACTATTTGCCAGATCATCAACTAAAAAGCTGAGAGTATTATGAGAAGATATTAACTCAGACCGGTTCACTATTATACTCTCAGCGGTCTGAGTTAATATCTGGAAGATAGCCTTTTCAAAAATAAAAATTCAAAAGGTTATCCTGTTATCAGATTGGGGACAACATTCATACTCATCCAAATAATTAGAAGGAACAGGACTTCGAGACTTGAGGAATTATAACTATTATGATTATCAGAATGCTTGGACTAGAGCCATGTTATGAAGGCCTCTAACCCATTCTTGGTTTATATACTTTTCAAATAATTGTCAATAAGTCTTTCCTAAATGGTGGCTTCGATGGTTTCGAGAAACCAGACTAATTGAGGAAATACTTTCCGAAGCTGTGAAGAATGCATTAGAATATTTTCGAAGTTATACATCTCTCAAAGAAGTATAAGATGATTATCATTTGCAATTTTCTATTGCCTTTGAAATATCATGGATCCTGAAGTGGAAATATGAGATTATTAAAAGTGAAGATCTTTCAATACTTATTAGAAAAATAAAAATAAAACGGTGGCAAAAATTTGACGCCAGTAAAGCTGCAAAGAAAGTCGTACAAGAATGGTTGGGGCTTCAAGACTTATCAAAAGAACGAGAATAGATAAACAAACAAGCCTCAGACTTTAAGAAAAAGGCGCAACAATTATTAGAATCAGTTCATTCATTAGAAGAATTTCAAGAGAAGATAAAGACCTTTTCAAAAGGGAAAAGAAGTGGCCAACAATGATGATGATGACGACTTGGATTATGACTAAAGGTAGAATAAGCTTTTCTTAAGGATAAAAATGTAATCTCTTAGTCCATGAAGGTCTATAAAAGGGCTTCATATCTGTATATTGGAGAGAGAGTTGTAATGAGTTTTTAGAAATAAAATATGTCAAATTCTTTAAGCATTTCTTCTCTTACTATATATCTATTTTCGATCCAAGCAATTATTTTATTCCAAGATTAGTAGCAGAGCCAAGTTAGGCTAAGAATTGAGTTATCATATAACCTTCATCAAAGAACAGCGTTGGTCAGCCAAGAAAGGTAGTCCCGGTAGCAAATGGATTCAAGCGTAAATCCGTTGGTCAGTCAAGGTGGTCCCGATATTCATTGATAAGGAAGGTAAGATGCTAATTCTTTGTTTAAATTGTCTTCGACATTAATCGATGGTTTTGAAATGATGTTATGGATAAAATGTTAAGAAATGTGCCTAGTAGTACAAACGCTTATGCTAATGAGAGCCTATTAGAAGAAAATAATAGTAGAGAACTACATATAACACCAATAGAACAAAGATTAAATAATTGATTTATACCAAAGATACCAAATTATAAGATTTACGAGATAGGATTTGGAAATCTTTTTACCCACGATTATATGATAGAAACAGCAGAACATTCACTACATGTAAACTCTCAAGTAGAACAATTAAAATTATTAGATAGAATAAAAATCAATAGGTTCAAAGGATGTTATAAATTTTTTCACATAGGATTAGTTCAGATAACTATTAAACCTTTACATAGATTAGGATTAGATAGTCTCATTTTAACATATCTTAGAGATGCTAGATTTACCTCTTTTTCAGATTCTATATTAGCATAATGTGAATCAAATCTAGCCAATGACCCGGTCTATTTTAATTGTTATCCAAACTTTTTAGTAGATCTATAAGACAAGAATATTACAAAAACATTGACATTAAATTTAAAGATACCCACAACTATGGTGGAAACATAAAAAAATGTAATTATTTACAGGGTTCATTATAAGATTATGAGTTCTAATCTTAGTCTCAAAACTAAAAAGAAGTCAGCAAAAAATAATACCATGTTAATTGAGGCTAATTATGATAAAATGAACATATAAGTACTTAGGTTATTAGAATGGAATCAAGTTAGTTTTCTGAATAGCTGAAAAATACCAAATGTCATTCCACCTATGCAAATTAGACCTAGAACACAACCAATAGAAACAATAGAGTTATCATCAGGAAATGTAGAATTATTATTTAGATCTCGACTAAATTCTATGAGAGAAACTATTAGAACACCGATAGCTAACAAAAAACTACTAGTGATATGTCCTATCAAACTCTATTACAAAGACATAACTTTCTTAAAGGAGTTGATTGGGAAAAGACAATTCCTCAATATTATTATCAACCCACTACTAGTAGGGCATCTTCCATTATTGATAATAAGTCTCCGTCACCTCCAATGTCACCAATAACAAATGATATGGCGGGTCCATCAGAACCTTACAAAAACAATTATTAGTGCTTGATAATTTCATACTAAATGAGGAATTATTATATAAAAAGTTCAATGATAGTTATTATGAGGAAAAACGAAATCAATACTTTCTCAAACTCCTTTAAGAAAGTTATGTCTTTGTAATGGAGTTTGATAGGACATATCACTAGTAGATTTTCTACTAGCTATTGGTGTTTTAATAGTTTCTCTCATAGAATTTAGTCGAGATCTAAATAATAATTTTGTATTTCCTAATGGTGACTTTATTATTTTTATTGGTTGTGTTCTAGGTCTAATTTGCATAGGTGGAATGACATTTGGTATTTCTCAGCTATCCAGAAAACTAACTTGATTCCATTCTAATAACCTAGGTACTTGTATGTTCATTTTATCATCATTAGCCTCGATTAATATGGTATTATTTTTTGCTGACTCCTTTTTAGCTTTGGTACTCAGATTAAAACTCATAATCTTATAATGAACCATGTAAATAATAACTACATTTTTTTTTATATTTCCATCATAGTTGTGGGTATCTTTAAATTTAATGTCAATATTTTTGTAATGTTCTTGTCATATAGATCTATTGAAAATTTTGGATAACAATTAAAATAGAATAGACTATTGAATAGGTTTGATTTGCATATTGCTAGTATAGAATCTGAAAAAGAGGTAAATCTAGCATCTCTAAGACATATTAAAATGGGACTATCTAATCGTAATCTATGTAAAGGTTTAATAGCTATCTGAACTAATCATATGTGAAGGAATTTATAACGTCCTTTGAACCTATTGATTTTTATTCTATCTAATAATTCTAATTGTTCTACTTGAGAGTTTACAGATAGTGAATATTCTGTTGTTTCTATCACATAATCGTGGGTAAAAAGATTTCCAAATCCTGTATCGTAAATCTTATAATTTGGTATCTTTGGTATAAATCAATTATTTAATCTTTGTTCTATTGGTGTTATATGTAGTTCTCTACTATTATTTTCTTCTAATAGGCTCTCATTAGCATAAGCGTTTGTACTACTAGGCACATTTCTTAACATTTTATCCATAACATCATTTCAAAACCATCGATTAATGTCGAAGACAATTTAAACAAAGAATTAGCATCTTACCTTCCTTATCAATGAATATCGGGACCACCTTGACTGACCAACGGATTTACGCTTGAATCCATTTGCTACCGGGACTACCTTTCTTGGCTGACCAACGCTATTCTTTGATGAAGGTTATATGATAACTCAATTCTTAGCCTAACTTGGCTCCACTACCAATCTTGGAATAAAATAATTGCTTGATCGAAAATAGATATACAGTAAGAGAAGAACTGCTTAAAGAACTTGACATATTTTATTTCTAAAAACTCATTATAACTCTCTCTCTAATATACTCATATGAAGTCCTTTTATAGACCTTCATGGACTAAGAGATTACATTTTTATCCTTAAGAAAAGCTTATTCTACCTTTAGTCATAATCCAAGTCGTCATCATCATCATTGTTGGCCACTTCTTTTCCCTTTTGAAAGGTCTTTATCTTCTCTTGAAATTCTTCTAATGAATGAACTGATTCTAATAATTGTTGTGCCTTTTTCTCAAAGTCTGAGGCTTGTTTTTTTATCAATTCTCGTTCCTCTTATAAGTCTTGAAGCCCCAACCATTCTTTTACAGCTTTCTTTGCAGCTCTACTGGTGTCAAATTTTTGCCACCATTTTATTTATGTTTTTCTGATAAGTATTGAAAAATCTTCACTTTTAATAATCTCGTATTTCCACCTCAGGATCCATGATATTCCAAAGGCAATAGCAAATTAAAAGAGATAATCATCTGATACTTCTTTGAGAGATGTATGACTTTGAAAATATTCTAATCCATTCTTCACAACTTCGGGAAGTATTTTCTCAGTTAGTCCGGTTTCTCGAAACCATTGAAGCCACCATTTAGGAAAGACTAACTGGCAATTCTTTGAAAAGTATATAAACCAAGTATAGATTAGAAATTTGTATAACAAGGTTCTAGTCTAAGCATTCTGATAATCATAATAGTTATAATTCCTCAAGTCTCTGGTTCTATTCCTTCTAATTATTTGGATGAGTATGGAAGTTGTCCCCAATCTGATAACAGGATAACCTTTTGAATTTTTATTTTTCAAAGGGCTATCTGCTGCAATTCTTGTTGATCCATGGTATGATTAATTAATACTAATCCGGTCTAAGGTAAAATCTTCTCATAATACTCTCAGGTTTTTAGTTGATGGTCTGGCAAATAATGAAACCCTTTAGGGAATAGATGCGTGATCAAAAGTCTAGTATCCAGAGGTTCTTGCAGGTGCTCATCTTCTAATACCAGTAAATTTTTCTAGTTTTTAAGTTTAAACTGAGATTCAAAAATATTTGGTAATTTTTTTCTTGTCTGAGTAGTAATGGTGGTTGGCGCTCTTAGGGGGCTGGGCCTTCCCAAAGAGGTGAAATTATTGAAAGGTTTGGGTGGTGTTTGTGGTTGATTAATCAAAGCTGAATAAAAATTGGATCTTCTGATATTATTGGTTGATGGGATCTTGCTCTTTTTTTTCTAATAGAATGATTCTGATTACTCCCAGGGGAGTTTTCTCTTAGAATCATCTTACTTATAGTACCTGCTTCTAATATTGGTCTTCTCTTGCAAAATAAGTTCTCTAATATGATGAACTTGACGATTATTTGGTTAATACAATATATTGGAGAGAGGGTTGTAATGAGTTTTTAGAAATAAAATATGTCAAAGTTCTTTAAGCAGTTCTTCTCAGTTCTTCTCTTACTGTTTATTCTCTTACTGTCTTGTTTCTTCTCTTAAAATCAAGACTGAGTTATTGAGGGATTGAGAGTGTCTTAGGAGCTCCTAGAAAGTATGATTACTAATTATATCCTTTGTATTAATTAACTTATTATGCCTCTCTATCACACCATAATTAAGATGTGCTTAAGGTAGTATATTATATGTTAAGAAAACATTTTGAGACAAAACATAATTATTAGTTTTGAAGGAAAATTGAAAATGAAGGTTTGGGATTCTTTAGGGTGTTGGTGGCAACAAAGAACGGGAGAGGAAAAAGAGGCTTGGAAATTTTAGCCATACAACCAAAAAGATCTAAATAATATTTTATATTTTAAAATATTAATTTAGATTTATTAGAATGGATATCTTCTAAATAAAAAATAAAATCTAAAGATCTTTGATTACTCAAAACAGATCTGGTAACAACAAAAATTAGATTTCCAAGGCCAAAATTAGGATTTTCACTTGAACCCTCAACAGCACAAAAAAGAGAAAAATAATGTATGCACGCTAAAATTGTAATATGTTACGTTACTTTGAGTTCGAGCATATTATCGACTTATAAGACAGAAGCACTCTGAACGCGTTAGAAACACACTCAACACACTATAATTTGTATTTTCAGCTGGAATAATATATGGATCTCTAAACACACTCATACTCTGTGGCAGACCCAAGAGGATAGCGTCTCACAAAATGTGTTCATATACAAATACATCAAACTGTACCATTTTTTAAAAAACCACTACAATTATTTTTTATACTACTTTTTAACAAACACTTGAAAATGTTACATCAAACCAGAAAAACACTTAAATTTCGTGTAATAATCGGCATGGATGTAGAAAACGAAAGTGACTAAAGAAAAAAAACAATTAACTAAATCAACTTTTTCTCGAAAAACTAAATATCCAGTTTGACATAAAAGCACACGTCATCGTTGAGTATCCCCATGAGCACTAGCTATCCCGCACGCTAAATCGAAATGCCTTAACTTGGTACCTACATGTCTACAACAACAACAACTCGCCATAATCTATTGCCACGACAAGAAAGAATAAACGTGGCAAGATCCTGTAGCGAGTGGCTTTTCTTTTCCACATATCGGGGATATTCAAAATAAAAACATAGTGGCCCTCCTCTACAAGATCTTATCCTATCTATATATATATATCGAAAACTATCCTTTATCGGCAATTATGGACGGTGTAGTTACACAAAAGTAAGTTAGCATAATGTATAGTATGAAATATTAGTAAGTTTATTATATAATTAACAAATAATAAAAAATACATCTTGTAAAATTTTGGTAATAAATTATAAAATTATAATTTATCAATAAAGCATTTTTTAAATTTAAATATGGAATTGCCAAGTAGAGTCAAGAAAGGAACGCAATGAATAACAGAATTACCAAACAACCATCTCCTTGTCCTTTTTCTATAACAATACAGACAGGGAGAGCAATTCACGCATTCCTCATTTTTCTTTTTGTTTGGGTTGGGGATTGAAGTATACAAGTTAGAATTGTCGACCTGCGATTTTATCGGTCCTATCGAGTTAGAAATCAACAATAACATGCCGTCCCCTTCTGAAGCTGCTCGCGATCGCCTGGCCGTACTGGCGGCTCATCTTAATGGATCCGTCGAACAGTCGCTGCCCGGCATAGAGCGGTTGTGCGTGTCTGCGCCATTAGTGTCTCCGCCGGGAAACCTTAAAGGCGTCCTGACGGTGGTGGACGAGAGGACCGGGAAAAGATACCAAATCCAGGTGGGGGAAGAAGGCACCGTTAAAGCCTCGGATTTCAAGAAGGTAACTATACTAGTAATATCGTAAAGTAGCAACATAGCCCTCTTCCTCGTGCTAGTAGATTGTGGATTTGGTTGTGTTTGATAATAATTCTTTCATGGAACTTAAATTTTACTTAAATAAATTTTTTAATCAGAAATTAGTGTAATAGTATATTTGATTCGTTAGTTGATGTTACAATACAGATATCAACCGGGATTAACGGGGACAAGGGGTTGAAATTGTACGACCCAGGGTATCTAAACACCGCACCTGTGCGCTCTGCGATATCATATATCGATGGGGACGAGGGAATCCTCAGATATAGAGGCTTCCCTATCGAGGAGTTGGCAGAGAACAGTTCCTATCTGGAAGTGGCCTATCTCATTAGTCTGTATCAACTTCAGATTAACTCTACTACTATCTTCTATTTGCTCTTTTTACCCTTTTATCTTGGATTTTACAAAGTCATACTAAATTGTGTACTCGGTGATCTTTTTTTCAGTGTATGGAAACTTACCATCTCAAACTCAGCTAGCAGACTGGGAATTCGCTGTTTCTCAACACTCGGCTGTTCCACAGGGTATTTTGGTGAGACTCTCACTTCCATCAAACAACTTCTTGTCATCCTTGCTATGCCAAACCCCCTGTCGTGGGGCTTGTAGAGTTCAAGGTCTCATGATAATGTGGTTAATTCAGATGTTTGGCTTAATTCTCCAGAGACCCTGGAACCCACTTTCTGGTGAAAAGTTATTTTTCTGTTCCGGAGATGCACCTTCAAACTCGCCTTCAAAACTTAAATTTTAATTTGTTTTTGCAGGATATTATACAGGCAATGCCTCATGATGCTCACCCAATGGGTGTGCTAGTCAGTGCTATGAGTGCCCTTTCTATATTTCATCCTGATGCCAATCCAGCTCTTAGAGTAAGTTGATTCTTAATGCCCAAACTCGGTGTTTTGCTATATCTATGAACATGTTCCACGTTGTTTTTACTGAAAACAGCTCTCTGAATTGTGCTTCTTGATATTTTCTTATATCGACTGAAGTAATTATTGAAAATGCTCGGAATCAATTTTGGAAATGTTTGCTTTTTCTGATTTAAATTTATGGGATGATTTTGAAGTGCAATCATGGTTGTGGGTTTTACTATTTATAAAGTTCTAGCTCTTGTCTTGGTCTGTTGATTTGTCTTTTATTTTAATGTAAGCATGCTTGTTAAGCTTTATTAAAATTGTTTAGATTGATGGATCTGCATGTTTTTCCATATTTTTTGAAATTCTGAAATAATTCTTTTCTATCGGTTCAGGGACAAGACCTTTACAAATCGAAACAAGTAAGAGATAAGCAAATTGCTCGAATTCTTGGAAAGGTATCTTTGTTCAATTTTCTTCCGTAGTTATTGATCTTCTGGACTAGGGGTTTATTGATTGCTCATTATGTTGTAATCACATCTTGCATGTCCATTACTTCTCCTTAGTTTGATGCAGTTTTCCTTTAGCTATTTGCTTCAACTACTTTCTTCATATGCTGCTAACTAATTCTTAAAATACCTTACAGGTTCCAACCATTGCAGCCGCAGCTTATTTGAGGATGGCTGGTAGACCTCCAGTTCTTCCTTCCAGCAACCTCTCCTACTCAGAGAACTTCCTCTACATGCTAGATTCTTTGTATGTTACATGGCTATCGTTTGCTCCTTGAAATAATAGATTTCTGTTACTTACTGTTCTGTGTCTCTTTTCCTTTTGTTTTCTGAGATGACACTGTTGGTTATATTGCCATGTCATTTATTTTCTCAGAAAAAATGAAGATCCAATTTATAAAATTTGATAGCATGCATTTTGCAGAAAATTTTCATGAGTTATAGAATTTGCCATTCTTTTGCTGACATATAACTTCTTTGTCTTAATTTGCAGGGGTAACAGGTCTTATAAGCCTAATCCTCGTCTTGCACGAGTGCTAGATATTCTTTTTATCCTTCACGCTGAACATGAAATGAATTGTTCCACTGCAGCTGCTCGGCATCTTGCATCCAGGTATAAACATTATTTATTAACTGAGATTCAGCAGTTATGTCTTTCCTCACTGTCGCTATCTATATTTGTAGTGGTGTTGATGTATACACTGCCCTTGCTGGAGCCGTTGGAGCTTTATATGGTCCACTTCATGGAGGAGCAAATGAGGTTAGGATGTGCTTTTACTGAAGATTTCTAACCTATGGCTAAAAGTAGTTCCTGATCGTGTCTCTATTTTTCCCTTTATTTCAAACAAGCTGTTTTGGTACTTACTGTAATTTTTCATGCTATCTGTTTTCATGGATTGTTCTAGGCTGTGCTTAAGATGCTGAGTGACATTGGAACTGTTGAAAACATCCCAGATTTCATTGCGGGTGTAAAAAATAGGTTAATATTACTTTTACATACTGTGCATAATTGTCTATGTACAACATGATTGGCTCGGAAACAAAACTGTCTCATTGTTATTGTTGTTGCTCAGGAAGCGAAAGATGTCAGGTTTCGGGCATCGCGTATACAAAAACTATGATCCCCGGGCGAAGGTCATTAAGAAATTGGCCGAGGAAGTGTTTTCCATTGTTGGCCGGGATCCTCTTATTGAGGTGATTTTCTAAAGTCTAATGTCAAGGAAATAACAACTTATATGCTTTCTGATATTCATTTTATTTCCAAATTCTGGAATAAATTGTCTCCAATCCTACTGCATCAGAGCTATCAAAGTTGATTTTAGGGAAATTAATAAAGCACCGCGTTTAATGTCTTAAGAGTTAATAAAATGGTTAAATGGCAAAAAGCTGCTGCCGGTTTTACCCTTTTGCAGTCAAGCAATAATTGCTTCCTGTTACAATTGAGCAACTTGTGGTTTCCATGGTTGTCTCTTGGCACAGATCCATCAGGAAGTATCTGCTTTTTCCTCTATTTTTGTGAGAAAAAGATATCCTCATTGTAATATAATTTTTTGAGAGTGTGCCAGTTGTGTCTTTTTTGTAAGTTCAGCGAAAATATAGTGCAATGGATGCTAATAGAGCTTAGGTTATTGTTGGCAGAGTAGACCTGACAACGTTGAACAAGTCATAAAACTAACATATTGAACACTACTGTAAAGTTCTTTCTTTCTTTTTTAATTCTCTTATAGTATATCTCAATAAATTACTATGATTAAGTACACTTTTGAGAATGTATATATACTAAAAAGCTCTTAGCAGTTATGCTAAAATCGTACTTACGAGAAACATAATATGGTCTCTTCTTTCAGCTTTGTTAGTCATGGGTTTCTGATCATCAATAATCCTCTTTGTTCGTGCCTGTGCCATGTTAACTTTGTCTGAAATGGTGCTTCTTCAGCATATAAACAAAGATTTTTTAATCTGGATTCTTGTAATCATCAACTTATGGGGAATAAATCACGGAAGTTTATGCAAGAATATTATATCACTTGGGCCCTTTTAACATGGATGTGATCTGAGATAGCAGATGCGTTTAGCAACTTGAGCACTAAGTTTCATTGTTTGCAGGTAGCGGTTGCTTTGGAGAAGGCTGCACTGTCTGATGATTACTTTGTTAAGAGAAAGCTATATCCAAATGTTGATTTCTACTCTGGGTTAATTTATAGGTAAAATACAAAATACCATCAATCATAAAAGTCACGTTTATACAGTGTAATAATTTTCAGTTATGAATTAAATTTCTAACAAAAACTAGATGACTAAGTAAACTATTGTTAACAGGGCAATGGGATTTCCAACTGAGTTCTTCCCTGTTTTATTTGCTATTCCTCGGATGGCTGGTTATTTAGCACATTGGCGAGAATCACTTGATGATCCTGATACAAAGATAATGAGACCACAACAGGTTATTCTTTTTCTCTGGGCTTTGTACTTGCTGTCTCATTTTATGAACTTTATTTCTTTGGTGAAAAAGATGGTGACTTGTTTCGTATTGAACTTTTCCTTGACATAAAATGTTTTCATGGAAAAAAGTGTTAGTTCTACTGATATTAGAAGTACACTTGTACATGGTCTGTTTTTCATCCTGAAGTTAATTCACCCTGAAACAGATTTACTTCTTCACTTCCCAATTAATTGTGTACACGGAGTTATGACAAACATGGTATATTTGCTTGTCTTCTTGTGCTTTTTGATATGGCATTTTCACAAGTGATTATGTGCTTCTGATGAATGGACAGTATGGATTATAGTCCAAGTCCAATTAAAAGTGCAGATAGCCAATGGGAGAATACATTTTGCTTTCATCCTTGCGTACCACCAAATGACATTTTTGTTTTGCTGTTAAATTCAGTAGTAGTCAATTGTTTTTGTGGTTTGTTGAACTTTTTTGAACCAACTGTTGATGTCTAACCCTGACCAACTCCCATGCTCTTGCAATTTCCGTTGCTTATTTACTGTCTGGAAGCATTTAAGGCTGCAAGGGGCTCAACATAATTGATTGCAAGGGCTTAGGATCTCAGTTTTAATTAACAGAGAGGAGTCTTAACTGTTCCGCACAATCAACACTTGAAGTTGGAGAACACGTCTTTAGCCAATGTGTTCTTTTTCTTTTTCTTTTTCAAGAGCATGGTGTGAGACAGAAAATGCTTAAAGCTCAACTGTTGTATTCTGGTTCATCAGGTTTATACTGGGGAATGGCTTCGACATTACATGCCCCTCAAAGAACGGATGGTATCGATTGAAGGAGATAGGCTTGGACAAGTATCTATTTCAAATGCCTCTAGGCGACGACTTGCCGGACATGGAATTTAGGGCAATATTGGAATGATATATCAGACGTGAGAAAAGGGCGCCAATTTGGTTGTTTTGGTTTTGGACAGAGGCGGAAATAGAGAAAAGATGAAATTACCGTAGAAAGTTAAGGAGGATGAATAAAAGTTTACTCTTGCGTCTTTATCTTCAAACAAACGTTGAATAAAATATTTGTGGGTATGATGGAGACCACCCTATACTATAACGTTTGTTGTGCGTCTTTTTCTAGTCATGAAAACACCACTAAATAAGCAGATACAGTGATGGTTAAACACAACAATTGTATCTATTGAGATTCATTTACTATCAGTAATTTCTCTTAAGCTCTGTTTGTTTTCCCGGAAAATGATAGAAAAGGAGTGTGTTCGGTGTCTTCGAATCTAATTCCGTTGATTTGTCATTGTCTATCATGTTGATGCCAATTTATCCTGGGTTGGACAAATCCGTATAAAAAGTATGAAGCCCATGTAAGTGTGTGCGAGGAATTATAACTGTAAGTATGGATTATTATACGGTTTCATGGTTGAAAAAATATATGTTAGTCATATATAATCCAACAATTCCATCCTTTATATATTCAAAATTATCTACATTTTTTCTCTGTGGAATAATGTTCTCACATATGGGACTAACAAGGATGGACTTGGTTAGTATTAGGATTTGGCAAAAGTCCTCTAAAAATATTGTGATCCCTGGACGTGCATACTTTCAATTGTCAATTATAGAATGACGTATAATATTCTCTATAGAAAAATACTGAAGTGAGAACCAGATACGAAGCATCTCAAAATTTCGCAATAACCCATTACTCATTCTTTCTGCACAAATCAATGAATTTAGGTATGCTGCGTAAAATTTTTATTTATATGTTCATTATATTGAATATATTCATGTTATTGGTCCAATCAAGATTTATTCCATCAACTAGCACATCCATTTGATATGATCTGGTAAAGGACATGACAAATTTCTTTATCATAGTGTGCCACAATTTAGTTTCATTATAGCCTTAATATATTATGTTAGATACATCAAATTCATCAAACACGATTATTTATATTAATTAAACATTTTTTAAAACTGAGTTAGAAATCAATTCGTAGATAATTCTACAAATGCAGTGATTATGATATATTTTTATTAAAAAAAATTCTCTTGGTATTCTCCAAATTAGATAATTCTAAAGGATAAATATTGTGGCTCAAAATATTCAGAATTGATGGCACCTGACAAGTTGGTGGGTAGGACACTCTCCTAAACGAGTCCCGTGTGTAATGTGTAAGGATTCCTTTTTTCTTAAAAGAAAAGAAAAAGAACAGATCGTTTTAATAGAATCCAAACTCATAAGAGACTTCATCTCTAAGTAGTAAAATTTAGATATGGGGATGTCTGTCACTTTTCAATGTGCTCTAAAAGAAGCATCGCGACGTGACTTCACTTCCCTGCTATGCTTTTTCCCACTCCTTTTGCAGGTCACCCAATTTTTAGGATTTTCCTTTGCTTTTCCATGAAAAACCATCTCCAAATTTTTTCTATCAACTCAACTTTTTTCATTCCAACATTTTTAAGCTTTCCTTTTACTAAAATTTTTAGGCTGTCTATGTTATTCTAATCCGAAAACTATACTTGTATTTATAATATGGTCGGATCGGATCTTTTCGACCAGTCGGACTCCATACTAACAATTCCCACATCTACTCATGTGCATGGCCCGATTGCTAATGCAGTAAAAATAATGACAGTAAATATTGGACTAATTAGGAATAATCATTCTGGAAAGGAAAAAAGAAAGATCAATATTGCTCTACAAATAGTATCTTGCGCAGTCCATGAACAAGCAGAGGACAAAGGAGAAGGGAGGATCTAGAAGAGAAGATGTGTGAAGCTTGGGATTTGTTGAGCATGGAGCCGTTTTTGGTCGCACCACAAACTCCAACTCCGTTTCCAAGCTTCACATTAGATGCTTCGGATGGATTCAGACACAGAGCAGGATTACCACTGAGATCCAAGTTTCTCCCAAGTCTCTTTAAAAAACTTGCATTGAAAGGAACCACTCCTCCCAACAAGTTCCCGCTCAGATTCAGATGATAAATGTGAGAAAGACTTCCGAAAGATGGTGGGATGTCGCCTGTTAGTCTGTTGTTTGGAAGAGAGAGAGTGCTTAGATTCATGAGGAGTGAGAGGGTTTGTGGTATGGTGCCTGTGTATCCTGAATTGGCAAGTCTCAGCTCTTGCAGTTTCACCAACTTACCAAACTCTTCTGGCAAAGTAACGTACATTGGATTGTCATCCATAATGAAGTATTGTAAGCTCTCTAACTTGGCCAATCCTGCTGGGAACTTTCCACTCAACTTGTTGCTGCTCAGAGCCATGAACGCCAACAAACTGAGGTTCTGTATGCCATCAGGGATTCTTCCGAGGAGTTTGTTTGAACTGAGATCGAGTTTCTGGAGCAGGCTCAAGTAGCCAATTGAGGCAGGAATTGTCCCCGTAAATGAATTATAGCTCAAATCCAGGCCTTGCAGGTTCTTGAGATTGCCCAGTTGGTATGGTATGGAACCTGAGAGCATATTGTAGCTCAAATCAAGGTGAACCAGAGAGCTCAGGCCAAATAACCCAATGGGTATGGACCCGGCAAGGCTATTTTGGGAGAGAGTAAGAATTTGCAAAGACTTGAGGAAGGAAATTTGAGGTGGGATTGGACCAACAAGAGCAGGGTTCAACCTGAGGCTGAGTTGTTGAAGCGACGAGTTAGAGAGTAGTGTGAGTGGTAAAACAGAGAGAGTGGTTCGTGTGTGGCTGAAGCATTTAAAGAAGAAAACAGATTGAAGGTAAGGTAGCTGGAAAATTTTGTAAGGAAATGTGGCCGTGATCTTGCAAGCTGGGCTAGAACGAGTGCCAAAATCAAGCCTAGAGACATGGAGGTGGTTGTCTGGGCCAAGTTTACACTCGATTCCAAGCCAAGTTGAGCCAGTATTGCAAGGGTTGGGGTAAGAGATCCTCCAGGTTTGATCAGAAGACACAGAGTCCATGATCTTGAAAAGGGTCTCGGCTTCAGAAGAGAGCATATCCGGTGACTGGAGAGTCTGGTGCGGTGGTGCTTGAATGTGGGCATGGGTCGAAGAGGCAGCAGAATGGATAAAAGGGAAGGAAAAGAGGAGGAGGAGAAGGATGAGGAGAATGGCAGGGGGAGAGGGTGAGAGAGAGCAGAATTTGCAACACATTTTGCAGAGGGAAGCGGGAGGTGTTTAGGCTGTTTTGGAAGTAGAAGAATGAAGTATCATGTGATAGGTTAAATCAGGGGCTCACTGAGAGGAACTCAAACTGAGAGTCAGTCACAGGAGAGGAAAAGGAGGAGAAAAAGAGGAGAGGAGAGGAGAGGAGGGAGAGAGGGATGTGACTGACAAGATGGGTGGTGGGGTAGTGATTTTACAACTGGAGCGGGAGTGGGTCATGAGAGTTAAGCAAAGAAGGAGAGGAGATGGGAAGTATAGGGTCAGGACTCTCACAGAACAGAAGAGAAGACTCAATTATGTCATTGAAAGAGAAAGTTGGGAAGGAAGAGAACAAGGGAGCATGCTTCACTTTCTGAGACAAACTATATTCCGCGCAATGGGTTGTAGACTTTCTTGCTTCAGTAATAAATCACCAAAACATCATAGTAAGAGCAGTGCTTTGTGCACGTTGAGAGGTCTCAGTGTCTGACCTTTTGATTGAGGTGAATGCATCCGTATGTATGGAGTTGTGTTGTACCCAATTGCTTTTCTTTCTTTCCAAGTGTTGGTTGGTGGGATGTGATGGGACTTCAAAAAAAACCAAGGACTTTACTTCCATGTTATGTTCTGGTGTGAGACATCTGGTACAGCTAACGTTAGTCCTTTTCTTTGTATTTCCAGAATACTTTAATAATGCTAAAACCTGGGAATCGAAATCCTTACAGAAAAGGATTTATTTATGAATATTCGAAGGAAGATAATTTTTTTGCTACGACAGCAACATTGACATTAGAAAACAGAAAGATCTTACAACAGGATGTAACGGAAGTTGCAGTTCAAACAAACATCAAAATTTTGAAACCGTGAACTTGAATTTTTGAACTGGATGTAACGGCTCATTTTCTCCAGCAAACTTACACTTGGGTGGGAAGAGCCTTCCAAGATCATCAGCTTATCCGGTGAGAGGCATAAATCATTGGAACATTCGGAGGAAGTTATTGGCGTATGCCATAGGCTTCACATCAGGATGAGGCTGCAAAAAGGGAACCCAAAATGACACAATCTCAGAGCGTTATCTGAAAAACCTAAGAGGTCAAGCGGGACATAATTTCTGACATCTCCAGTGTCACATTCCCAAGGGCTTGAATGCAAATATCAAAATCACAAGTATTTGCAATTGGAAGAGAGAAAAGTCACTGACCACTGCAGAAAATGTAATAACATTTGGCTTCAAATCTGGGGCTTCAAATCGGATGAATGCACCCTTATTACCCATCTGCCGAGTCAAAACATGAGAAAAGAAACAATTAGATAGAATCATAAACAGATTCTGACGATACTTTCAATATATGTACCAAATATAATATTAGGGTCCGGAAGACAAGCATACCAGAAAAGAAATGAAGCTAAAATCAAGAGGGAAAAAATAAAATTGTAAAAATAATGAAGTATGAACTTCAGGAATTCAATGTTTCAACATCAATTGAATGGAAGATGTATGATTCTGGTGATTCCATTGAGGTTTTTCCTCATTGTCCATACATCTGACAGCCTTTCCAGTATCATGACGAGGGTTGAATATTAAGTACTTAAACACTTCAAAACTCTCTTGTCAAAGTTCTATTAATCAAAAACAATAAACGCCACTTAAATAAAAATAACTTTAACTCGAAAAGCAAGACACAAAAATGGTCCATGCAGGCCAGTGGTACTACAGTAAGAAACAAATAAACGTTATTTAATCACCTGATCACAGTAGTTTGGAGCCGAAAATACAGTGATAAGTTTACCATCATGCTCAATCTCATAACCTTCATCCTTCACTTCATGAGACCGAACTACTAAATCTGCCAATGGAGTAAGTAACCTATGAGCAAAGACCACTAGATGAATAGGAAAACAATTGATGATGGGGTATAATTACCTAGATTGTTTTCCTGCAAAAATTTTTCTGTCACATCTTTACCAAAAGAAAGACCAACACCTCGCTTGCTTGGACCTCTTCCAGGAAAGGGTTGTGGATCACTCCATAGTAATTCACACATCAGTCCTGGAAAAGCAGAAATAAATTATGAGAACAAACACAGTTAACGTAGTGCTAATCACAACTTATTTCATAACACATTGCACTTCAATAATGTTGAAAGCAAACTTTATGCACAACTACTTCAGTTTTATATTTCCATCTATAGATATGATACAAACAAGTAACCTGTTTACTAGACAATCATTTTAATTAGTTCTTCTGTTCACAAGAAACGATATATCATGATATCACACCGCATCTACAGAGACTGAAATGAAGTGGCCCAATTTAAGCAATTTTAAAATTTTGAACACCAAAGGGATTCCAAGACACTCTAAAACAGGCAAGTAGTGTGGTGACATCAATTTTTAAGGGCTGCATAATCTTGAAATGAGCATTTTACAGGAAATTCTGGCACTATAAAGGAAAAACACTTAGAAAACTACTCATAACAGATGCCAACTATGTTTTCTCAACATACATTTCTAGAGGCCAAATTCAAAGAATAGATTTCAAACAACTCATAACAGATTGCCAAACTATGTTTTCTCAACATACAATTCAAGAAGCAAAATTCAAAGAAGAGGTTTCAAACAACTCAGCTAAGTGATGAATGAAGCACATATGTAATCCTCACCACAATTATCAATATGTTATCGCAGGAGGCTTCTTGCCTTGTAGAAAGAAAGCTGACTAGATATACAAGTAACTTTGCATATGTAATGCAAATACATAAATGGAAGCAGTGCATGCACATCAACTGGTTCTATATCTTGTCCCTATGTGAGTATGTGTACAATCTTTCTGCACTATGAATAAGGATAAAAGACTACAATTCCTAACTCAATAACAATCACAAGTAAAATTAGCATCATAATCCAGGTGAAATATTCTAAATGATGAGCAAAACTTGCCACGGCAGAATGCATTTATCACAGCATATTGTGCACGCTTGCAATAATCAAGTATGTCCAAACTAGAATTGGGACTTGAGACCAAAATGGCTAATGGCTTCCAGTAATAGCAGATATTAACTGGAGGTAATGCTAGTAAGATCTATGGAAGAATAACAATTTAGCACAAAGCCTAACTTGGGATCAAAATGAAAAAAAGAAAAGAATGAAAAATAGTCTCATCCAATCATTAATTAGAACTTATACAAATAGGAAATGATAGAGGTACGTATAACCAGGCACTTTACCTTCCTCGGGAGGCTCACAGAACCGGTCAATAGCTCTAATATCAGATAGTTTCACGCCATCAACACTAAAAAGACCTCCATGAACTACAAATACCTTCTGGTTTATTACATGAGCCAAAGGTAAACAGCAGAAGACTTCTGCAAAGAGTTCCACAAATGTTTCGCTCAACTTTGATCTGACCTCACCCTCAAAACCATATATCTTGTTCATGCTCTTGCTTTCATGATTTCCTCTGGAAAGATATACAGCTGAAAATTATACAAATGTGTAGCAGAATAAGTACTTTACAAAATGATGTAAAATCCAATTAGATTTAAAAAATGTAGAGAATAGAGTAGTATACAGGTAGTTGTCATAATCAACTGAAAGAAACAGAAGAGAGAACAATAACAAGAAGAAGATAAAACGAAAACCCAAACAACAAAGGTGCACCTGATGGACACATGCACTTGAATGCAAACAATGTGAGGATGACTTCCACAGAAAATGATCCTCTATCCACAAAGTCACCATTAAACAAATATGGATTCTCTTCTGAAGGAAGCCCGTTAAGCTCAAAAATATTTACCAAATCATAGAACTGCAAACATTGCAGAAGCAGCATAAATCAGTTGAATGATACAGGAAATAAAACAGAAAATTTCAATTGCTAGAAATAAAATTACACTCACAAGCACTGGCAAAAAGTGTGGCAAAATTTCCATCCAACAGGCTCCAAACATGTTAAAGCATTAGACTTAAAACAATTGAAAGATGAAAAGGTGTATTAAAGAGCAAGGAAGCTTATAACAAATGCAGAAATGGTACACAATGAAACATAAATAACTAAAATGATAAATCCAGAAAACTTTTTGGATGTCCATATTCCAATATGTATTTCCGATTACCACAATCTAATGCTTCATACGATGAACATGGCACCAAAAAAACAGGTTTCAGACAAAACTACCAAATTCAAAGAAAGATAGCACCTCAAATAGTTCTCTTCGAAGCAGTATGTCACTTGAATAAAATTCCACGACAAACATAAGTTGTAAGAGAGTCGTAGCTTTAAGTTTTGCAAAGGAAACTAACTGGATGATGCATTTGAAAGGTGGAGGTCATAAATGCAATAACAAAATGTCCTCTCACGGAATTGTGAGCTTCAGTTCTATTATGAAATTTTGGATTTACCCAGGGAAGATTGAACCAGGCATTAGTTATGATAAAGATCTTTAAACATTTTCTTTTAATTTAGAAACACACATGAACTACTGAAGGAATTCTTAACTTGTCCATCAGTCAACACTAAAAAGAAATATACATGGGTCACACAGATCATAGCCAGGAACTTAGATGGTCATATGCACATGACAACATCCATCCTGGTCATATTCACACGACAGATGAGTGTAAAAAAGGAACCCATGCCAGCAGCATATAGGATTTTTTGGTTCGAATGTTCGACGAGGAAAGATTTCAGACCAGAAAGTTGACCAAGGAAGAAATTAAAAACATATGATGTGGTTTAAGAACCCAATGAGCAAACATTTCGGTTTTAGAACCACATCAACAAAATTTGGAGCAAGGGAACCCATATACATAACATGGAACATACATATTTCTATAATCTTACACCATCAGGACTTTCATCTCCCGAGAAAAACTTAAAACTTAGAATCACACGATGCAATAACAGTTAGTTTGATAGCTTTATAACCAACTTGGCCAGTTTGGGTATAGTCACAGTTGTACACCTGAAATTTCAGAAAAATTCTACAGCCACATAACTATAAATATTAGGCGTTAATAAACAAAACTAAAGCACCACCATAAATCCAATCATTCCACAAGCCCAGAAAGCTTGTCATTAGAAAATAACTAGGGTAGATTTTCCAAAAATTATCTTAGAAATTTGTATGTAATAGGTTATGCAGGAGTTGATTTTTAAATGACAAAAATTATTGAACTCTCTCCATGGTTGTGTATAGTTTCATCAACTATGCCTAAGCCAGTATGCCACAGGCTTGAGATCTTAACTTGTTATCCCCAATCAAGGCTGACTGAGTTAAGGTAGTAGTGCACTAAAAGTGAAAGTTGTTAAATTCTTTCAAGGCCTCTTCAGTCTCTAATTGGCTCCTATGGAAGGCCAAAATGACTTTATCCATGCAAACAACAGTGGAGCTTCAGCAACTCCAGATGGTCACTCAACGTTTTGCAGCCAATGGCATATCAAAACAGGCACTCCCATCTTTCAGACAGAAGTAATTACCTGACCATGTACATCACCACAAACAGTGAAATGCTTGCCCACAGGAATATTAATATCGACCAGAGAAGGAAGACTGCGCAACATTTCTCTTGTTTGCAAGACAATTTGGAATGCATACCTGCAATGATGGCCAGAGGAATAGAAATGTAAGCACTAAATCAGTAATATTGCAAATAACTAAATACATACATATAGAATACACTCTCTAAGCATACCGCCTGTGTAAGCACTTCTGATTCTTGAAGTCATCCAACATTTTGTTGAGAAAATCCAAGGTTACGGTATCACCCTCTATCCTCGCACCAGAATACTGTGGCTCCACGTCTAGAATAAACAGGAAAATATTTTGTTACCATAGTAATGATAAAAGTCATATTCTAATTTCAGTGAGTGTACTACTTGAAAATGGCTATCAACAACAAACATGACTCATTTCACCATTTGACAATATGCCTTTTGGAACTCACATAAAATTTTCAGCACTTAACTTCAAACCACAACCATCCATTGTCCCACCCATATTTGTTAACCAAGTGGTTGATTGCATCTCAGAACTTGTGTCAACCAAATAAAGTGGAAAGGCTGCATCCTGGAACTGTCCCATGTTCCATGAGCTTTCAAAGTCAAAACTTTTTATTTTCTCAAAGCTATACAGTAATACTCTGCAAGCCATCATATGCCGTTCATGTCAGTATCGATTGGCTGCTATGGTTTCCATTTCCAAATTGAAAGAGAACGTCATCAAATCATTCCACAAGTTAGAGCAATGAGGTTCTAATGACACGAAACAACTTCCACAATAACTTGCCTGTTTCTATAAAATTGTCTGAAAAATTGGATAATGCCTGGGAAATCGGAAAGCATTGTTTCTCAACAGTTGCTTTTAAGCCAACCTACTAACCTTAAAAGTGATATCTCCTAAACAGAGAATTGACCTCGCAATCATAGTACAGCACACTCTCCTACCAATGCCCACAAAAGCTACAAATAAGATTCACATGTCCTATATCTCAATGAACAGGTGGAATATCATTCCAAATAGTGATAACAGTCAACTCTTACTTGTCTCATCCCTCATATCTCAAACAAATGTAACCTGAAGCAATTGTAATTGACTTACAAATGAACCCACCAGAATAAGTCTACATACAGAATTCAGCAAACAGGTGAAGAGCATTAAAGTAGTTAAAATTTTAAATCCAGGTTTATAAGCCCTACTAGTTTTTCCTTTCTTGTACTGAAATTTTCCTTTGTTTTTTCATTTACCAAAGTCAACAAATGCTATAAAAGAGTCATACAGCCTAATAGAAATGAACTTAGAAATCCTCAATACCTATGGAATGAAAATCAATAGAATCAGCTATGGAGCGCCTTTCAGCTTCTGGTGCAGCAATGGCTTCTTCAAACTTCAGTTTCATAACTGCCTTCTCGCAATCCTTTAATTTCTTGGTAGCATCAGGATCAGATGGGCATATTTTCTTCACCTATAGAAGCCAGTGAATTATAAATAGTATTAATTGGCAAGTAAATGAAAAGTTAGTCAAATGAGCTTTTACATAATCTCCTCGCATTTCAAAAATGATAAGGAAAATGTTCAATACAGTATATAAGGAAACCATGTTCGTGCAGGAGAATTAAATAAAGGAGTCACTCTGTAATCAAATAGATGAATAACTGATTGTTAAAACAATTTACTTCCTGGCACCAAATCAGAAAAAAATCATAAATAAAGTGTAATATTCTACAAGGTTCACAAGTTTACAGTTTAAGAAGCCTAAACCAAATCTTTAAATACCCTAATTTGATATTTCAGATGCATAGATTTTTTCCAGGATCCTCAAAATCCACTAGGACCGGGATGCATGAAATTACATCAGTTTTCACAACGACGGCATTAAGAAAATAACCAGCGAAGGAAAAAAAATGTCAGATTTGAGTTTAGGAAAGTTTTCTTCCCTGAAACATCTATTGCCCATAGCCGCTTGGTTTGAAATGTCAATCAACTGCTATTTATCTACACTAAATTCCTCTTTCCTATCCAACAGGAGAAAAAGAAGTGTTTTCAAAAATGTTTCAATCTAGGTGTACTCTTGAGTTCTGAAACCACACAGTTTACTTAACTGGTTCCAGGATATGGTACCCACAAAATAATTTGAATTTTCTTCACCTCAGATACCCTCTTGCAACATATGTGTCCTTAACATAGTAACACAGCAAAAGTTTGAACCAATTTTTTCTATTTGAATAATTATTCTGCAAACAACCCCAGCACTGAACCACAACAACTAACCATCAGCCAGATGACATTTAATTATGTTTTGTCATGTGGGTGTTAACTCTTAGATAGAGAATTGCAGTTGGATTATCTAAAGAAGAATCCAAAATGGTCTCTTTCTTTCTATCTTACTGAAAAATTAACAGAATTAGACTCTACAATGGCTTTAATCCTATTTGAGATCACATAACTAGACAGAAAGAAGAGCAAAAAAGATTTTGAGCGGATGAAGCAATCATTTTCACAATTTGTTTCATTTCATATTGCTAATATCTTAAACTAACAAAAGGAAGAGAGCAGAAAAGTGTCAAAATCAAACATGTGTGGCACCAAGAAGGGAAAAAAAAGAAGAAAAAGGAACACCTGTTGGAAGTCCTTAAGAGCATCTTTGAACTTTCCCATGGCAAGATAAGCAGCTCCTCGCCTGTAATAACCCTACAGAAAAATCACATGACAAGGAGATAGATTCACACTCACAGACAGGAAGATGAAGAGGACGCGAAGCCATAATGCATAATGCATACCTTTGAATATCTGGGATCGATTTCGATGGCCTTGGACGCATCCTGTATGGCACTACCATACTCCTCCAGCTTAGTATGAGCAAATGCCCGATTGGCCCAGTAAACAGCATTCTGAGGATTGAGTTCAATGGCTTGAGTATACAGATCAATAGCCTGGGCGTATTTGTGAGCTGGGAAGGAAAAGATTATCAGTTTCAATTAAAGAGCAAAACAAGAAACCATAAAAAGGAATGAGTTCATCATTTTACCTTTAAAGGCCTCATTAGCGAGGACTTTGACATCTTCAGCTCGAGAAACATCGGAACTCTCAGTCTCCATTTCGGGCTTAACCGTCCGTCAACACTTTGTAGAAGGCCTTTGGTTTGGTGGGGTAAAAAGAAAAAAATCAGCAAATAACGTATTCCATAGAAATACACACAGCGGCACAAATTCGATTACTAGCAGTAAGTAGAAGATAACTGCTTTTGCTTTAGCTCGGAAAAGGAGAATCAGAAACAGGGCAATAACATGGGTGGCCTAGCAGTGTACGGTAAAGTAAGGATTTTATCAGCGAAAGCCAAAAAAAAGAAACTGTAGAGAATGATTACGATTATGATTATGACAAACTAAGTAGAGTTGAGAGAGTTGAAAGGGGGACAAACAAAAACCCTAGCACTCCTCCGGCTGCCAAAAGTAGAAATGTGATTTTTTTTAATTTTTTTTTTAATTGCTAATACCGATTACCGACCCGGATCCTGATCCACACGCCGTTGCTCGTTGCTTTCTAGCTTTGAACATCAGTACACACCGTAGAAGAACACCAATAGCATTTTGGATTTCAATTTCATCAAATTTAACAATTAAACTTTTTAAAAAAAAATTATAATTTTGTTAAAAATTAATATATAATATAATATAATATTATACTATTTTTTAAAACAAAATGTCACTTCGAATTTTCGACCGCTTTGTTCCAGAGTATTATATTGTTTTAAAACCAGTTTTTTTTACCAAAACACTTTGTTTTGATAAATAGGTTTTAAATAAATTAATAAAAATAAAATAAATATTAATTATTAAACAAACTTAGAAAAATCATAAATTTTTCAAATTGACCAACCATTGATTAGTCTAAAATGATCCAAAAAATAATTTAAAATACCAAAGACTATTTACTTAATAATTATAAGATGTAATTTAAAATTAAGAAAAATTATAGTAAGTAAAAACACATTAAAGGAAAATCTGAAAAAAAAATATCATAAACTTACTAACCATCCAAATGAACTTAAAATGCTAAAATTCACTTACCAAAATCTCTCCTGCTACTCAATTTCACCAGAAGATTCCTCAAGCTAATATGGTATCGAGCTGTTAACAAGTGCATTTTCCATACTGAAATCCATCCTAAAATCTTAAAAAATAAGAAAATACAATATGAGGTAGTTCATTGTGCTACCGTTACATTGATAAGCTAAAGTCCTTAACGCCGGCTACTCAATTTCACTAGCGCATGTGTGATTCAAACCATTTGAAGATTTGTTGGGCCTGCAAACTAGTCATTTCGTGATAAGCAAAAGCTAGATTTAGTTCCTCCTGAACGTGTTGGAACAAATTCTTGTTCACAATGACAGTCTTATCTTCCTTCACAGCTTCTTTCCAATGTGTTCCTCGTCCATCTTTCTTCATATAACCATTCCTATCTACAAAGCCCCTGGCCTGAAATAGTGCAAACAACTTTGCAGAAGCGGCTTCATCAACTCCGGGGATTCTATCTGCCAAGAAACTAGGTGATAAAGGGAACTCTAAGCATTCCTCCACTTCCACTTCAATGCCTTTATTCTTCAAATCACTTACAAATTCACTGATCTTTTGCTGTCTGTTTGAATCTTTGGGCATATGTACAAAAAGTGTAGGTGGGTATTGCTCGGTAATCTCCATTTTATCAAAGATCCCTTCTGCAATCATGATTGTGATGCTACTGAAGCTGAAACTGGAGGCAAGAGCAGACACAAAGTATCCACCAGAAGAGGCCCCCAAAGCGACCATAGGAAGCTTTCCGAGTTTATTTTTGTCTACCCACCATCTTATAATGTTTTTAACAATCAGCAATTCTTCCCTGAATGTCCAGCATCTTCCCGCACTTGATATGGCAAGAACCGCATAGTTACGAGCAAGTGCATGGAGGACAAGAAGCCTTTCCTCGGGCAAACCAATGCATTGAGGGCAACTGGGCGATCTGTCCCAAAAGTTAAAAGCACGGCCATTGCATCCATGTGCCAGAAAGAGAACTGCTTTGGGAGAGTCAGGTATTTGTGATAGTACATCTGTTCCATTTCTGAACTCTACAGTCGGGTTTAGTTGTACTGATTGCAAAGTGTTTGATCCCGGAATCTGAAATGCCAACGAAGTTCTTTTGCCATGGCTGTGAAACAGCACTGCTGAAACAAGGAGTAGCAAAACCAGACAAAAGATGACAACTTGTACCCTGGAGTTTTGACGTCCAGGCCAGTCCATTGGCTTAGTTCTGTGCTTCAACATCACTGGAACAAGACAGTGAAAATACGAGAACAATGTTAATGCATTGCCAGACCTGAAATGAAGAGATACATGAAAAATAATTCTGGGTAAGTTTCTAAAGCATCATTATATGACAATTGAAAAGGAGAAGAGGGCAATCACTAGCCCATCTACTCATCTACATGTAGAAACCATAGAAAAGAAGGCCTGTTTTACAAAAATTTCTACGTTACTTTCTCTCATTCTGTCAATGCTTCGAGAGTAGGAGTATTAACACGATCAGCAATTTCACACAATCAGCATTCACAAACAAATATGAATATAGAGCATATACCCACAGAATCATGAATTCAGGGAGCACAAACTGGACGATAAAACCACAAAGTTACATATGTCAAGAAATCAAACCCACTTGACAAAAAGAATCAACCGCAATGCCCTCATCACAGCAATCATCAGAAGCCCAGTAGAAGAGTGGGGTAAGGTTTAGAGGGAGTTACCAATAGGAAAACACCGAGAACAGGTCACGATCTCAACAAGCAAAGGAATCAAAGCTATCCAGAAACAGAACAGGAAACCCGTTTACTTTTCTGGAACCCACACGATCCGGGGGCAATACAGTGCCGATCGTTCAAAGGAATAAAGTCCCTTCTGTCAGCCGGCAAAGCGGAGTCTCCGGTGAGTGAGAAAGACAGACACTATTAACAAGGGATGCAGGAGAGTAAAGAAGGCTTGCTTTGTCAACTTGGCCCATGTGGGAGGAGAATCCTTGTTTGGACTCATCATCACTGGCATGATGTGGCAATAGACAAGTAAAGCGGAGGTAGAGCAATGGAAAAGTAAAATATTAAATCAATACCAGTTTTACATATATAATTATGATTATGATAAATCAAAGCTAAAATCAATATTTTATCAAAATAAAAATCAATCATACCAAACATATATAATGGTTTGTCAATAGTCACAAAATCAATTTTAGTACAAACATAATCTATTTTTTAATAATAAAAAATATCACTGTCAAACAAACAGGTGAACTAACAAGATCTGTTGTATCCAAATTTGATAATAGATCTGAAAAATCTTATAATTATATAAAATAAATCAGTTTAAAAAGTAAAATATTTGTCATAATAAAGATATTGTTAGTTCACTTGTTTGTATATATATATATAAAACGAGACAAAGGCTTTTATGCTTATACTAATCAAATTTATATCATCACCCTTTTATGTTTATACTAGGCATTTTTATATCATCACCATGTTCCATCAAAGATACAATACCATATTAGAAAAATTTATACATATATAATTGTCTATCATCCATTACACATAAAAAATGTAATATATATTTGTTGTACTTCTAATATTTGAATATCTTATTCATTCTTAATGGATAATTAAAACAAAGAAGCTTACATATAATTTGGTATTAGGCTATCAACTTCTTACTTGACAAATTTTGAACAAAATGGAAACAAACCAGTTTAATTTGTTCAATCAAAATCGAAATAATCCACTAGAATTGGATTTGATTTGGAAGGGTGCTTCATGAAATAGTACAAAATTAGAAACTATTATTGATTAAACTTTTTGATGAGAATAGAAACCTTGAGTCCTATAACCAATAATTTTCTTAATTATTATGGTCACCCTAATATTATAAACTATTATTCCTCGTTTGGTATCATGATTTTAATAGTTTCCTTATTGTTAGTTTAGCTAAATCAATGAAATTTTTGTTTGATAGTCATTAGTTTTGGTTTAACAAAACTAATAGTTATCTAAATCTCTAAACTTACAAAAACAAAAAAATCTCAAAACTTTTCTGAGTGGATCAAAACTATAATGTTAGTTGACTGTTATATCTTATCAACAATTAAAAAATTAATTTTCCGTCTTATTCACCACAGAAACTCTCTCATTAACATAAAGATAAAAACTTTCTCTCTTATTAACTTATAGACAAGTATGTTATATAAATATAAAGAAAATTTTCAACCCATCATACATCCAATTTGCTCAAGAATTTTTTGCTACTTCCTAATCTCTTTTTCATGTTCATGCCTAATATTCTTGTAATTGATATATTAAAAAAATATCTTTTTGAAACTTTATATATAATTTATGTAGTATATTTCACATTTCTTTCCTCTCCAAATCATCTCATTCTCTTTTTTGATAAAAAATCATCTCGATTTCTTGTCATGTGTCTATATTCTTTACTTTTGTGCGGTACACGACCTGATTCAAGAATTATATGAGCGTGTAATTCTTGTATCGAGTTGTGTATCATTATATTTTTATTTTATTTTTTTAATTCACACTCAATACACACGGTCATGTTCTAGGTAATATACCCATATTTTATATGCACACGACTGAGTATATTCATACACGGGGTCGTGTATAGTTTCACAAGATTATGCATGAAATTCACAAATAAATATCCTAACTTATTTCCATATTTATAATATAGTCTTCTTATAAATATCCTATTGTCACAAAATAATCATAACAAACTAGTTATGATGAGTTCTTATATATATTATACTTTGATAATATATTGTAAAGTAATGTTATTATATTATTTATAAATTTAGTATTTATGTTACAAATGACATATGAGCTTAGAAGGAAAAAATTAATCATTATCATACAACATTAGTTTTAAATTTTCCATATTATTATATGTTCTTACTTATAGTATATTAGAAATTACAAAATGATAAGCAATTAAAATTATTCTAGCCTTAATATTTTTAAATTTTTTTAGTCGATATGAATATTTCAATAATTAAGTTTACAGAAATGATGTCTACTATATTGAGTTGTTACATATGGATAAACAAATCTTTACAAAAAAATTATGTTACTATGCTTGAGATAAATAGGGAATTGCAAGATACTAATAAAAATATCTAGTATACAAGTTTTGTTAGTCTTAGTTTCGTAAAATTAAAATTAAAGTGATAATTTATGTTTTTTTAACTTTAATTTTGGTTTTGCAAATCCTTATACTTTAGGTTTTACAAATGACAATGGATAGGATAGTATTTGCAAAACTAATCATTAATACCTACATTACCATTCACTCAAACAATATATTTACACATTAACATACCAACACACCAACACTATAACGTAAAAATAACAACATATTTAAACATAGATCTACCAAGAAACAATCCATAAGTGTAACACAAAAACAACTTCATTTTCACTTTGGTGTGACAGATCTACGAAGAAACATATTGTTACTTTATCGTAGTGTCGGAACAGATCCTTCTGAATCCACAGAACACCAATATGTAAGTGATACATCTTAACTAATCTACATATTGTGTTATATATTAAAAAATATTCACTCATTTCATCTTTTTTTCTATTATGTTTGTATAGTAACAACATGTTTATTTAAGTGGAAGCATTTAAATGTGTTTTTGTCGCTTTTTGAACATAAACACAATCATGTTATTTTTCTTTATAACCATGTTTATAATCTGAAACTTTTGCACAACTTTAAAAATGGGTATGTAAATTTTTTTATCATGGTCACTTTATGTATGACATGGGTGTGTTAAGTATTTTACATGGTTAATATTTGTAATGTATAGGTGTGGCTTTTTTTTTATGCTCGTGTATACCTTTTTGAGGTTTAAATATCTTACTTTACAAATAATTATTTATATTAAATATCAAAACTAATATTCATTTTGTTAAACATAGTTTTGATTTTACAACACCAATAATCAAAACCAACAATTCCAAAACTAATGATTTCGCAAAATCAAAACTACAATTCTAAGTATTAAACATATTGTAAGAATATATTAGTTGATGAGTACGTTGCAATATTTTTACATATTATGACACATCACGTAAAAATCATGTTATAAAATTCAGATTTAGTCATTCAAAAGAAATTATAAGCATATATTTTCATTATGTATTATATCGGGATTTACTAAAGTCACCAGAGTTAATTCTAAAAGATTGTGAAGATGCAAAATACAAATATTTTAAGGTGATATAAATTGTAATTTATAGATCAAAATAACATATTATCACCATTAAATTATAATATATGAATTTGTGTGAGATTTGTGTTTGCAGAATTGTTTAGGCACTCTTGGTAAAACACATAGCAAGGTTTTAATCTTAAAGAAAGACAATTCATGCTATAGAAACCGTAAAGGAGAGATTGCTCAAAACGTTCTTGCTTCATATTCTCTGGACAAACAATTCACATATGGGCTTGTCGGTTTGGAGGAGTTTACAATTGATAATCAAATATTACGGGATGCTATAGCTCAATAAATAGTCTTAGAGTCCCATTAGGTATTTTATTTTCCATCCCGGAAATTATTTGGCATCCCATGTTTGATTGAAAAATGATATTCTAACTTTGTAGAAAAATATTATTTCATTAATGTTGGCTATACAAATGGAGACAGATTCCTCATGTTATATAAATGTCAGAGTTATTATCTTAACAATTAAAGAGATAGTCATCATTCGTTTAATGTAAAAGAGTACTTCAATTTGAAGAATGCAGTTGCAAGAAATATTATTGAATATTATTTTGGATAATTAAATGCTCAATGACGATTTTAAGAAATCTTAGCTTTTACCCAATTAAAATTCATAGTAAGATTCTAATAGCATATTGTTTGTTGCATAGTCATATATAGCATAATATGACAATTGATCTTTTGGATGATTTAGTTTAACAGAAAATATCACAACAACTAAAATTAAAACTGAAAATATTTTCATAGTTAAAATTTATTATATTTTGACTAGTTTTAGAGATAATCTTACCAACTCTATGTTCAAGATGTGAATGTCTTCATAAGGCCACCTTTTATGATTTCAATTATTGTTTATGTTGGACTATGTCGGTGTACTTTTATGATATTTTCTAAATATATATATTTTAATGATAAAAAATATCACTGTCAACAAACAAGTGGACTAACAAGATCTGTTGCATCCAAATTTGATAATAGATTTGAAAAATCTTATAATTATATAAAATAAATCAGTTAAAAAAATAAAATATTTGTCATAACAAAGATCTTGTTAGTTCACTTGTTTGTATATATATATAACGAGACAAAGGCTTTTGTGCTTATACTAATCACCTTTATATCATCACCCTTTTATGCTTATACTAGGCATTTTTATATCATCACCATGTTCCATCAAAGATACAATACCATATTAGAAAAATTTATACATATATAATTGTCTATCATCCATTACACATAAAAAATATAATATATACTTGTTGTACTTTTAATATTTGAATATGTTCTTCATTCTTAATGGATAAGTAAAACAAAGAGGGTTACATATAATTTGGTATCAGGGTATCAGCTTCTTACTTGACAAATTTTGAACAAAATGGAAACAAACCAGTTTAATTTGTTCAATCTAAATCGAAATAATCCACTAGAATTTGATCTGATTTGGAAGGGTGCTTTATGAAACAGTACAAAATTAGAAACTATTATTAGTTAAACTTTTTGATGAGAATAGAAACCTTGAGTCCTATGGCCAATACTTTTCTTAATTATTATGGTCACCCTAATATTATGAACTATTATTCGTTTGGTATCATGATTTTAATAGTTTCCTTGTTGTTAGTTTAGCTAAATCAATGAAATTTTTAAATATTATCTGAATTTCTAAACTTACAAAAACAAAAAAATCTCAAAACTTTCCTAAGTGCATCAAAACTATAATGTTAGTTGACTGTTATATTTTATCAACAATTAAAAAATGAATTTTCCGCCTTATTTATCATAGAAACTCTCTCATTAACATAAAGATAAGAATTTTTTTTCTCATTAACTTATAGACAAGTACGTTACATAGACATAAAGAAAATTTTCAACCCATTAGACATCCTATTTACTCAAGAATTTTTTGTTACTTCCTAATCTCTTTTTTATGTTCATGCCTAATATTTTTGTAATTGATATTTTTAAAAAATATCTTTTTGAAACTTTATATATAATTTATGTAGTATATTTCACATTTCTTTCCTCTCCAAATCATCTTATTCTCTTTTCTGATAAAAAATCATCTCGATTTCTTGTCATGTGTCTATATTCTTTAATTTTGTGGTACACGGCCTGATTCAAGAATTACATGAGCGTGTAATTCTTGTATTAGGCTGTGTATCATTATATTTTTATTTTATTTTTCTTTATTCATGCTCAATACACATGGTCATGTTCTAGGTAATATATCTGTATTTTATATACACACGACCGAGTATATTCATCCACGGTCATGTATAGTTTCACATGATTATGCAAGAAATTCACAAATAAATATCCTAACTTAGTTCCATATTTATAATATAGTCTTCTTATAAATATCTTATTGTCACAAAATAATCATAACAAACTAGTTAAAATGAGTTCTTATATATATTATACTTTGATAATATATTGTGAACTAATGTTATTATATTATTTATAAATTTAGTATTTATGTTACAAATGACATATGAGCTTAGAAGGAAAAAATTAATCATTATCATACAACATTAGTTTTAAATTGTCCATATTATTATCATGTTCTTACTTATAGTATATTAGAAATTACAAAATGATAAGCAATTAAAATTATTCTAGCCTTAATATTTTTAAATTTTTTTAGTCAATATGAATATTTCAATAATTAAGTTTATAAAAATGATGTCTACTATATTGAATTGTTACATATGGATAAATAAATCTTTACAAAATTATATAATATGCTTGAGATAAATAGGGGATTGCAAGATACTAATAAAAATATCTGGTATACAAATTTTGTTAGTCTTAGTTTCGCAAAATTAAAATTAAAGTGATAATTTATGTTTTTTTAACTTTAATTTTGGTTTTGCAAATCCCTATACTTCAGGTTTTACAAATGATAATGGATAGGATAGTATTTGCAAAACTAATCATTAATACCAAAATTACTATTCACTCAAACAATATATCTACATATCAACACACCAACACACCAACACTATAACGTAAAAACAATAACATATTCAAACATAGATCTATCAAGAAACAATCCATAAGTGTAACACAAAAATAACTTCACTTTCACTTTGGTGTGATAGATCTACGAAGAAACATATTGTTACTTTCTCGTAGTGCCGGAACAGATCCTTCCGACTCCACAGAACACCAATATATAAGTGATACATCTCAACTAATCTACATATTGTTTTTCTATATTGTGTTATATATTAAAAAATATTCACTCATTTCATCTTTTTTTCTAATATGTTTGTATAGTAACAACATGTTTATTTAAGTGGATGCATTTAAATATGTTTTTGTCACTTTTTGAACATAAACACAATCATGTTATTTTTCTTTATAACCATGTTTACGCTCTGAAACTTTTGCACGACTTTAAAAATGGATATGTAAATTTTTTTATCATGGTCACTTTATGTATGACATGTGTGTGTTAAGTGTTTTACATGGCTAATATTTGTAATGTATAGGTGTGACTTTTTTTATGCTCGTGTATACCTTTTGAGGTTTAAATATCTTACTTTACGAATAATTATTTATATTAAATATCAAAACTAATATTCATTTTGTTAAACATAATTTTGATTTTACAACACCAATAATCAAAACCAACAATTCCAAAACTAATAATTTCGCAAAATCAAAACTGCAATTCTAAGTATTAAATATATTGTAAGAATATATTAGTTGATGAGTACGTTGCAATATTTTTACATATTATGACACATCATGTAAAAATCATGTTATAAAATTCAGATTTAGTCATTCAAAAGAAATTATAAGCATATATTTTCATTATGTATTAGATCGGGATTTACTAAAGTCACCAGAGTTAATTCTAAAAGATTGTGAAGATGCAAAATACAAATATTTTAAAGTGATATAAATTGTAATTTATAGATCAAAATAACATATTATCACCATTAAATTATAATATATGAATTTGTGTGAGATTTGTGTTTACAGAATTGTTTAGGCACTCTTGGTAAAACACATAGCAAGGTTTTAATCTTAAAGAAAGACAATTCATGCTATAGAAACCGTAAAGGAGAGATTGCTCAAAACGTTCTTGCTTCATATTCTCTGGACAAACAATTCACATATGAGCTTGTAGGTTTGGAGGAGTTTACAATTGATAATCAAATATTACAGGATGCTATAGCTTGATAAATAGTCTTAGAGTCCCATTAGGTATTTTATTTTCCATCCCGGAAATTATTTGGCATCTCATGTTTGATTGAAAAATGATATTCTAACTTTGTAGAAAAATATTATTTTATTGATGTTGGCTATACAAATGGAGATAGATTCCTCATGTTATATAAATGTCAGAGTTATTATCTTAACAATTAAAAAGATAGTCATCATTCATGTAATGTAAAAGAGTACTTCAATTTGAAGAATGCAGTTGCAAGAAACATTATTGAATATTATTTTGGATAATTAAAGGCTCGGTGACGATTTTAAGAAATCTTGGCTTTTACCCAATTAAAATTCATCGTAAGATTCTATTAACATATTGTTTGTTGCATAGTCATATATAGCATAATATGACAATTGATCTTTTGGATGATTTAGTTTAACAGAAAATATCACAACAAATAAAATTAAAACTGAAAATATTTTCATAGTTAAAATTGATTATAATTTGACTAGTTTTAGAGATAATCTTATCAACTCTATTTCAAGACGTGAATGTCTTCATAAGGCCACCTTTTATGATTTCAATTATTGTTTATGTTGGACTATGTCGGTGTACTTTTATGATATTTTCTAAATATATATACTATGTAAACTCAATATTATATGAAAGATATTATCTATTTTATTTTCTTATATTTATATACTATGATATGATTGAATAATAATTGAATGAGGATTATTCAAATTAGTCAATAAAATAAGATCAAGGTTTTTAATAATGTGTAGTCACTACAAGTATTCGATAATGAAAAAAATTAAGAAAGACTTAAAAATAGTCATGACAATTATGAAATTAACAACAATATGATAATAATAACAAAAATAGACTATTATGAGGATGTTGGAGTGAATGTCGGTTGTGGCAGAGTGAAATTAACATTCTAAAAATATTTATCTAAATTTGTGGTTACTTGTTCACGTCATCTCAAACCTCTTTTGGCTCAACTCCATATGTTGCAATTTATTATACATTTCTTCAACCATGGCATGCAATGTTGGTCGGTTTCTGCATCATCATTCTTTTTGACAACACTAATTGTAGAATTCACAATAAGTTGATCATCAAGCTTCATTCCCTCTTTTCAACATATGAGTGTCTCATTGGATATTTCACTTGCAAAAACATATTTATCTCCTTGTTTTTTCACTATAGTAGAATTTTGCAAGAGTCACCACCAATACTTGCAATTCCAAGAATTTTAATTTAGAGAAAAACAAGATAATATCTATAAAAGATTCAAGTGATATCACATAGGTCCATCCACCAAACAATATAGAAAATGAAAGATAAAAAGGTGCAATAGATAAAGAGATGCAATCACTTTAGAATAATATGATAGGAGAGTTGACATAACTATCAAATAAAAAAAAAATTGAATGCAAATGGATATTTGTAAAGAAATATAGATTTTCCAACAAGAATGATATTTATTACAATGAAAAATTGGTAGCTAAAGGCTATGCTCATAAGGACAGATTTGATTATAATGAGGTATTTTCTCTAGTTGTTATAAGGAAGAAATCTATATGTTTCATCCAGATGAATACAAAGTTGTTAAAAAAGAAGAATATGTTTGTAAATTGAAGAAATCATTGTATGAATTGAAATAATCACCAAGTTATTGGCATATGAGATTTGATAAGTTTATGATAAGCTGAGAAGTAAATACGACCACTGTATATATTTCACAAATTACAATATAAGTCCTACATCGACTTACGCTTATATGTAGATGATATATTGATAACATCAAAGAGTTAAGTTGATGCTGACATATTGAAGGCTCATTTGAGTAAAGAGTTCAAGATGAAGTATTTGAAAAATGCCAAGAAAATTTTTGGTATGGAGATAAACATGAATTGATAAATAAACATGCTCGATCTAACTCAAAAGAAATATTTGAAGAAAATGCTACAACGTTTTCGTATGAATAAATATTCAAAACTTGTAAGTATTCCGCTTACTCATTATTTAAAACTGAGCAATCAATTATCTACGAAGATGAATGAAGAACGATAATACAGGGATAGAGTACCATATGCAAACACAATTAGAAATTTGATGTGTGCTATGATGTGTATATGTCACGACCCGGCCCTAGACCCCCGGCCCAGCGGGCCCGGATATGTATGTGCGCTTGATGGATCACAACTGTAACGCTGAGTTGGGCTTCAAACCACATGGCCCAAAAAATGCATCTTGTTACAAATGAAACCATCACACAACACATATAAGCCTAAGACCTCCCTTCTCCTTTCCGATATGGGATTGGGTAACCTGACCCCCCTACGGGATGAGTCTCACAATCTCCCAATGTTTTGAAAACCGGACCGGCCCGGCCGGTTCAACCCGGTTGAACCGGACCGGCCCGGCCGGTTCAACCCGGTTGAACCGGACCCGGTACATGATCCGGTTTTGAAAACCGGTTGAACCAATTACGGGTCAACTGGTTCGAAAACTTAAAAAAAATTAATTTTTAATAAAAATTAAACAGATAAAAAAATTTAAAAAGATAAAAATTAAGAATATTAATTTTTTAATATGTGGTTTGATATATTAATTTTTGAAAATCAATATTATAATATTTTTTAATATATTAATTACCGGTTCAGTTTTTCGGTTCTTAAACCGGTTATTTTCGGTTACCCCTAAAACTCCTGACCCCTTAACTTCACCGGTTCGAAGACCGGTCCGGTTTTTATAACCTTGCAATCTCCCCTCCTTAGGGACCTCGTGTCCTCAAGAGGGGAGCCAAACGTAACTGACATGGGCCCATAACTCACTCGGCCCAGTGGGCCTGGACGTGTATGTTGTATGTGCGCGTGATGGCTTAGGGACCTCGTGTCCTCAAGAGGGGAGCCAAACGTAACTGACATGGGCCCATAACCCACTCGGCCCAGTGGGCCTGGACGTGTATGTTGTATGTGCGTGTGATGGATTACAACTGTAACGCTGAGTTGGGCTTCAAACCACATGGCCCAAAATATGTATCTTATTACAAATGATACCATCACATAACATATATAAGCTTAAGACCTCCCCTGCTTCTTTCCGATGTGGGATTGGGTAACCTAACCCCCCCTACGGGCTGTGTCTCACAGCATAAGACCTAACATTTCACAAGTTGTTGAAGTTGTTAACAAATATATGTAATGATGTAGGAAAAAAATATTGGTAGGTTATAAAATAGATTCTATTTTATGTTGAAAATACTATTGATGTTGGTTTAGTATTTGAGCGAGATGAATCACTTGATCATTGTATAGTTAAATATTATGATTTTAACTATGCAGTTGATATAAATAGAAGACACTTTACAACTAGCTATTTATTCACCTTAGCTAAAATACTAGTTAACTGGAATTCTACTTTACAATTAATTATGGCTTTGTCTACAATAAAAATATAGAGTATATAGCAGTTATAGAAATTGTAAAAGGCGATTTTGCTTTAAGAATTGTTTAAAGACTTTGAAGTAGGTCAAAAATATGTTTATGTGTATTGTGATAGTGAAAGTGCTAACATTTAGCAAAAAATTAAGTTTTTTATGCAACAACGAAGCACAATGATTTTCATTACTATTTTATATGAAATGTTTTGAAAGAAAATAGAGTTCAAAACTAAAAGATCAATACCACTAAAAATCTTGCTGATATGATGATGAAGGTAATTAATGCAATCAAGTTTTAACATTGTTTAATCTTGATTAATACTGTTAAAATTTGAAAAATATTTTTTAAGACACATATTTTCTAAGATTAAAATATAGAAGTGAAATTTTGTCAAGATAAATATTTATTATTTTTTTACTTATTTCACATCCCACATTGATTTCGATTACAAAGAAGACGTGGAGTAATCTTTTGTTATAAAAATGGAGGCCTTTCTCCTTTAGAATTCATCCCAAAACAATGATTTTTTCTCTCTCTTTTGTATTATTTCTATAATAAAATATTATTTTATAATGTTTTAAGACATCAACTAAATTGAACAAAAAATTTCTATATTTTCTGTTGTTTATTTAATAACTATGCTGATTATTTTTCTATAGAAAAAGTATCTAGTAAAATTTTTCATTCACTCTTATCCGTTAAACGAGGCCTCTACTGTCTTCCCTGCTTTGCTTTACAAAAGAATAAGAGCCTCCTACAAGCCGTAAACCTTTCCATACATGAGTATATAATATAACTTTAATTACAACAAAATATATATCATCCATCACTTGTGCAATAAAACCAACCCATTCGATTTACAATTATATTTTTGACCACCTTCAATTCTTTAAAACCACGAAGCAGATGCTTGTTTTTATGTTTCCGGGATTGATGTAAGCCGTTCCTGATCACAAGAAAAAAAAAACAAGAAAAAGGGTTTCAGGAAAAAATCTCAATTAACTAATCCATATATAGAGTTAAATATATGTATATAACATCAAGCAAGTGTAATAAGAATAACCTCAGGGAACCGCAAATGTCCAACATGTACGTTAGATGTCCTGACAATAGTTTCCCACTTCGGATCTGTGGACTGCGTTTTAGAAGCTTCCACTCCAGAGGACGCCCGGATGCCGAGAGAAGACCTTGTAGATGAATGTCTAGAGGATACAGCAGGTAAAGTACGTACCAGCCAAGACTCAGATGGAGATTTTGGTAAAGGTGGAGGAAGAGGAGACCAAGGATAGCTGTCACTGCAATTCTTTTTGTCACTAGATTTTGCAATGTGCTGGTGTCGTTGGATTGATCTTCCCAAACCAAGCTTTCCCTCCTCTTCTACTCCTGCAGTTTTTGTCGCACCAAAGACCTGCAAAACCCACTTGTCTTCACCAGAACCATCCACTCTCCCGCTATTCACATCCTGTGGCAGTTTTGGCCTCTCCCTAGAGGCATTAGAATCCAAGGAAGCAGCTTCATCAGTTTCCTTATCTTCCACAAGCATTTTAACATCATCCCTTGAGCAATCATCTAAGACCTTTCTATCTGACCATGAATGCTGTATAGAATCTATGTACACAGTTTTCTCCTCTGGAGGATGTTCAAGGCCATTTTCCTGTTCATTTCTCTCGTCCGCCAAAAATTCTCTGAAACTGCGGACCCCAGAACTTTTAAAACCTTCTGGCATCCCCAAAAGTCCTTTTTCTTCTTTGACAGAAAATTGGGAAACTTGAGAGTTGGAGGGCAACAAATCATTGCCCTGAAAACCTTTGTGCAGATACGATCCACCCACTTTGGAAGTCATCATCTTGGGCTCAGTTTTCAGTTCCTTCTTATCATTATGTATCAAAGTTGTTTGAAGTCTGTCCATTGACCTTGGCTTATATACAGTACCTGGATCATGCTATTGAAAAACAAAGAAATTGCCAATGTCAGATAATTGTAAATGTGAAAGAATAATTACGAGAAATGGAATGAGAGAGCATAGATACCTCATTCCTAACTTCAATGCAGGATGCAGTACGCACAGGAGTAGTATGAGAAGCTTTAGCTCTTGTGGTACGACAAGAAGATACCTGATGAGCCTGCTTTCTCATCCCAGGCACAGGATTCAAATATAGGCCCAAGGAACTGTCCGGGCATAATCTAGGAAACAACCCACAAACACTGAATGATGATTTATAAGGTCCTTCATAATCATCATCTTCGTCGTCTGAGACTTCTTCTGCTCCATCCACCTGAGCATAATGGGATGGAATGTTATTACATACTGGGTGTTGCTTTACCACCTTTCTTGGCTTTGGTTGCTCTCGTGCAACAGGTAGCTTCCTTGTATGGTACTGAGGAGTTTCTGAAGCCATTGCTTTGGCCGCAGGCAAGAATCGATCCATCATGAAATCTCGAGTATGTGGGTCGGTAGAGAATGTCCTAGATGACCCGAGGTTTGGACCATCCACTCCAATCACGCTGTTCATACTGCAGTTCAAGAAGAAGGATTCACTTCGGGAAAGGGTATCAAGTGCATCCACATAGAACTCATCACAACCCTCGGAACCGGAACTCCCTGCCTGTCTTCCTCCCTGTTTAGAGCTTTCTTCTTCAGTTGCATACTTAATCAAAGACTCGGCGTTTTGAGAATTGGACATGTCATTTGCTGATTGAGTATGACTAGAAGCTCTTCCATGCAAATGTTTATCCGAAGCCTGCTCTTTAGCATTCAAAATCCTCCCAGGTGGAAGCTTGGGGGCAAGGGCATGCCTTTTGGTAGCCTGATTTTGCAGTGATTTGCTCTCATCCTTGGGTTTCCCAGGGGTTTGTTCCCATATAAAAGGCACAGTTCCTGGGTTCCTTACTGGGCCGGATTTCAATTCTGACCTGTAGACAGGAAGAGGAGGCACTTCAGGACGAGTCTTATCTGGTTTTCTTTTGTTCTCGTCTTCCTTGGTAGGCACTACTCCTGCAAACCTTCTTACTGATAGAAGCGGCTGATTGAAGTCCAACTGGTTGTCCTCCATCAAATTCATAAGTATCATGTGTTCTCTTCAATTCTGAAAAGAATATCACCATCAATTCAAACAACAAGGCTGAATTTTTTTCTAAATTACGAAAGTATTGCATTCGAAAATTGAACTAATTTACCTCGGCTCGACCGCCCAGGCTCATTTCTTTCGGGTCTATAACAAGGCTTAATTAACAAGAAAGATTCAAACGAAAATGTGGGTATGAAATAAAACAAACGAGGTTCATCATATCTGTCTAGAAAGGATAACATAAATCTAGTACTGTTCAAAGTTGATTTGTTCTCCTCCTCCCCTTGTCTGATCCACAGTCCAGAAGAAGAGTTGGATAAATGAAAAACATCAAACAAACTGAACATGACCCAAAGAAGATGCCTAATTACCACCCATCTGGGATGTTTTAATCAACTCCAGTATATCAAGCAATTCAAAGGAAATAAAGCACAACGTCACATCCACCGAATCAAGAAAAAGTGAACACAAAGAGTAGTAGTTGTACAGTACCTCTGAGATATATGCCACACCCAGGAAGCGACCGCTCTGGTTGCTAGAGGAGAAAGGCATGCATTTATTTCACGTGCGGCGAACCAGTGGAAAACGTTGAAAGGAGGACAGAACAGACAGAGGAAGAAACAGAGGATAAAGCAGGAGAAAGAGAATGAACTAGAAGAGAAGTGAAGGATAAACTAGCTTGTACGCTTGTGGGGTGTTGTTTTATTTACTCTGCAAGGCAAGTAGGCACAACCTAGTTGGATTAGAGCGAAGATTCATGATTGACTGGTTCCCCCTTTTCACTTGTGGAGGTATGTGCCTCTGCAATAATAATACTGCCATTTACGTTTGTTTAATTGCATGACATCTGTTCTCCCTTTGTTTATATTCCACTTGTTCGTTGGGGTCATGTGGTGGCATTTATTAACAAATGACTCACCAAACTTAGTGTTTATTGAGTGGTTGATTCTATTAACCCGATTCATTGAGTTTGAACGGTCGAATCACGAAAATTTGATGTGTATAACTCATCCATTCCCTAACTCAAGTCTCAAGTCTCAAGTGGATTGGTTGTCTTAAGTCTTATAATTAAGTTCACATAATTTGTGGTAATCTCATGGGATGGGACGACTCCCACGTTGAAATAATCATAAGGAGAAAAGGAATCTGCATTTTCGGGGTTTCTTTATCGCTGCTTTTCATTACAATTCACACCTCCTTTGTTTTTTTTTCTTGGAAGATCAATGTTCTTTGGGCCCATGAGTTTCCCCTTTTCCTCATCATTGATTGTATAATATTTAGTTCAATCACCCGTAGCATGGTTAATGAACGAATGGGGTTCTGATCTGTTCTATCCCAATCCAGCGAATGCCATGAATAAAGTTGTAGATAAATCACAAAAAGTGGGAGACGGGACACGGGACACGGGACACGGGAGGGAGGCTAACAAGGACATCTCGCCTTTACACAGAAAGCAAGAAACATAAAACCAAGAGAGAGAGAGAGGTACGTGACAGGAAAAGGAAAGACGCCCAGGCAAGATTTGAATGTGTAAAAGACAACTTTTGAAGAAAGCTACCTCTGTGCAATATTCATGCATACACTTAATCTTGCTTTCCTGATATAAATTAAACCAACCTATATGGCTCAGCCAGCCGACATCTTTTTTTGTTTTATAATTTGAGGATTAAGAGATTTGAGTTTGATATAAGTGAAGAGTTTAGAGGCTAGGAATAAAGTGGGATACAATCTATCAGTATAAAAAAAAAAAACTATAAGCCTTATACTTTTATACATACCCAATTATACTTGTATGTTTGACGGTAAGGATTAAGAAATAAAGTTATTTTATATGCTGTGGTTTACCCAATTATCCTTCTATGTTTAATGGTTAAAGATTAAGAAATAAAGTTATAGATGTTATTGTTTATGTATTCAAATTAAATTATAATATTCATACCAATCCATTGATATCATCTTAGTGGATGGCGTGCACGAAATCATTATAATTCATAATTGAAGGAAAAAAATAAAACTACACTAGTTTAACTAGATTTATCTTATATATATATATATTGGGGAGCAAAAACGGGGAGAGAAAATCTTCTATAAGAAAGTTAATGTTCCAACCATATGTTAGGCTATATATATCTTTCGATAAATTTATTTATTTGATTTATGGAAGTTAAGGGTAATAATGTTTCCTTTTGATATGCATGATTGTGTGTGGCATGTCACATGACTAATTTAATTAAAGACTTTTGATGTGATTGTTAATTATATTCCGCTATATGTTGTTTATGTCTCCGTGGGCAATTTTATATATTGAGGTTGTGTAAAAAAAAATTATATTCGTTTAAAAGGAAAAAAAATTAATTTCTACATAATTTCATAGTATATTTTAAAAAAGTTATTCTTGTTATAAATAAAAGAGGAGAAAAAGAAGATAAGGATATAGATATACACAGAGAGAGAATAAAAATATCTTATTCATATGTATTATTTATAGATATTAGAAAGAACATGTTAGATTGGTAAAGTTATAAGAGTTCGATGGATATTCACCAAGCGTTGTATTCATAACACTCCCCCATCAATGTCCATTGAATTAAAAATATATGAATGTCTATTGAATTAAAAATAACAGATATTCAACTTCATAACAATCTCCCTTTGAATGTCTGTTTATTATTTGACTAAATACCAAACCTTACTAGGAAAAATCTCATGAGAAAAAATCCTAGCGAATGAAAAAGAAAACATCATTTTTAACTTGAGAATATATTATTGAAATATTGTCTCATTAAAAACCTTACCAAGAAAACTCAATAGGAAAAAAACTTATGAAGGAAAAAAAGAGTACAGTTCATATTCTTATGATTCAGTTATCCCTTCAAATCTTTTAAATAATATTTTCTATAATATATATAAGTATGCAATTAAAGTATTGTCTCGTTAAAAACCTTATCAAGAAAAAGACATTGGGAAATAATCTTGACGAAGTAAAAAAGAGTACAATGCATACTTTTTACTCTCTTTGATGATATCATCATTTTGAAATCGACTAACATCTCAAATGTTATTATCATTCGATACGTGATATGGTCACATATACATAACCATTCTATCAAACATAAGTTTCGATTCTATTTCTTAGTGAGATTTATATGTGATATCATAGTAGGATAATTTTGATGGATAAACATTTATCCCTAAATTTTCATAGTATTTTTATCGAACATTACTGATTTACAAAGACTCAAATAAAATAGTTTTTATATAATTCACGATTTTTTATTATTCTACAAGAATTTCAATAATTTCATCTGTTCATGATGATTAGCAACCATACCAAATTAAGATCCGGATCTTTTTATAAAAATACATATATTATGATTGCTTTGATAAATACAAGCTTCATTTAGCTCGATATAATATAAATTCTCAAAAAATTCAATCATTACTTTTTACAATATATATTCATCTTGGATTTTCATATATAAGACGTATTTAAAATATCTATTCATTATCATATTTATCATATATTGCAATATTATTCATCTACAAAACTCATATTGCAAATCAATCATCAACGTCTTTCTAGATTGATCAATTCTTTATAGTTTATACTATATCGTAGAGTTTAATCAAGATCCTCATAATATAGAGCTCTTAAGTTATATTGTCGATATTTAATATTGGTTCTATCTTCTTCTTCTTCTTTTTTCACATTGACATAATTTATCGAAATCTCTTTATTTTTCTGAATCTCTTTCAGAAATTAATAATGTAAATAGAATATTTTAAATTTATTCTCTTTTAAACCATCATAAATATTTGTTTCTTTTATGAGAATTTAATATCTTTGGAACCGATTGGTAACTTACATTTCGAACATATACCAAATTTATATATAATATTGTCCTTTACAATATTATCTTATATTGGAGCAATATAGTTGGATCTCAATTATTATAAGATTAGTAAATTCATCTGACAATAAAATTTATCAATCAATTATCTTATAAACTTTAAATTCATAAATTATAATGAGGATCGTAATAATGATAACTCGTCATGATATTTCTTCTCCAGCTATTTATCTTTTCTTCCCCTAAATGTTAGAACATTGCCTAATTTATATATTTCTTTGATAAACCATTTTTGTGCGGTATGGTGGATAATAATATTATCTATCACACATATAAATTTCATAGATGATCTTACTTGGTTCCTGATCACAAACCAATTTACGAGGAGATACGAATGATTATATATTGGCAAGATGTGAATAAACTTATTGCATGACAAATGCATTATAATAAGTATATGATATTTCAGAAAGGTCCATAATATAAATATACTCATAATATATATCCATATTATTTGTATCAAATTATCAAGATGTATACGCTGACCAACGATTTTTTTTTTCACAAGTTGTTTTACAAATCTCACTTGCGTTGTAACTATATTTATATATGTGAATATTTTGATTGATATAGTATCAAAACCAAATATATGTAGTTCACATCTTTATTCTGATTTAATATCAAATTAAGAAAAAAGAGACCTTGTGCTTAATATGCATTTGCACAACAACATTCGAAAGCTTATGTATTATGAAATAACTTATAGTTTTCCAATCATAATTGATATAACTTATTGATGTATATATCACACATCAATTTTCAACCAGGATGGTCCCACCAGTGATATCATTTTTTTATAATCGTATTATCTCATCTTTTGTAACCTTATTAAAGGTTTAACATTTTGTCTATGTCCTTAATTATGGATATAATATAAAAATATATTTAATTCAGGGAATGATGTGTAATTTTTATGATGAGATATATATGATCGTTACATGACTATTGTATTGTACCATTCATTGCAAAGTATAGATCATGATAATTATAAGATAATATAATATTAAAATAAATAAATAAAAATAAAATTATCTTATAATGTCTACAATATCATATATTTTGTATAGTATTAACCTTCTAAAGGGAGTTATGGTGCACTACTAACATATTTTGTGTAAGAAATAATATTGCATACAAACTTATTTTAATTAATGACTGAATTATGACATGTTATGTTCCTAACTAAAAATGATCATTTATCTTAAATTATATATGAAATTATATATGTAATTTTATTGACCAAAAATAATTATGCACAATCTTAATTTAGATTTACATAATATGAAAATATTTGTATTAGTACCAATTAATTTCATATGTATATATATAAATGACATGTATACTGAGTATTAATATAATTGATTATTATTATATAAAAAATAAAAAGATATATAATAAATTTATTAAATAAAAAAAACTTATCTTTTTTTTAACTTGAGATTTTATAATTCCTCATTAGATCTTTGTCATCCATAAACTATCTGAGACTTTTATGCATTGAAAGGATGAGATGCCAGATATGAAGATATGATAAAATGTCATCAATATATACGATAATAAATTTGCTTTAAGGAATTAATATGTCATTCATAATATTTTGAAACTCTGATGGGGCATTTTTCAACCTGAACGGCATTACATTCCATTCGTAATGCCCAAATGGTATTGTAAAGGCTGTTTTATATTTATCTTTTTCATGTATTTGTACTTGTCAGTATCCTGATTTCATGTCAAATTTAGAAAATATTTTAGCATTAGATAATCTTTTAATTAAATCTCTTTTGTTGGGTAAGGGGTATCTAATCCATTGTAATACTTTGTTCAAGGGTTTGTAGTTAATTACTAATCTAGGTGCTCCTCTTTCGATTTCAGCTTGATTTTGAACATAAAAAGCTGCACAAGACCAAGGTGATCTACTAGGTCTAATTAACTTCTTTTCTAGTAAATCAGTTATTTCTTGTTTTACAATATTCTAATAATTCTTTATTCATTTGTATGGGTCTTGCTTTTGTAGGAATATTTTTTTCACTAAATGTTGGTTCATACGGTAAGGTTACTAAGTGTTGTTTTCGGTTCCAAAATGCAATAGGTAATGTGGAACAAACTTCTTGTTCAAAGCCTTTTGTTAATTCCCTAATTTTTTGTTGCGTTTCTTCCATTTCTAATTCTTGAGCGATTCGTTGATATTCTAATTCTTGATGTAACGAATGAATATGTTTTTTCTTTTGTATGATCATTATTTCCTTTATACCTATTTCTTTGATTTGATTTTAGTCTTTTTCTTTGATAGTATTTACGAATTCAAATAGTAGTTCCTTTCCATAGATGCTAGTGATAATACCTATATGATCTACTATAAAAGGGTAAATTTGTGTAAGAAATGGGCTTCCTAAGATAACTTGTTGAGCTAAGTTTTTTACTAAAAGAAATGAATTTTTAAAACATATACCATTGTTACAAATATGAGCGTCTGAAATCTTGTATTGTATCTGTAATCTTTGATGACTGGCGGTATGTAATCGTTCTTTTGTTTTCTCAAAATACTTTGAAGGTATTATTCCTTCTTGTATACAGTTTTGGTCGGCTCCTGAGTCTAATAACGCTTTTATTTTTATTTTAAAATCTTTTATTACTATAGTTACATACGTATACCATTTCTGATATTCTATCCTAGACAGGGCTGATACAAAATTAGAGGTACTAGTTTCTGGGAGGTCTTTCACATCCTCTAGTTGAATTACCCGATATTTCAACTCCTCATTTTCTTCCTTTAGGATTCTAATATCTTGTTTTATGGTTCTGATCTCTTGGGTTAAATCCTCTATGGATATGGTTTCTTTTATTTTTTCTTTTTTAAATGTTATTTCATTGAGATTATAATAAGTAGGTTTCTGAAATTGAGATTGTTCATTTTTTCCTATTATATTATCTCTAAAACCTTAAAGATATTTCTTCTGTTCTTCAAGATTTTCTATTTTGGTAATTAAATCAATGATTAATTCTTTTTTTGAAGTGATCATATTTATTTGATAGCAAGAACATGGACCTATACATTCACAGACATCTGATTCAATTTCTATGCTTGCATCTGATTCTTGATGATCATCGTCTGTTGAAGAATTTAGCATCTCTAACAATTCTTCTCTTTCTTTGTTATCTATTGTCAGTTCAGATATTTTCTTTAATAAAGGGCAATCATTCCGATAATGTCCGGTTTTATTACATTTATAGCAGACAGGGTCTTTTTTATCAAATCTTTGCTTTTTGAATTTCTGTGGGCTTCTTCTTTTTCTAAAGTCCTTTTTAAAGTCTAGTTGATTAGGTTGTCTGGTATAGGGTTGTCTATTATAAGGATTCCGTTTGAGTCCTTTAAAGCGTTTTATTCTTTTCTTGTGGTGATGTGAGGGGGCTATAATTTTCTCATATCCATACTGTTCACAAAATGAGCCTAATTCTTACCTGCCATGAATTCTATCTTCCTTAAGTTTGGCTTTTAATTTATAGTCAGTACACAAAGCTAAGCCTTCCTCATTTGTCTCAGCAATGATATCTCCATAAGTTATCTTTTCATAAGGAATTAATCCTCCACACTTTTGTTTAATCCTATTCCTTACTTTTTCTGCAAACAACCTGGGTAATCCAGCAATAAATCTCTCTTTCCAATATTGCTGCTGACAGTCTTCTCTAATCATTACTTTAGTTAAAAACATGTCTTTATACCATCTAAAGTCTTGTAATTTAGGACATGTTAAATTTGATAATAATTCTGAAGCTTTATCCTTAAATTGTTGGGGATTTCCTATAAAGTGTTTAAATAAAATTATCTTATCATGTCTACAATATCATATATTTTGTATAGTATTAACCTTCTAAAGGGAGTTATGGTGCACTACTAACATATTTTGTGTAAGAAATAATATTGCATACAAACTTATTTTAATTAATGACTGAATTATGACATGTTATGTTCCTAACTAAAAATGATCATTTATCTTATATTATATATGTAATTTTATTGTCCAAAAATAATTATGCACAATCTTAATTTAGATTTACATGAAAATTTTTGTCTTAGTACCAATTAATTTCATATTTATATATATAAATGACATGTATACTGAGTATTAATATAATTGATTATTATTATATAAAAAATAAAAAGATATATAATAAATTTATTAAATAAAAAAAACTTATCTTTTTTTTAACTTGAGATTTTATAATTCCTCATTAGATCTTTGTCATCCATAAACTATCTGAGACTTTTATGCATTGAAAGGATGAGATGCCAGATATGAAGATATGATTTTTTTGAGGATGAGATGCCAGATATAAAGACATGATTTTTTGCTAGAGAATCGTACTGATAACGTGTTGTGAATAAAAAAGAAAATAAAGAAGATAAGGAAATATATATATATATATATTAGGAGAGAGTAAAAGGATCTTATTATAGATATTCAGGATACTTTATAGGTACTAAAAGATACCATTTATATCTCTTTGAAAGAACATATTCATCAAGTAAAGATACAACTCTTGGAAAGAATTTAATAGATATTCACTAAGCGTTTTATGCATAACAAGTCTTAAATAGTTTTAATTGGTTTATGATTTATACTATTGCACAACGATGACTTTTTTACCAGAGCAGATTCCATACAATCATTACAAGTAAGGCATGCATGAGAGTTCAGACATTGTTTTAACACAAACACATGTCAAGCATACATATGTCCTAATATACCATTCAATCATTATCTTAAATGAAAACAAACACACTTTATCTGTTTTAGATTATTTAAACTATGATAGGCTTACATCTCTTAATGCATAGACTCCTCAATGGTAATGTTTTTGTCGTTATCCTTGACAAAACACCGCCTAAACATATAAAACTGTAAAATAAGAACTTTCGTATACAACGACAAAATGGCCAAAAACGAACCAAAACTGAAAATAAAACTTATGACTTTTTTCAAAATACTTACATTCCATCAAGGGAACAACAAATACACAAACACCAAAGGTAAATTATCAAATTTTCTTCTTCTATAATTATCAATCTTAATCGGAAACCAAATCGATCCAACCAAAAGATATCTCAACCTTAAAATCACTCCAACAACAACCAAAAAGATACTAATCAAACACCCAAAATGATTCTGTACTCACATTTCACAATCTTTTTTATGTGTTAGTGTGTGTTGTTTCTTACTTTTTATTTTATGTGTTAGAGCGTATTATTTCTTATTTTTTATTTTTTTCTCTTGTATCGTTGGATATGATTATCATCAACGTTAGTCCTTACTTATACCTAATTTGTTACTTTCATTTGAAATATACATTGTCGTAAATACTTATTTTTAAAGAAAGTCTATATATTAAAAGAAAGAAATAATAAATATTTTTTTTTGAATACTCTTCTTTACTTTTTTTCATGAAAAGTCCATAGATAATGAAACTTTGAAATTTTTTAAGTATTGAGTTTTGAAGGTTTCTTGGATTGAGTTTAATAGAAAAATAATTGTAGTTGATTCTTAAACTTTAAAATAGATAGGAACTCCAATTTGTAATAGAAAGTTGGCTGCAAGTATTTGAACCAAGCAAAGCATTAGCCATGGCAACGGGAAAGAATAAAATTATTGTATTCGCATAAGCAGTAAAGTCACAAACTCGAGGCTCAGATGTAACGTCTCAGGCCCAACCAGTGCAGACGAGAATATGCTCATGTGGAAATTACATTAGATTTTTGTCTTTATAATTCAAAAGATAACTTTGTTGTATATGATTTTATAAAATAACACTTATAAATCCAAACACATGTCCACTATAGCCTTCCTCTAAACAAAACTTAATTCTGCCTATACCAAATGATTGTTGATATGCCCTGTGTTAACTATTTCTCGACAAGTTTTAAGGGCTACAGAGGTCTTCTTCGCTCCCCTACTAATGTCGAAAAAGTAGGATGCCGGAGGCAGTAAATTGAACGGCTAGCAAAGGCATGATGCTTGTGACCATGCACTTAATTTGTTTTGGCCCACTCCACTTTCATACATTGTTGTACTTCTTACAAGGACAATTTCACTGTAGATCAATCATACAACTTGGACTACTTGTTTGTTTGTTTGCTTCTGCTCTCGGTTTAGCTGCATCGAATACATTTACCCTACTTGCACTTTACCATCCAAAGCCAATAAAAAAAATAATTGATTAATCCGAAATCCTGTGTGTCGGGCTAGTAAAATTTATTTATTTTTATAAAAATACGAGTATTTAAAAAATTAATTTAATAATTGGTTTCAACTTTAGGCCGATCGAATATGACATAGGAACCTTATCATTGAAGCTACCCTTATGTGGAAGAATTTTAGTTGGTTGGTTAAATTTTTTTTTAGAGAATAAAACAATCTCTTTTAATAAAAAATAAATAAAGGCATGAAGTGAAGTGAATGTTGGCAAGCCGGCCCCAAACGCCAGCTGGCTGTCGGAGGGAGGTCCCCAGATCCCGCGCACTTTTGCACGTGATTCACGACCACACAGCTCCTCTCCCATAAAAATAAAAACATTTTATAAATCATAAATATACTTTATAAAAATCATCTAATTCAAATATTTATACAAATCACTATCTTTTCAATAATTTAGATCTTAGCTTTATTGGTAAGCAATTCATTTATTTATTTTTCATACAATAATAACATTATTGTTTTTATATATAGTTTATTATTATTTTTGACTCTCCTATTTTTCCACACTACCTTGCTGAACATACTTATATAATATTTATTTTTGAATCTTATCTTGAAAATAATTAAATATGCTTACAGATTTATAGACATAAACATAATAGCTGTGCGTTTGGTGTGCGCAACATCTGCTTTGTCATTTCTTCTCATCAACTGCACATCTCCTGCATCCTCATCTCATCTCGTATACCATTTGTTCGCCGATTTTATTAATCGCTGAAGAGCGAAGAGAAGAGGGGGATGGATGATCATTGCTGAGAGCTGAGATTCAAATGCTTTTGACTGGAGTGGAGGAGCTGGAGATTACTACGCTCTGGATCTGCCGGTAACCAAACTCCCCTTTCCACTACTTGCTTCCGTTATTCCTCTCTTGTGCCTGCCGGCCGGAAAGTTTTTGCTTATGCTTTCTTTCCACTTCCGGGCTTCCATATGATTCGAATCCGGTGTTCTTTTTTTTTTTGGTTCGCGTCCAACAATTCAACTCAGTTGCTTTAGAGTTTGGCATAGGTTTTCTGTCCAAGTCTGTGCTATTCGAAAGATGATTTCAAGTCTGTTGTATCTCAGTGTTTGATCAGCATTTGGATCTAAACTACGAAGATGATGCTTATTAGGTCTTCCGGAAACAGAAATTGTAGCCATTGGTTGATCTACTATGTCGGTAGCCGCTTTGTATTTGCTTTTTGTTCGGAAAATCACGCGAGGAGTGATCTTTCCTTATTGAACGACTATGGGTCTATCTACTAAGCTGAGGTTCTATGATAAAACGTTGTTGGCCGGGAATCTATTTTGCTAAAAAAGAACATCATTGGCTCAAAAAATTAGGGTTTCATTTTTCACTAGTTACATTGTATAGTTACAGTGCTCTTTTGTATTCTGCGCTGCGGTTAGAAGTCCTTTGAAATAGATCTATTGACGATTCTTTAGAAAGTTTTCTGGAGTGTCCGTGGGCACTTGGAAAATGTGACGATCATGCATGAGTTTTCTTCTTTAAGCTTATGCCACTATTCCAGGTGTGCATTGACGAGTACTTGAGGAGCAACCCGTGCATTGAAATGAAAATGAAACTGAAACTGAAAATGAAAGAACAAAATGGATATATTCATATTACTGCTGTTGTTTCAGTTGTTACTTCCCAGAAATGGACGCATATCTGTTAGATGTATAATAATGAAGTCTCACATTACTTACCTTCTCACACCTCACTTTCCCTGAACATCATTCCTTTTGCGGCAAGTTTAGGAGGAATCATAATAGCATTTATCTCTGTAATCTTTGGTGCAGTCTTCTTATTTTGCATTTTTTCTACTGCTAGGCTCACTTTCAATGTTCAGTTTGAAAGTGTTGTTTGGACAGGGAAATCTTCACCAATAAGATAATATTTTAATGTCTCTGAATGATGTTGGATGGAACAGCCCTGGGTGGGAAAGAGCTGTAATAGATGACTGGATGGCTGAAGTTTGGACATGAGATACACAGTGCAGAAAAAATATAGCTGCATCCACGATGAGGTTATTGGAGATACGTTGCGTTCAAATTGATTATTTTAGGCTAGTGATTTTTATGGTGATAGATCCAATTTATCAAAAGAAATAGTGCTTAATCTAAGAGGAAAATCACTGAATTTGAGGTCCTAGCTTGTATGGTACTTAGACTCCATACTGCCAACTGTTCTTGTCATTTGTTGTATGGTTCTCTAATATTTTTGGCCTTACCCGATCTCTTAAATATTACCTGTTTGTTTTGCAGGTCAGGTGGCCGGTAACTTGGACAAGAATTGAATAAATAGCTTTGTTATAGAATGTTTGGTCAACTAAAAATTACTTTGGCATTGGAAAAGCCTTTTTTTATGGGGTAAAGGGTGCAGGTCGAAATGGTTTTACATCCTAAATATTTAAGGAAATGGAGGAGATGCAACTTGATCTGGGGTCAACAGAGCAGGGAACTAATAATTCTACTGGGTGGAGTTTAGATTTTATGGAGAAATTTGAATCTATCTCCTTGCTCTCTCAGGAGGATGGTCTGAATAACAAAGAATCACCTAAAAGTTATGAAGAAGATGGGTTGTCTTCAAATTCTGCATCTCAAACACTATGGAGCACTGGGATGCTTTCTGAGCGGATACCCAATGGTTTCTACTCTGTCATACCGGTGAGTATCAATTGGTTTGGTTAATTATTCACTGTATCTGATATATCATTACACATCGCTATAGGGCATGGAGGCTTCAAGCCTTGCGCCCTGGGTTCAACATTTAAATCTCACTAAATTCACCAGTTTAAAACTAATGCTTAAATGGAATTAGGCATTCAGAAAAAAAAAAAATCAGACAGCAGAAAATTCAGCTCTGAAGGGCAATGATTTCTGCTCGTGAAGAGAACTTTCGACTGGAAGTGACTGCTATGTCATTCTTGCTCGTTCAGATATCTGGATAAGACTTATGTCACTTTCTTTTATTAATAGGTCAGCTTAATAGTTTTTCCCATGTCTTTTTCGTTTTGTTATATCTTTTCATTAAGTGGTGATACATTCTTGTTCTGGCGCTCAGTGATCATCATTTGAATCTAATGGTTTTTGCTTATTGCATGATTGAATTGGCTGAATATCTCTATTATGTTAAATTTTTGAAAAAAGTTTCTCAGACTTCAAGATGTTTGGAAAATTTCATTCTGTATTGCTAAATTACTCATTGAACCTTCGGTCTCAGATAACATTGTGTAGGCTGTCTCAGTAAGCCTGAACCCATGCAGAAGTGGTGACCTTGTTGACAATATCTTATGATGATATTCCATAAGATGTTTTTATATTCAATTTCTCTTTCCGTTCCTGTTTTCATTATATTTTTCCCATGCTTTGTTAATGCAGAAGTTATTTTAGCATAAAAAACACTTTCACAAATGGATGCATTTAAGGAATGAAATGCATTTAGTTAGTGTGAAGGGTGTGAGTCCCAACAGGAAGTTTTCTTTGTGCTTTTGTCTTCCTTATTTTTATCCCACTTACTACGTGTCTCAATCTCTTTATGTCTAATTTTGTTGTAGTTGATTATGGACAGGATAAAAGGCTGAAAGAGTTATTTGACAGAATTCCAACTTTGGATGAGCTTCATGCTTTGCGGAGTGAGGGTTTCAAGTCTGAAGTCATTCTGGTAGACTTAAAAAGAGATAAAAAGCTATGTATGCTAAAGCAACTGATAGTTACACTGGCAAAAGGAATGTACTCAAACCCAGCTTCGGTAATTAAAAAGATAGCTGGATTGGTGAGAAACTCCTCTTGGCTTTTCTTCTACTCTGGGGCATCTCAATTTTGCATTCTTGCAGTTTTTAGTCTATCTTTTTAAAATTTTGTGCTTGCAATCCTTTTGTTTTGGCAGTTTACTACTATATAAAAAAATTAGAATCAGCCTTTGAGCCTTGTCAAAATTGTCTGAGCTTTTATGACTGACTGAACTGGAGTTGATAGCTTGTTCTTATCTTCCTTTGTTATACTAATTAAATTAAATTTTAGGCATAGTGAATTGAGGTGCTTTGTTGTTTTATCTATGCTTCAAGCTCAATGGTGGTAGTATGTTTAGGGATGCTTGCAGGATTCCCTAATGACATTTGCTATTTATTGACTACTTATGATGCTGATATAGAATTGTTGATCTTCTATACTGGCTGTAGTTATAATTTTTAAATACTAGGTGCAATGTCTTCCAGCAAACCTGGGAATCATAACCGGCATTAATAAATTTGATGTTCCATTTGTTTAATTCATTTAAAAATTTGATGTTCTTTTGGTTTTGATCCAATTTCTTTATTTGCTTCAAGGTAGCTGATTTTTATAGAAGACAACAAGTTGAAAGTCCTGCAAAAGCTGCACTGGAGGAAACTTCTCAGGCATTCGAATATCAGAATGTTCAGCTTCTGGGGCAAATAAAGCATGGGTCATGTCGCCCTCGAGCAATAATGTTTAAATGCTTGGCAGATGCTGTAGATCTTGAAAGCAGACTTGTGGTGGTAATCATGGATTCTATACTGGTCCATTATATTGTTCTGTCATGCACTTTCGAATGAAATATGTTTTTAAAGAAAACTGAATTTTGTTGTTTTTTTCAGGGTTTGCCAAATGATGGAGCTTTAGAGTGTGTGGACTATTATAAACACATGTCTGTGGTAGTTGTATTGAATTCTGTGGAATTCCTGGTAGATCTTATGCGATTTCCAGGTCAGCTGATACCATGGTCAACCAAGGCAATATTCATGAGTCATATTTCAGCAGCAGGAGAGAGTGACTCTGCAGAAAATGATTCATGCGATTCTCCCCTAGAACCAAACAGTCCTCTATGTGGCTTCCCAGAAAGAATAGATACTGACAGGTCAGTAAATGGCATCAACTATCTGTTTGCACCCATTTTTCAGATTATAGTTATCAATCAAAATCGCTAAGTTGTTGCTTATGAAAATTTGTCATGTGCTATAGTGCTGAAAAGGATGAAACCCTTCAGTTCCAGAAGAAATTTGATGCATCTTCAAATGTGACTGGCCATTCATTACGAAATATGATGCTGCGATCAACATCTTCTATTGAACGGAAATTAAGGTAATATGTTTAATTATGTCACATTGCAATGAGTGATCTATGCAAGATAGTACTTTTTCAGCTCAAGTCATTTTCAGTTTTTGCTATTTGTTTTACTTGCAGCCTACAAGGGTGTGTGTTTAATGATCCTATCTGGCTTTGAAGATTTCAGTATGAACAGAAGTTATTGCTTTTAGTTCCAAAGAACTATGCTTACTGTCATTACAACTTTGATCATAATGAAATGTTTCCCTATTCTTTTGTAAGTTATTGGTTTGTTTCCTACTTATGCCACACTCTTGTGTCTTTCCTTCCACAGTCCGTCACATAGTGAACCCAATATAGCAACAACATTTTGGCGCCGTAGCCGGAAAAAGGTTATTGTCGAACAACGGACTGCTAGTTCAAGGTTTCTTTCAACTCCTAGTCTTTAATTGAAGTTGATTTGGATGTTAATGATAAATTTTTGTTAAAATACTAAGATTTTCTTTTATGAATGGAAATATTCTTCATTCTTTTCTGGGTTGTGGCAAAGCCTAGAACAAATCACTTCACGTTGTGTGGATAGGTACTATTTATTTACTTTGATCTCCAGCAATGTGTTGTCTTGGGTTTTTGATGGAATTTATTAATTTTTCATATTAAATTTCTGTATACTCAATTATTGAACTATGTAGGTGGCAAGGGAATGTGCATTTATTTATTTATATCATCCATAATATATATCTCTATATATATAGAGAGATATAGATATACATACTAGTTTGTCCCCTAGTTTCTGGTTCTTCCTTATGGAGCTGTCTCTTGGCATGTAGTCTTTTATGTGTTTATGCATTTTGAACACTTGGCGCCTCCTATACAACTGACAATACAAATTTGCCAACTGCTAAATCTGCTTGGCCTGTGACAATACAAATATGCAAACTGCTAAACTGGCTTACCCTGCATATTGTTTTGTCTACTAGTTATTCTTGTGCATGGTTTGTATTCGGACGTAGAGAACTGTTAGATCAGTGCTTTGTCATCTTCTACTAGTATGCTTTTGTTTATGGATCTACATGGAATCTAATATTGAGTTCCCAGTGCTTGTTTGTGACATGTTGTTGCATCATGTGAGATTTGGAGTTGGATGATACAGTTTGATATTTTAGAGGTTTCGCTTATTCTGTTTAGGTTTTACTATTTTGTGGTTAATGTGGCATGTGATTCTATGTTTGCATATGATTTGGGATGGGTTTAAATAAATTTTATATTATGGAAAGCAAGGTGCAAACTGTGTGTTTTGGTTTTGTTATTTTTACACATTCATAAACAACATGTACTTTTGGTTAGGCGATGTTATACTGTTGATTCAATGAAACAAGGTGCAATTTCTTGTTCTTTTACATTAAACATATAGGAGGCAAATTGATGGGGAGTCAAAGTCGTTTCTGTTAAATTTCAATGCATATATCATCTTAGTAAACTTTGCTTGCCCCCTATCTCACTTTTACGCTTGTTTGGAAAAGGGTTGCCTCAAGATCTTTACCTTTTCAACCAATAGATATTGGATAACTGAGAAACTTGCATCTTTATTCCATATTCTTGATTTAGCTATCTTCACTTAATCATAGAGATAGGAGAATTTCAAAGTGGGATTATTTGGAAACATTTCTTGGAAACCTTTCTAGATTCTCCAAACCTCACAAATGTTATTTAGCTAACTTATTCTCAGAGGCTAGGTGCCGAAGATGATTAGGCATTTCACTTTCTTGTTTGATGTTTCTTAGCAAGATGATATATTTTATTTGGTTTTAGCAGTGATAGATTTTCTTTTTTGTTAATCAAGAAACGTTAGTTTATGCTAACATGTGGTACATCCAATCCTATTCTTTGATTGCATGTGAAATGCCTGTTAGTAACTTGTTGTAATCCTTTGTTTTTGCAGTCCAGAGCATCCTTCATTACGAGGGCGTGGACGGTCCATTTTAAGTGGTGACAGGCATTCAATCAGAGGTTATGCTGATGATGTAGCTACTTCGAGGTTCACACCTCTGATACTATTACTTTTGTTTGTGTAATTTTGGAGAACTTGACATTGTTATTGGACTTATTGTCTTGCTCCAATTTCTACTTACTATGTGTAGTTAATTGATAGCTAAGTTAGATCTAATTTCAGGTTTTGCTTTATTTTCCCTTTCCAAAATTCTTTGTCTTGGAAACTAATTTATTTCTTGATATGTTTTTTGAGTCATCTTGCCTCTCTAATGGTTTGGTTAGGCTACTTTCTTGATCTTTGGCTTCTAACTGTAGGTTTCGAGATCTAACTTAGCTATCTGGTTCTGTCTTTGCTTAATAAAGTAGAAAAGCTTCATGAATTAAAAGTACCTTTTGTCCCTGAGAAATCTGGATTGAATAAACATTTTATACATTTTCATTGCATGATGTTTAAGGGTTTCTTTAGTTTAGAGCTTTTTCTTTTCGGCTTCTTTCCCAGGAATCACAAGCTTAGGCTCAAAATTTTCCTATTATTTTTTTGAAGTTGCTGAATCCTTTTCCCTTGATCTTAGTTTTTGAACTCTGTCCTTCAAATTGTCTGGGTGATTTTAGTATTATCCTTCTTCATTTTGCTTCTGCACCACTTTGGCTATTCTTTCTCCAGCATTTGTTTTGCTTCTAGCTGCTTAATCACTGATGTGTCAGAGATCATGTGATCCACAAATTAGTTTTGTATTTCTCTGCGAAAGACTATCGCTGTTTTATTCTCTTTAATTATCAACAATGTGTTATAATTCACCTTGCTGAACCTTTTTCCATCCTTTATGCCACATTTCCTCTCTTGGAATTTCAACACCCAAATTTCTCAAAATGCTAGCATTAGATGATTGACTATTCTATTAGAGAGACCATGTCAAATGCAAGCACTAGTTTGGTGAGAGAAGGTGTCATGGTGGTTTCTGTTGCGAGGGAGTCAACTATTGCTTAAGTTTCTCCTTCAGTAAATGACTAGACCTTGGTTGTCCTATGGCAGAATCATTGTTGAAACTGTCTGTTTTCTCATTTACGGTGGGGATAATCTTAAGATTTGGGGTACAGTGGTACTTGAGGACAATCATGATTTTTGGTAGCATATGTTTCTTAAAATCTCAGAAGGAATTGACTCTTTGGAGAATCCATCCATTGGTTGTTACTTTTTGCATTCAAGTGGATATTTAGGGATTTCATTATTTATTTTTTTAATTTTGTTGATAGTTTTTTCAATAGTATGAATGCCATAGGTTCTCTATATACCTGCCATTTACTAACTGAAAGATTTTGGATTTAAATATGGATATCTGGCTTGCTTGAAGGAACTTTTGATGGGAGGAACTTAGTGGATTTCAATGTTAAACTTCAGAAGAGTTTGTATGTTGAATCAACAAAAACAGTGGTGCTGAAAACAATTCAGCAGTTCCGTTTTTGTATGTGCTTGTTTTAGAAGTGGTCTCTTCTGGGTCTGGCTGAGATAACACATAGTTTCTCTTAAAAGCATTATTGATTTTGATTTTTTACTTTTTGCTGCAGGTCAGAGGGTGCATCTACATCAGAGGCCCGCAGAATACGAAGAAGAAGCATAAGCATGACTCCAGAGATTGGTGATGATATAGTAAGGTTGATTTCATATCACAATGGCATTTCTTTTTCCATTCTGAAGCTGAGTATGACGAAGTTTAGTCTAGTCTAGTTTTGCTGTCCCCTAATATCCAAGTTTGATTAGAACTATGAATCCTTTTTTTTTCCAGTGGCCTTCCTTTTAAGAAATATAGTAATTCTGACGGTATTTAGTCTTCATTTATTCATTTTTTTAATATTTGAAGAAAATCTTTTTATAGAAAAATGGTTCAAGATATTATGAACTGTATCAGGGCTGTTCGTGCAATGAATGAAAGTTTGAAGCAAAATCGTCTTGTAAGGGAACAAGATGATGGTAAATCTACTAGAAGTACTTCAGATGGCAAGGACAATGCTGTGGTGAATGAAAACAATGTATGCATCTCTAACTTGTTATTGACCGAGGATGGTTTCATACTTGATAATGTCTCTTAGGCATGACCACCTCCAATGAAACTATCTCCCTACATTTCTTACTTCAATGGTGTATTTTACACATTCAGGATTTTGATTATCAGTAATTTCACAACTAAGGTTTAGGTTTGGTGCTACTTCAGTTATTATGGTTAGTATCATGCTCCAGTTCCTAATTATGACAAGCTGACTTAGTAGCATTGTTTAATATTCAATAAAATTCCTGTAGTTGAAAATGTGCTTTTGAATGCTGCATCAGCATTATATGTTGGAAAGCCGGCTATGACCTGGTTCAAAACTATGTATCATGGTTTGGATTATATACTTGATTAAAACAAAGTTCCATTATGCTATATAGTCTGTCTTTATTATTAAATGATCACATATCCTCCTATTGGAAAATGAACTTTAAGGATTGCTAAATATATGCTACTCAAATAAAAAAACCATCAATAATGAGGAAGCAGTTATGGTGTTTTTCTGTTAGTTAAATGGTAGGGGTTTCACAATGAAAAATTTTTATAAGTACAAAATATCCATTTATTAAAGGGAAAATGTCTAGTCATAAAATTCACGTGCCACTCATGTGGTAATAAATAGATCTATAGAAGGACAATGGGGATTTCCACACATACAACTTAGAATGTCAACGATTTAAATTATAATCCTTTATCGAGGGGATTTTTCTTTCTTTTTATGTAGAGAATTCACTTATAATAAATTTTCTTCTTGTGAGTTAACTAAGAGAACAATTCACAGGAATGCAAAAGGTGATCAATCTATTAGGTTCTAGGTGAGGGTGCAAACACCTTTGTCAAATAGACATACTTGAGGTCAAAGATCTTGAGTTGCTCAGTCCAACCTGAATTCCTGGAAATTTGATTTCTATATTGCTCTTTCTTGTATGATCCCAATGGCACTTGAACATTAGCAATATGCCTAACTTATTAGTTTCAAAAGATATGAGCATGTTTTATCAAAATATTATACTTTATCAAAGTTAACAAGCAGTTGGTGGTTCTATATTATCTATCAAGATTCAAGCATAATAAGGTAGGACCCAATTGGTATTCAAGCACAATTTGGGATCCCAAATAGCCCAACTTTCTAAGATTGCTTTCTCAGTCTGCTACTTTGGGGGTTAGCCGTGACAGCTCTTTTGCGAGTGTCAACAACCAAATAGGTATTCGACGATATTCCCAATAGGAATTAAAGGATCTTAGAGCAAAGGGTTTTGTTTCTATTGCCATCAACCTTATGATCCTTTCCATCAATTTTAAGGTAAGTGTTTACATACAAAAATATTAGTTGATGAAGAGGAGCACGAATTAGGAGGAGATGAACTTAGTCCACAATTGGATGAAGTGTAGAAAGGAGTCGAGGTTGATGATGCAAAATAACTGTTGTTGCTTGATCTACCTTATTTTGCTTTAGGCAGTTGTGACATTGACTGTACCTTGAAATTGCAAGGATAAGAAGCTAGGAGTGAGATTATTATAATGGTGAATAGTTGTGCCAGTTATTGCTTTTTATGGCTTGGAGAATAACTGATCAACTTGATCTACCTATCAAGCCTACCACAAGGATAGGGGTTCGACTAAGAGACAACCACTGCAAGAAGACATTGAGGATTTGCAAAGCTATTTGTGTGGAGCTGAAGTTGGTATTTGTTATAGTTGATTGTTTTTTATTTCCGCTGGGTGGTATAGATTTAATTTTGGGAGTCTCATGGTGATATGCAAGTCAATTGACGATGATGACAATGCCTTAAAGGATGAATGGAGAGGAAGTTCAAATTATAGAAGAACCCTCGTGTAGTACATCCGTTAGTTTCCAAAATCTATGTAAAGAGTCAAAAGCAGAATTCAGGTTATTAGTGTGGGAGATAGATCACTTGGAAAAAGAGGAGAATTCTCAATAAGGTGGGACATCATAGAATCCAGAGATGCAACAACTTATTTCCAAATTTCCTTGAGTTTTTGGGGAACCACAAGGCTTACCTCTTGAGATGAGGTTTGGTCATTGAATCTCTCTCAAAGTTGGAATTACAGCAGTAACCATCAGATCTTGTGGATGTGGGCTTATCCAGAAAGACGAAATCAAAAGGATAGTGACAGATATGCTATCTTAGGAGTGATTCAGCCAACTACTAGTTTGTTCTCAAGTCTCATACTTGTGGTGAAGTAAAATGATGGAAATTGGCAATTTTGTGTTATTATAAAGGGCTGAATAGAGCCAAAATTCCTGATAAATATCTCATACCAATGATTCAAGAATTAGAAGAATTGTTTGGAGAATATTTTTTGAAAGTAAACTTGTTTTTTGGATACCATCAAATTCATGTCAAGGAAGATGGCCTGTCTAAGACTGTTTTTGGCATACACTTGAGACATCAGGAATTTTGGGTTATGGCTTTCAGCTTAACAAATGCAACCATCACATTTCAAGCAACAATGAATGACATGTTTCGGCCTCTCGTGAGGGTGTATGTTTTGATATTCTTTGAAGACATTTTAGTAATATAGTAAGACATGAGATGATCACTTGAAGTATGCGGAGGTGGTTTTGAGGAGGCGGTTCTGAGGAGGCGTAGAGAGAATGGTTTTGTTGCCAATTGAAAGAAGAGTAAATTTGGACATACCTCAATTGATTATTTAGGGCATATAATTTTGGAGTGTCCATAGACCTATAAAAAATTTCCAGAGTACTCCATTGGCTTACACCAAATTTTATTAAGGCTGTTCAGGGGCTTCTTGGGTTGACGGGGTATTATCAAAGATTCATGTGGCACTATGGATATTGGCATGTCGACTAACTGAATTACTAAAGAAAGAATCCATTGGTAAATTTCAGTGGACAAAGGAGGCACAACAAGTGTTTAAAGTGCTGCAACAAGCAATGACTACAGCTCCAATTTTATCCATGCCTAATATCTCTCAACAATTTATGGTGGAGTGTAATGCATTCGCCAGTGATGTGGGAGCTGTTCTCATGCAATCTGGACATCCAATAGCTTTTTTCAGCAAGAATCTAGCACCTCAAACTCTGATCGAACCAACTTATGACGAGTTGATGGCATTTGTATTGGCAATAAGGTATTGGCGATTGTTTTTGATCGGCATAAGATTCTTGGAGCGGATTGATCTCAAAAGTCTATAACATCTTCTCCAACAACACAACTATACTGGCTCAACAAAATTGGGTAGTCAAATTTTTGGTTATGACTTTGTTATCGAGTATTTTCTCTTGACGTCATGAAGATCTTGATTATGTAGCAATGACAATCCCTTTTTAGATGCAATAGGGTGGGTTGGAGCAAGAATTGCAAACTGATGCTTGTTTGCAGAAACTGCAATTTGACTTACTCCTCAATCCCTCTGCTCATCTTGGTCCATTGTAGACTATTTTATGAAGGGTGTATTGTCATTCCTCTTACTTTGGCTTGGATCCCGAGACTTTGAGAGGAATCCCACTCCACATTCAAGTGCCTATCGCATTGATAGAATTCTGTCTATCACTGGCCGAGAATGATGTGCCATGCTCAACTGTTTGTTTCTAATCTTTTGGTGCACCAAAAGAACAAATATGACACGCAGACTCCTGAAGGCTTGCTGCAGCCTTTGCCAATACCAAATCAGGTGTGAGAGGACATATTGATGGATTTTATTTCAGGAGTGCCTAAGTCCCTAGCTTGGATTGTTCTCTGGTTATTGTAGATCAATTAAGCAAATGTGCTCATTTATTGGGATTGAAACATCCTTTCATGGAGGAATTGGTGGCTAAGGTTTTTACAAAGGAGATAGTTTGTCACGACCCGGCCCTGAACTCTTGGCCCAAAAATACATCTTGTTACAAATGATACTATCACACAACACATATAAGCCCAAGATCTTTACTATTCCTTTTCGATATAGGATTGGGTAACACAGACCCCCTCCCTACGGGCTGGGTCTCACGATCTCCCCTCCTTATAGACATTGTGTCCTCATGATGGGAGCCCAAATGTAACTGACTTGAGCACAAACTCACGGGTCTAAATGTGAACACACAACACGGCCCAAGCCCATCCGGAAGAGGGAGCGAGATCAACTCCGCTACCATTTGTCACGACCCGTTCCTGGACCCTTAGTCCAGTAGGTCTGGACGTGTATGTGCGCGTGATAAATCACAACTGCAACGCTGAGTTGGGCTTATAACCATATAGCCCAAAAGATGTATCTTGTTGCAAATGATATCATCACACGATACATAAAAGCCCAAGACCTCTCCCACTCCTTTCCGATGTGGGATTGGATAACACAGACCCCCCTTACGGACTGGGTCTCACAGTTTGTCTTCACAGAGATCCTAAGTCAATAATCAATGACCGTGATGCATTATTTATGAGCTCTTTTTGGAATGAGTTTTTTCATGTTATAGGAACTAAACTCAAGATGAGTACGACTTATCATCTGGAATAAATGGTCAAACCAAAGTATTGAATCGTTATGTTGAGACATATTTATGTTGTTTCTGTTCAAAATAGTTGAAGTTGGGGAAAATGGCTTCTCTGGGCCAAATACTGGTACAACGCCAGTTTCCAAAGTGCAGCAAAGACGACTCTTTTTTGTGGTAGTATATGGCAGGCCCCTTTCAATCTTGTTGCAGTTTCTGCCTAGTGAATTCAGGATCGCTGTCGTTGCAGGGGAACATGCATCTAGGATAGAAATCTTTAAACAACTTCAATACAATCTTCAACATGCGCAACATAGAATGGCTACTTCATCCGATAAGCATTGTAGAGCACTTGAATTTTAGGCTGGTGATCTGTTTTTGAAGATTCATTTCCTCACTGCCAAGGTTCTTTGTCGCAAAAAGTTTACAGCAAAATGAGCCTGCTGTATCATGGACCATTTCCCATCATTCAGAAGCTTAGCAAATTAATTTATCAATTGGAGCTTCCTGTGGAGTCAAGAGTCTATCCAGTCTTCCACATATCTCAACTGAAGTAAGCTTGTGACAACCATCAAGTTTCAGCTTCTCTTCCTGTTGATTTGATGGCAAACTCAGATTTGTTTGAACCTGAAGTTGTACTGAATACAAGCTCTTTGGGTGCTGATGTGACCCGTTTCCATTAACTGCTAATTCAGTGGCATAGCAAGTCTAAGGATGACTCTTCTTGGGTTACTTTTGCAGACTTCCTCGGCCAATTTCCTTATTCAAACCTTGTGGACAAGGTTTGTAAAAAGGAGGGAGTATTGATAGCAATATTAATTTAGAGGGACAAGGGGAGAAACCATTATTGGTGTATAGCCTCAGAAAAAGCGTTTATAGGAACCAGTAACGAATTTGGGCAGTAACCATATTGGGAAGAATGGGCAGTAGTGGTTGTGCAGCATATACTCTTATATATATATATGATATAGCTGGGATCATGGATCATCTTCTTACTTAGAAACTTTATGCTCGGCTATATGTTGGGACAGACAGTGACCTTTAGCTGCTGATCCGTGTTTACTGCAATCTACCTATTCCTAGTTGTTTCTGTTTTTATTGCCTGATTGATTGCTCCAGGTCCTGACTCTAACATCTACCTTGTACACGAGGGAGTTTCTTCAGTTAGTTTGAGTCATCAAGATGGTGTGGTGTTGCTGGCAGGTGTTCTGCTATTTAACTTTTTTTATGAGTGGAAAACTATGAGAGAAGGATTTAATTTTAAGTTTAATTCTTTTTTTTTTAATTACAAATCAAGTTAATGTAATTGGTTACTGACTACAAGTTTCATAGCGAGTCACATTACCCTGTAATTGTCAGAGCTATGTAGCATAAGTATCATTCTTGACTATGGTTGGTCGCTTTTCTTTTTCTTTATTAAATGAATCAAATATTTGGTTTGCTTGGATAGACTCAACCAGACAGTCATGCGATATTTTTCATTTTGACCATGTGGTTATCATCTTCCTATTTTTCTTTGATGAATCAGTCGACCTGAGATTTTATCTATTTTTATTTTTTTCTGCATTGTTTCAGATGTCAACACTTGATGTGAAAAATCATGATGCAATTTCGGGTGAAAGGTCTGGCTTATATGCACTTGATAGAGACCACAGACATGCCCAGAAAGCTATATCATTACCTTCATCTCCGCATGGGTACAGGAGCCCCGATGCTGAAAGAAGTCAACCTTCTGGATATGAAGTAAATGATGTATTGGTCTCAACATGGAACAAAGTTCTTGAGTCTCCTTTGTTCCAGAATAAGCCTCTTTTGCCTTTTCAAGAATGGAACATTGATTTCTCAGAATTAACTGTTGGAACCCGTGTCGGGATTGGTAAGCATTCGTCGTTAGTTCTTCTGTTGTCTTTGATTTTATATTGTGTGTTTTGGTGGCGCAAGAGTAAAAGTCGAGCTGTTGGAGGTTTTATGTTGTTTCATATTGTAACAATATTACTTAGATTCCATTATCTTATGTGAACGATTATTTTTCTTTTGTTTTCATTTCACCAAAAGAAATGGTAAGGTAAAACATATTGTTCAAACCATTAGCTTTGTAATAAAATTTGTATGCTACATTGCAATATTATGTTCTTGTATTTTAGTTCTTCCTTTTGCACATATTTCAAGGGTGTTGTTACAGCTTGGTACAGCTTTGTTCTACTTGATTAAAGATTCAAGGTTCTTAATACATCATTTTGAAGTATGCATGCACATGTACTTGCACACACCACACACCATTCTCTGCTTTGTATTGTTTCCATGTGACTTCTGAGTAAAAAATCTATTCAAAACTTGTACATTCATTTGTGTAGTTTGCATATATATGCACTGCAATGCGTTTTTGCTTCTAGACAACAATATAATGTTGCACTTTTTTTTCTTTTTTGAAATATAATGTTGCTCTTTTACTAGATGAACCTCAAACTCCATTGATAATGGTTGACATCAATTTCATTGAGGAATGTTGATGTGTACATTGGGTAGAAGATGTTTACTCATGATTTCTTCATTTCTCATGCGTTTGAAAATAATTCATTGAGATGCTTTAGTAGGCATGATATTCTGAGACTGAATTCTAGTGACTTGAAAGAGGCAGTGAAGCGATAAAAATTCTTGAGATTATTCAAGTATAGGAAATTTAAACCTGTTATGTTCTTTGTCTGACCAAACTTCCTTCTTCCAAATAAAACTATGATTATTTTCCAACGTAAAGGGACAACCTCATATGCATAACACAGAATTCCTACGAAATATGATTAAAATTTACTAGATCCACTTGGTTTTGATAACCATTTTATGGTTATTTTTTGTTAATTTTCAGCTCTCTTAATTGTATTTAGGGTTTTTTGGAGAAGTTTTCCGTGCTGTATGGAATGGGACAGATGTTGCAATCAAGGTTTTTCTAGAGCAAGATCTAACAACTGAAAACATGGAAGATTTTTGCAATGAGATATCTATTCTTAGGTACTTTCCTTTCCAATCTATGAATGTCTTATATTACCATTCTCATATTTTGACCCTATCCTTTCATTTTTATGCATGTTTCTTCTTCTAGTCGGCTCCGTCATCCTAATGGTACTATTCTATTCTCTTGTGGTCGGTTCATTTGATATCTCCTCACATTTCATTTTTTAGCAGCTTGGGTGCTTTACATAAATAAACTGTACACTAAACTTTAGAGAACCTAACTTGAATTTAAAAATGGAGAAAATTTATTTTCCTTACGGAGTTACTTTTTAAGAGTCCCTTCATCTTTTTTTTTTGGTTGATTGAATAATCAAGTTATTATTATTGATGCAGTTATCTTATTTTTGGGTGCTTGCACAAAGCCGCCACGATTATCAATGGTAACTGAATATATGGAAATGGGCTCCTTGTACTATTTGATTCATTTGAGTGGTCAAAAGAAGAAGCTCAGTTGGCGGAGGCGGCTAAAAATGTTGTGTGATATATGCAGGTATGTTAAATATGTTGCTGATTGAAGAAGGAAGAAAATTCTTATGTTATTTTCCCATAGTATGTATATAACATTCTTTAATCTACGAAAGTACATTATAATTGTAATAAAATCTAATTATTTTCATTCCATTTACACAGCAAATAATTAGGTTAACATTTTTTCTTTGTCTCTGATAAATAAGGGGGTTGATGTGCATTCATCGAATGAAGATCGTCCATCGTGATGTCAAAAGTGCGAATTGCCTCGTGAATAAGCATATGACTGTGAAGATATGTGACTTTGGGCTGTCCAGGATAATGGTAGACACACCTATAAGAGACTCCTCGTCTGCTGGAACTCCAGAGTGGATGGCTCCTGAACTCATTCGCAATGAACCATTTACTGAAAAATGCGATATTTTCAGCCTTGGGGTAATAATGTGGGAGCTCTGCACGCTGAGTAGACCATGGGAAGGTGTACCACCAGAAAGGGTAAGGTCATTGATTTTGGTTTCGGTCGAGCTTGTTTCTTACTCGGATAAATTAGTGAAGGAATGCTGCTCTGTGTTTTGATTGATGGCTGTCTTAAAGTATTTGTCTTGTTTTGCTCTGTTCTGTGTAGGTTGTGTATGCAGTTGCTAATGAGGGATCCAGGTTAGACATACCGGATGGTCCTCTGGGAAGGTTAATTGCAGGTAATGTGTAAGAACAAATTTGATCTTTCTGTTTGCTTTTTCTTCCAATGTTGATTTTATTCATCATTTTTTGCGTATGATTTCCATTTTATTGGATGTCAGCGGGGATTGATCTTTCTACTGTCTTGTGATTGATCTTATTCTTAGATTGTTGGGCTGAACCGCATGAACGGCCGAGTTGCGAAGAAATACTCGCTCGTTTGCTAGACTGCGAATACCCGTTGTGCTGATAGTCGACGGTGGTTGTGTACAGAAAACGTGGTAGAGGTGTGACAAATGTATTTTCGGCTAACAATATGGGCCATCAGGTCCTTTTGCGATTGTTGTGAGAACGTGAAATAGTTTGTGTATTCTTTAGTCTTCTTTTTCTAAGAAAATGACAAAAGCTGTTCTTCTGAAATAAGAATACAAAAGCCGCGGAAAATGAAGTTGTTACAACATGACCAAGGATATCTACAATTCGTAACCTGCAGCTACTTTTGATGATCCGGCCACAAGTAAAACCCATAAACCTAGACAGGAGTGTTGTTATCACCGGATTAAAGTTTTGATGAATAGAACTCCACCATAGTGCATTCGGAACCCACCCCGAGCAGGCCAACTTTCAGTCGGGGATTCGTCGACTGTTCAATGCATCTTCAAAGCGACTGCATGAGTCCACTCTCATCTCAGTGCTCATGTCATTCTCTGGTGCAGGATAGTAATCTTCTCTAAGCTGCACATCCCTAAGATTGGGGATTTTGAGGAAGAATTTCATAAAATGCTCGTGTGCAGTCCCATGAATGAAAAGCTTCCTTAAAGCCAGACATTGTGCAAGTAAAGCTGCTCCTGGAAGCGTCAGGCTCCTCTGATTAACATCCCTGTCTTGCGGTGGCCAGTAATCCAACTCGTACAGATTCAGTCTCTCAATCCCATTCAAGAAAAACCTCTCCCACAAGCTCAGATCCATCTGCCCAGACGGTGCAGTCAAGGCAAACCCTATTGTGTCGCTGAAATCCAAGTGCATTCTTGACAAACTATGATAACACGCCAGGCAGCTCAGTCCGAAAGCCAGCTGCGAAGGTTTAGGCCGTCCCCTGCAATCCCCTTCCACCTTTATCCTGATCTCCTCCAGATTAGGACAATCATCCAGACCAGCCGTAGCCAAAGGCGTCAATAGCTCCCCAACACCAATCCACAGCGAAAGTTGTTTGAGACTGTGCCAAGACTGATTGTTACCGTTGCTTCCGCAATATCCATTCATTGCGCTGCTTTGAGCATGAAAATGGTTACGGGAGGAAGAGTCGGGGAACTGAGGAAAAGAATATTTGAGTTTCTTGGGTTTGCTAGCATATTGGCATTCATCATTATTTTGGGGCAAGAGACTCTGATTCAGATCAAAGGCAAAACCCAAATCCTGCTTTTGCACAAAATCCGTCTCCTGGTTGCCATCATCCCACACACAGTCCAAATGAAGCTTCTGAATTCGATGACGAACAGGCTCCAGAGCACACAGAGACGCCACGGCACCCAGATTCTGACAGGAGAAGATGCTGACCTCAACCAGTGTTCTGTGAAGCAGGCTGGCCATGGTCCTCAACCCCTTGAGCGTAATCTTGTTGCAACCCTGGACTTCAAACTTGGCAAGTCTGGAGCAGCCTCTGCCAATCTGGATCAATCCCATGTCCGACAAATCAAGGCACCCGCGGATGGATAGGGAGCGAAGGCCTGAACACAGGGCAAGGCCATCCAGGTGGGTGTCGGGCGCGATGCACAGTCCTTGAAACTGCCCCAGCTTGAGGCGTTTTATGTTGGGGCATTTCGAAAGGAGGGCCTCCAAGGCCCAGGCCGTGTCCCTCACATTCTTGCACACATCCAAAGCCAAGTCTTCCAGAAGGGGGAGCCCGGCAAAGAAATCGAGCAAGCCAACTCGGGTGATGCCGGAATCAGCCGTATCGTCTTGGTGGTAGTGGTGGGAAGGGGTGGAAGCGGCCTGCGCATCGACGAGGTGCAGTAGCCTGAGCCGAGGGCAGTTGACAGAAATTGCAAGTAAGGTTTCGTCGCCGACGAAACCCATGTAACTGGGATCAAACATGCAGGCCAGAAGGAGGTGACTGAGGTTGGGGCACGCGGCAGTGATGGAGCGGATCTCGGTGGACTTGAAGCCATCGGAAAGAGAGAGTGTGAGAAGGTTGAGGGAAGCCAAGGAGCGGGCGGCTTGGGGATAAGCCTGTAGAGCATGGGGCACATCTTCGGTCCAGTAATAGAAGGCGGAAAGATCAAGAGTGGAGAGTGAGCTGCAGTGCTCGAGGAGGGGTGCGATGTCGGCGCCGAGATGGGGGGAGGAGGAGCGCTGGTGCCAACGTACGAGGCGGATACGGCGAAGGAGGGGCCACTGGGGCAAGAGGGTGTGGAGGGTGGAGGGAGATCTGGCATAAAGTGTGAGAGATGAGACGAGGGGGAAGGCGATACGGAGACGTTGCGCTAGGAGCGGGTGATCAGGGAGGGAGTGGCCCCATGGGGAGAGGAGGGAGAGGTCAAGGTGAGTGACGGCCCTGAAGCAGGTCGGGATGAGGTAGAGGTCGCGGGCGTTTCCCCGGAGGGTAAGGGAGGTGCGTGTCGCCCTCTCGAGCGCGTGGAATTTGCGGTTGGTCAAAGACACCGAGTTCCGGGTTCGCGTGTCGGAGATGGAACCCAGAATCACTGAGAGGATAACGTCCGGCAGATCGTGAATGGTGGACCCCATCCCTTCTTCGTTCATCCCAGATACTGAGTTTCCTTTCCTGTAATATAAAACCAGGAGAAAGTGATACAGAGGCAGAGGTTAAGTAGAATCAAGGAGGGAGGGAGATGAAGAATAGAGGGTTGGGGTCTATACTACAGTAGGGTCTATGGTCTCTGTGGTTTTGGGTTGCAGAGGGGCAAGGAAGGAAGTGCAGGGAAGAAGGATTACCGGGTAACCGGATGAGCAAGTGAGGTGGTGTTCTCGTGGTACAACCAGCCATCCACGTGAATATGATGCTCTCACCAGGCATTTTGGATATCTTAGTTTTATCATCTTGGGCACACATACTCTCCTTGGAGGAGCGCGTGCGTGCGTGGTAGTAAGTAATATCCCTCTCTCTCTCTCTCTTTCCCCTCTGCATTGGGAATAAATGGGAAGGCTATGGACGGAGGATTTATTGATTGGGCCCTGGCTATTGTCCCGTCCTGTCCTGTCCAATCTTCCTCTGGGGATCAACTTTATTCCTCATCCTTACCCGTTTACATAAAATATAATATTGCGAGTGTTTTTTATTATTAAATTTGGGCGTTTAACTTATTTTCATTGGTCTCTAACTCAGTAACTTTTCTTTTATATAAACGATTATTCAGATAATATATTTATTAACAATTTTTATTTTTATCACATCCACGAGACTTGTTCGAATGGATGGAGACCTCTGTATCAATCTATATTTTAATATAAATGTATATATTCATTTTATGTAGATCTCTTAAATTTTAGAAATAGTCGGTCATTCATATCAAGTCATACAGTACTTTATACGACAAGATGACATGATTATACCCAATTTAGATATGTGTACTTGATGAGTTACAAGGATTACGAATCCATATTTATGATTCAAATCTGAGATATTGTGACAAAAATATTAAAAAGAACCAAAAGTTAGTTTTTAATAGATAGTATATTCTTGCTTATCCTATAACCTACTTATATCTCATTAATACAAATAGTAATTATTAATTAATTGTGTTGACCAACATAAGTATGTAATTTTTGAATTACACACAAAAGACTCTCTTACATAATAATTCAATGATTAAAATAATAACATTTAATTATATTGATTTATTCTATAATTTATTATATGATGATATCATATAATATATATATATATATATATATATATATATATATATATATATATATATATATTAAATAAATATAAAACTTATAATAGATCTAACAGTCCAAAAGTATGATAAAAAAAACATTTACCTTATACATGTAAATGTCGAAATTCCTTATTAGGGATTTCGGCACACTAATATACCATCCTCTATGATAAAGTAGATTTCAACCACACTTATAAAAGAGAATCCTGATTTATTTATTTATTTATTTGTTTAAAGGGAGAATCCTGATTTTCTTTTGTTATATGGATTAAATGAAAGGTTTAATTAAATACATGAATGTATTAATACCTGATTGATTTGTTTACATAAGAAAATTTTGACCAAGCATATTAATACTTATAAATGATAAGAGATTTTCTAAAGTTACACTCAAGATCTGTTTGATTTATCAGATTTGTCATAATATAAATAAAATTTATTTTTAATGAAATATTATTTTATAACATGACAAGTATATATACATATCGACTCCATAAACCCATATTTATATAGGGAATACCATCCTCATTATCTTTCAATGATGGATTGGATTTCTCAATTTTTTTTTTCTTTTTTTAAAGAATGGATGGATCTAATAAAAAGATCAACCATGGGAATAAAGTAAACATTAAATGATCGAAATTTTTATTATTACAGTGAAATTACAAAAGGAAATATAGCATAGGATGACTCTCTAATTGCTTTGGCAGCAAGCAAGCCACGAATGATTATCCAGCTGGTGACTCAGGTGTACAAGCATTAGGGTTGACATGAGATGCTCTTTTCCTATGAAAAATTGAGAAGAAGCTACATGCATTAGAGACTGATTGATCTATTTGTCTACAGTTAAAACCTCAGTTTGCATTCACAAAATTCAAGTTTACATCATTCCATGAAAACCAGCAGAATCAAGTAATGTAGCTTTGATTTGCTCGGGCAAGACATCCTGTCCTTCCATGCATTGCTGTTAAAATGAAAACCTGTCATCAGTTTTCTGACTGAGATTTGGAAGAACAGAGAACGAAACAAAGCAAGGTTTTACACTCCAGGAGCCACAACTAAAAAGAAACGGACCAGCAGAATTCTAGTAACCAAAATGAATTTGGTTATCAACATTTTATGTAGGATTGAGGGTGAGTGAGTGCATAAACATATGGCCTATCTGTGGTTCTTTCTCCATATTTGTTATCTCTATACAAGTCATCCTTGTTGGAAAAATCTGTCTCACAAACAGCAGCCATGTGACTAAAGAAGTACATAATTCACCATTATTTTGGTCAAGAAAAATGTGATACAACAACAAAATGGGGAAGAAATCAGGATGCTGCTATCGTGAAACAAGAATTTATTAATATTTTTTGGTCATGCCTCTTTGAAACAAGAAGACTCAAAATAGATGAAGACAAGAGACAGACCTCGGCTCGGAAGATATCCAGGGCAAAACCATTGAAACAACTGATGACAGCCTGCTGAATATCCAACCCCAAGCTGTCCAGAGCTCTCATTGTTGAAAGCAGGAGACCTGGCCTGCGAGCAGAGAACATATGGATGTTGACAGCTCTTCCTTCCCTCACTCTAACTTCCACCTGCAAAAGCTCCAAAAAAGTGTTGTAATTTTTCTTCCCAGTTATCACACACATGTCAAGATTAGTCTTTATACATATGTTTAAATTTATATTCATCCTGATATGCATCTGGGAAAGGTGTGAAACTTGGTTTAGAACATCCTTGCCTGTATCATGCTATAAATGTTCGCCCTAAGTAAGTCACATCTGAAGAATTGTTGACAGACACCGAAGAATAACATTTATTGACACTGGAGTAACAGTCAATTGGTTCTAAGAATGATTTTTTTTAATAATGAAGAGTATCCAGTCGACAACCGGATTAATCTCTCCCCAATTGCTCAACCACCAAGAATGAAATTTTAGTTGTTAATGATGTAGGCTTCACCTCACTACTCAAGAAAACAAGACAAACATTATTTGTTGGATTTTGCAAGTCAAGACAGCTCCAATGGCAATGCCTTATATTGTACACGATTCACATCAAAATTTCATCCAAATCAGTATCAAGCATCAATAAATGAGGTTATGCGATAGAACATCACATTAGCGCTAAACCAGCTTGCTAATCAAAATAAACGTATCCAAGCACCAAGTTAGAAGGATTTACCCTTGCAGATTGGCCTTTTGGGCTGGGAAATGAGCCAGGGAATACTTCTTCCTTCACAAGGCTGGGAAGGGTGGCAGGAGATGGGGTCAAAGGTTGAAGGCCTGTGGATGGAGGCAGCAATGAGCCAGGAGTGGTTGATTCCAATTCATTATGTAGATCATTGATCCTTTGCAGAAGCTCCTTCAAGTAATCAATTGCATCTCCCAGGATTGAAGCCCTATCCATCTGGAAGCATGATTAAAGAATTGGCAGTAAAAATGTAATGCTAACTCGAAAAAGTTGAGGACTGTTGTTTAAATAAAGGAGAAAGGCATGGAATTTCTGAGATAAAGTGCAAAATATTCAATCCCGATGATTCAGTGATAAAGTAAAAACCAGCTTAAATCATATTTAAACAACAGTCTTGAGACAACAAAATCGTTTAGTAGCTGAGGAACTTTAAAAATTCGCACCTGCTGAAACTAAAACTAAAGTAAGAAAGGAGGGGAAAAAAGGTATGGATTTCTAACTATGTACCTTACTGATCTTGGGGACAACAGATCTAAGCATATAAAGCCTATCATTAAGCTTCTTCCTTCTCCTTCTCTCAGCCATCAAATTCTTGGCAGGCATCCCCTTCTTCTTCCCTTTTTGATCACCAGCACCACCACTAGTAACGGAACTATTAGCATTAGAATTGCTTCCGCCATTGTTCCTAACACTCTCCTCAACCTGACTATCTACACGGTTATGCTCTTCAGAATCATCATTTAAGCTTGAAACGTCAAAACTTCCCTCCTCAATCTCCCTTTCGTCAACACCCTTCTTCCTCTTCTTGTCAACCACAGCTTCCCATTTCCCCTCGTACCTAAGCCGTGGAACCTCCAAATTCCCCAACTTCTCACCAGTACCCTGTCGTTGTGTTGCTCGCTTCTGAAACAGGGTTGGTTGCGAGCCCATAGGGGGCAGAACCTCGAGCGGCCTCAAAATTTTGTTATTGACCGCCCTATGCAACAAAGGAGAAGAATTCACAGAAGAAGACCCTTGAAAAGCATCAAAGCTCATTTCACCAAACCCATCGCCAACGACTTTAGTGGCATTATCAGCCACCGGGAGCAGCTGGGTGGCTTGAAACTCAGCCCCTTGGCCGTCAAGACCCATCAAATTACTGGCACCCCCGTTTGGCTGGTACTCCCCAAGAATAGTTGCTTCACAGCCCAAATCGAAGCCATTCTCAAAAGGGTTGGCTACAGTACTGAGGAGGGAAGATAAGCCGGATTGCTGCTTTGGGGGGTAGAAGAAGGGGTACTGGTGTTGTGGTTGGAGTTGGGAATGTGATGGGTCAAGAGCGAAAGCTTGCGACGGAGAGCAAGAAGACGAAGCGTTCATGAGGAGGTTATCTGGTGTTAAATTGGAAAAGAAAGTGACTTCTTGTGGGTTCATAGCAGAGTTCATGTACCAGTCAGTAGTTTCAAGTATGGATTTGAATGTGGAGAGAGAACCATTGATGCCGTCCATCCCTTGTTCTGCTACGACATCCCTTCGGCCCACTACCACGCCAGAGTTGTCGTTATTGCTTCTAGTCCAAGAAGAAACGGCGTCTTCCTCCTCGTCCTCTGCTGCTTCTCTTTCCATCCAGAGGACACCGTTTGCTCCAAGAACCATCTCTTTCTCCGCGCACACGACACAGACAAAGCAGAGGTGGGACAGAGCAGAGAGAGAAAGATCGGGTGTATGGCCGTTGATTATTATGGTTGGAGAATGGGGAGAGATATAGCAGTTGCTTTTTGACGAGTAGCTTCTATGGTTTTGATAGGAAATGAACACAACTATGAGTAGGACAAAAGAGATACAGAAATAGACCCGTCCAGTTGAACGTTACGCACCTCCTTCCTGTAGCAATTTTTCTGTCCACCTTTTACTGTTCTTGGCTATGATGTATCTTAAATTTTCAGATTATTTAAATCTATTTTTGGGATAATTAATCAGCCTGCCCACTCGTTTTCTGTCCAACAGATCCGGATGTAGGTCTGGGAACGATAGAATCACAAATGCAATCCCATTCCATAAATTTATATTTCTTGAAATTTAGGTTTTAATGATACCTCTGAATACTATCTACCATGGCTGCTTCAATTTTCAAGATTGAACACTAGATTGTTGCACGCAGAAATAGAAGGGAAACGGAGGACCCCTAAATCCTAATGCCGTGCTCCCACCAGGAAAGGAAACCCAAGTTTCCCGTGATCCACTTCCCTTTCACCGCACCTACCACCCGACGAAAACCCCCACTCCTTGCTTCTCAATTCGATCACTTCTCTTCAGACCCTGCAATTTCTTCCCTTACACTTGTCGAGGATCTGTTACCTTACCCCCTAATTGTGAAGGCTGACAATTTAAAACATGAAACAAATTTTAATCTTATATTTAAAAGATTTTGCCTAGCTTGCCTTGGCCAGTCGTATGTGCGAGGGAGCAGAGCAGCCATTTTAATGTACCTTGCCCTCACTCTCTTCACGTGAATATAGATTTATAGCGAGCCTGCTCACACACACGGCACACATGCAGCAAATTCGTGAAAAAGTATGGTCCTCCATCTCCACTTTTTTTCTGTCCTTTTGTTTTGTTCTAGTAATCGTCTTCCGTTTCTAATCTTTTTTTTTTCTTTTCATTTGCACTATGTAAGTCACTAAAATATCAAGTTCCAAGTCGGATTTGCAAAGGGGTATTTATTGGGTTAGATCATTCCAATAAGAAAAATAAACTTTTTTTTTTGAATTCTTCTGTGTATACAGTGAGTACGCACTAATTTCATGAGGTTGGACCTTACAAAATGTTTGATATCCTGATTTTGTTGATTTTGGTTTTGTAAAATCAAAACTAGAGTGATAACTCAATTTCTTCTAATTTTAGTTTTGGTTTTATAAATTCTTTTATTTTAGGTTTTATAAATAAGGTGACATTTTGCAAAATTAATCATTAGTGACCAAATTATTCTGTATTTAAACAATATATTGATACAACAAAATACTTGCATACCAATAATATATTATAACGTAAGAAAAAAAACAAAGTCACAATAAAAAACAATCTGGATTTCTTGAAATTTTTATACGGTAACTATAGCTAAAGTGAAAGTGACGTTCATTCATTTTAAACATAATTTAAAATATTTTATTTTAATAAAGGATAAAATAGTCACTAAATGTCAAAATTAATCATTATTTTATTAAACATAGTTTTGATTTAACAATACTAACCATCAAAATTAATAATTTTAAAACCAATAATTTTACAAAATCAAAACTAATAATTTTTTACGTACTAAACTGCCGCCGTGTTAATATATATTTTTATGATAAATAAATTTTTTTTACTACATCTCATCAATAATGTTTACAAAGAAATAAACTACTAGGTTAAAATTAAGTCATATAGATTTTCTATTTTAGCATTATTTTTTTCCCGTCACTTCAAAGCTGCATCATAATAAATTTTTTTTATTGGTTTTATTCTCCTCAATTATTAAATTAATTTTCTTCTTGTCATATCCCCTTAAAACTTTATTGGATTCTATAATTTCCAATCAGATTTAGACAACACCTAAATTTCTTATCTAGGTTATCGTCATCACTATGAACCACTTCCTTTTGGAGAGCTTTCATCTTTTTTTGGAATTCTTCTAGTGATTGTAGTGCTTTTAATAATTCTTGTGTCTTTTTCTTGAAATCTGATGCCTTGTTTCTTTCTGGTTCTTGATCTTCAGTCAAGTCTTGTATTCCTAACCATTCTTGAACGACTGATTTTGCTACTCTGCTTACATCAAATTTTTGCCACCATTTAATCTATGTTTTTCTAGTAAGTATGGAAAGGCCCTCGTTCTTGATGATTTCATATCTCCATCTTAAAATTCATGATACACCGAAGGCTATAGCAAACTGTAAATAATAGTCTTCTGTTACTTCTTTTAATAACGTGTGATCTTCAAAATAATTTATTCCTTCCTTCACTGCTTCTGGGAGTATGTCCTGGTTTATTCCAGTTTCTCGAAACCATCTAATCCACCAGTTTGGAAATATTAATTGACAATGCTTTGAGAAATAGATGAACCAAGTGTGGGTTAGAGGCTTGTGTAATAAGACTCTAGTCCAAGCATTTTGATAGTTGTAATAATTGTAGTTTCTCAAGTCACGAGGCCCTACTCTTTTAATTGTTTGGAGGCATATGGATGTTGTCCCCATTCTGATAGTAATATAACCTTTTGAATCTTTATCTTAGAAAAGGCTATTTGTTGTAGGTCTTGTTGATCCATGGTGTGATTTATTAACACTGATCTGGTTTGTACTAATATTTTCTCATAATAGTCTCGGGTTTTCTGTTGATGGTAGGGTAAGTGGTGAAATCCTCTTGGAAACAGCTGATTAGTTAGAATTCTAGTATCAAGAGACTTTGACAATTGCTCCTCCTTTAATACTAACAGGTTTTTTTGATTTCTTAATTTGTACTGGGATTCATAAGTTTCTGGTGAAGGTTGTCCTGTACGTGTGGTAATTGTGGTTGGTGCTTTTGGTGGGGCCATTGTAATAGATCTCCCCAAAGGGATAAAACTGCTAGAAGGCTTTGGAGGAGTTGGTGGTTGATTGATAAGAGCGGAATAATAGTTGGTGTTTCTCATAGTGCTGAGGAATATCATTTATCTTTTTGCTAATAGAGGAACTCTGATTATTACTCCCAGGGGAGTTTTCTCTAATAATCCTTCGATTCATCATAGTACCTGTTTCTAATTTTGGCCTTCTCCTACAAAACAAATTTCTAATATAATAATTTTGGTAATACAAAGTTAGTTGAAACGTTTAATTATTATCTCTAATAATATTTGTTAATTCTCTTATCAATACAATTCCTACTCTTTCTCTTATCTCATACTCATTACAATTACATTCTTCTACTCCTATAATGTCATGCAGAGTCATATGGTTGTCTACTTCAGCTGATAAATTTAATCATATTTCTCTAATTAATCTTCTTAACTGAGTGATACTAGTGAAATCTATTAGTAAGAAATTTTCTTCAAATTTTTGTATAAATCGAGAAGTCATACCTGCTTGTCTTGAATGCCTCCACCTTTTGTTAAAAACTCTCTGGATAGGAAGTTGGGAAGGTTATTATCACTTCCTTTGATGAATTCTATTTCAAAGTCAAAGTTGGAAAGCAATGCTTGCCATCTTGCAAAGATTTGTTTTGATACCAAATTCTTAACATCTTTCTCTATTATATACTTGACAGATTTGCAATCTACTCTGGGTAGAAATTTCTTGTTGAATAAGTCATCTTAAAAAGCACTGATACACATTAGGACTAACAACATCTACTTTTTAATAGTGGAATATTTTAATTGTGTGGTGTTCCAGATTCCTGAGTGATATTTGACTCGTTGTTCTTTGTCTTTTAGTTTCTGTTTTAAGATTCCTCCATATCCAATTTCTAAAGCATCTGTTTCTACTATTATATATGCGTCTTTATCGGGTATCCCTAGGCAAGGTAATATCTTTATCTTTTTCTTTATATCTTTAACTAGTATTGTCAATTCTTCTGTCCAGGGACCTGATTCCTTCCTCAGTCTTTTGTATAGTGGAAGACATGTAGTCTTTAAGTTAGGCACAAAGTTAGATATATAATTGAGGCATCCTAGAAAACGCTGTAGCTAGGTCTTATCTTTTATCTCATCCGGAAATTTTGATGTAAAGTCTAAACTTCTATTGATGGGAGTGTAACTTCCTTAATAAATATTGAATCCTAAAAATCTGATTTTTGTTTGGAATAACTTCATCTTTGGGGCAGATAACACTAGACCATTTTGTTTAGCTATGTTTAACATTTTATTTAAATGTAAAAAGTGTTTTGTTATACTTTTTAAAAATACTAGTACATCGTCAATATAAACTATAATAAATTTTGTATAAGGAATTAATATATTATTCATAATATTTTGAAATTCTGATGGAGTATTTTTTAATCCAAATGACATTATATTCCATTCGTAATGTCTAAAAGATAAGGTGAAAGCAGTCTTATACTTATCTTTTTCATCTATTTGAATTTTCCAATAACCTGATTTTATATCAAACTTAGAAAATATTTTTGCATTTGATAATCTTTTAATTAAGTCTCTTTTGTTTGGTAAAGGGTACCTAATCCATTGTAATACCCTGTTCAAAGGCTTGTAATTAATTATTAATTTTGGTGTTCCTCTTTCTATTTCAGTCTGGTTTTGCACATAAAACGCGGCACATGACCAAAGAGACTTGCTAGGTCTAATTAATCCTTTATCGAGTAGTTCAGTTATTTCCTTTTTGCAATATTCTAATAATTCTCTATTCATTTAAGTAGGTCTGGCCTTATGGGTATATTATGTTCATTGAAGTCCTTTTCATATGGTAATGTTACCATGTGTTGTTTTCGGTTCCAGAAGGCATTAGGTAGGATCGCGCATACTTCTTGTTCAAATCTTTTTTTCTACTTCCCTAATCTTTTGTTTTACTTCATTTGTACCTAATTCTTGAGTAATTCTTTGGTAATCTAATTCTTGATTTAATGAATGGACATGTTTCTTCTTTTGTATTATCATAATTTCTCTTATTCCTATATCTTTGATTCTAAGGGTACTGATAAATTCAAAAATTAACTCCTTATCATAAATATTAGTAATAATTCCTCTATGGTTTACTACAAAGGGGAATATCTGTGTAAGAAATGGACTTCCTAATATAACTTGGTGAGCTAAATCTATTAATAATAGAAAAGAACTCTACTTTTCTAATCTTTTTTTTTTCTTTTCAGTTGCACTATGTAAGTCACTAATATCAAGTTTCAAGTCTGATTTGCAAAGGTGTAATTATCGGGTTAGATCATTCCAATAAGAAAAATAAACTTTTTTTTTTGAATTCTTATGTACATGTGTGTATACGGTGAGTACACACTAATTTCATGAGGTTAGACCGTACAGAATGTTTGATATCCTGATTTTGTTGATTTTGGTTTTGTAAAATCAAAACTAGAATGATAACTCAAGTTCTTCTAATTTTAGTTTTGGTTTTATAAATTCCTCTATTTTAGGTTTTATAAATGATCGATAGATAGGGTGACATTTGCAAAATTAATCATTAATGCCCAAATTATCCTGTATTTAAACAATATATTGATACAACAAAATACTTGCATACCAATAATATATTATAACGTAAGAAAAAAAATTCAAAAGTCACAAAAAAAAAAACAATCCGGATTTCTTGAAACTTTTACTCGGTAATTGTAGCTAACATGAAAGTGACGTTCACTCATTTTAAATATAATTTTAAATATTTTATTTTAATAAAGGATAAAATAGTCACTGAATGTCAAAATTAATCATTATTTTATCAAATATAGTTTTGATTTAACAATACTAACCATCAAAATTAATAATTTCAAAATCAATAGTTTTACAAAATCAAAAGTAATAATTTTTATGTACTAAATTGCCGCCGTGTTAATATATTTTTTTATGATAAATAAATTTTTTTTACTATATCTCATCAATAATGTTTACACAGAAATAAACTATTAGGTTAAAATTAAGTCATATAGATTTTCTATTTTAGCATTATTTTTTTCCCGTCACTTCAAAGCTGTATCATAATAAATTTTTTTATTGATTTTATTCTCCTCAATTATTAAATTAATTTTTTTCTTGTCACATCCCCTTAAAATTTTATTGGATTCTACAATCTCCAATCAGATTTAGACAACACCTAAATTTCTTATCTAGATTTGACTTGATCAACATATTGGAAATCTTAACAATGAATAATGCAAATGTGACAGGATTAAAAAACCATAATATGCTACCATCAACTATATTTATAAGCCTCACATGACTTGTCTCCTCTCTTTGCCATTTATAAACTTCACTTTTATATTTCTAACAAATCTGAGTGTTGGATTTTAGAGTATGTTCTATATCCAATTATTATGTTATGAAAGTTTGTATCATATTTGAAATATTAATTAAGATATATATTTGTTTAAGAATTATTTATGTTAAGTATAAATAACAAGTCCATTAATCGTACTTTAAGAACGTCGATGATCAAATAAAGAGAAGAAATACAAAGATAAATCTTTGCATTGATTTAAATAATCTAATAACATTACATACCACGAGTCTTGTTCATGCGAAAATGAAAACTAAACTGAGAAAATAAATGCTAAGTAATTCCCTTATTGCATTTATTCTTTCCTTTAAATATTATCCTGCTTCCGACTGTTCAAAATACACTTATTTTTACTGCTCAAAATTAAATAACTGCTGAACTTTTTGTCATAGTTTCTGATTTTTGGTTTCAATCATATGACTTTGCTAAGGATAACCCGTCCTCAGTGCTTATGGCTAGTCTCGAACTGCTTCATCATCTTGACGGGTCAAAGTTGGATAAGCTTCAACCAGTCTTTAGATATCCTATCCTAACTCTCGATCATGCCAGGTTTTTTACCAGTCGAGCTTGCTAAGATGCAAAAGGTCATCAAATATTTTCTCTTGATCTCCAATTCTTACAACATTTTTACCAGTCAAACTTGGGTAGTTCGACCTGTCTTTGCTATTTTTGTCTCAGTTTGTTGTTCAGATTTCAACCGATCGAATTTCAGTGGATCCAGCGACTGACGAGATAAGACAATTGATGTATGCTCAAATTTATATGTTAATCTAATGGATATTTTAGTTGTAAGGTTTAGAATGGATTGCTCACATTAATTGTTCTTCTCCGGTGTTATCCTCTCTCCTTTATTTATTCTATAAAACTTTATAGAAATTAATAATAATGATAAATTAATATTATAATAATGAAATTTAAATTAATCCGTTTAAAATTTAAAAATAATAACATACATTTTTTTTAATGTCTCGGATGCTCTAAATCCAAGTGATTGGATTTGTGTCAAGGTCGTTAATTGAAAAACCATTCCTTTACAGTTAAATAGAAGACGTGAAGGATTGAAAATTAATAATAATAATAAATAAAAATTAATAATTGATACAACGAACACCGACCAGATGGTCCAGATCTACTTCCATTACCTGTAGGCATGTAACAATGTTTGCGCTGATGATGATGTTACTGCATGCTATGTCCGAACATCCACAGAATCTCTAACTCAGATCAAATCTATCGACTCTCTTGCATCCATTCAGCTCAACTTACCAGAGATGGGCTCCACGCAGTCCGTACAAGTTGCCGACGACGATGAAGACAGCGAAGAAGAAGAGGAGGAGGAGGAAGAAGTGGAGAAAGAAGAGGAAGGTCATCGGCAGCAGTACAATTCGAGAAGAGTAATCCATAGCACTCACAACGACCAGAGCTTCAACCCAAATAACCACAACAGCAATCTGGTGATTAAGAAGGTTTTAGAACAAGAGCCCGAGATGCTACCCTGCCACTCATCCGCATCCCCGCTCTCGCCGCAGCTTTCCTCCCTGGGAACCCCTCGCCTGGGTCCCTCCATCAAGGTCTGGGATCCTTACAACGTTCTCGCCCCTCCTCCACTCCCTCCTCCCCCGTCTCCCCACCGAGTTTTGATGTACGATGACCGCACTCCTGCTCCGCCGCCGCCTCTGGAGGTGTTCCTGATTAGTCATGGCGAGTGCGATCTTAATTTAAGGCCCGATTTGGTGGGCGGACGGTGCCAGCAGGCGGCGTTGACACCCAACGGGAAACGCCAGGCCAGGGCTTTGGCTGTTTACTTGAACTCGCAGGGGGTTTGCTTCAATGCTGTTTATTCCTCCCCTTTGGATCGCGCAAGATCAATGGCTGTCTCTGTCTGCCGGGTAATTCTCTCACTACCCTCTTTTGATCGTTTGGAAATGGGTGAATTCTTGTTGCTAATAATTATCCATATCAAGTTTGAAAACGAAATTAGACTTAGACTGAAATACTTTTTTTCGTTATTCAAAATAAAATTTGAAAACGAGAAAGCAGATAGCAGTAATTATGGACCGTAGTTTTTAATTATTCAATGTTGTGGTTATTTGCAGATAGCAGCAGCTTCAAATCATTTCTATTCGATTTTTACATGAAAATTCAATTGAGCTGAGAAAATTGTTGCAGGAGATGAATTTTGCAGAAGAGCAAGTACAATCGTCAGAAGCACTTACTGAGATGAGTATGGGGCACTGGGAAGGCTGCCTCCATTCAGAAATTTTTACGCCTGAAGTTCAGAGCATAGTTGAAAGCCTCGAGCCTGATTTTTGTGCACCATCTGGAGAATCACTTAGGCATGTTGAATTTAGGATGGTTCAGTTCTTGAACGGGACAGTCCTGGGATTTCCAGAGAAGTTGAGAGCAGATATCTCATTACAGCACCAAAATGAGAGCCAGAGATTTTCTCACGACCGAGATGGATCTTCTCTACAGACTCAACACTGGGACATGGTTCATAGGCATCGGCAGGGACTATCGAGGAAGAAATCGGGAAAGAGCAGGCTGCAATTTGTGACCACCACTGAGAATCAAGCGGGCGAGGATGAGATGTCACCTAGTGAAGCCAACCACCAAAATGTACTTCATGATTTAAATGTCCAGAGCTCATCTTCCTCAGCATCCTCATGTATTGGCGTTTTCACTCATGGAATTCCAATCAAGTGTCTGATCACAGGGCTCCTCGGGTGCAGCCCCTTAATGTCGCATAAGATCCGCATCGAAGATTCTTCAGTGACAGTGTTACAGCACTCGTGGATCAAGGGTTGGCAGATAAAACGTATGAATGATGTTGCACATCTTAGGCTTCTTTAGGGGAGGAATGATGATAAAGCGAGTAAGTACCATACACTCCATTTCTGGATTGTTGACAATGTCTTGATTTCTGTTGGTGAGCTCAATTTTTGTGTTTTTTGTCCTTCTCATAACTCTTATATGGTGATAGCCAAATTCATCAGTTTCCTGGGATCGGATATACTGTAATTCTTTTTATCTCTATCATTTAACAAGTATTTTTTCAAATTCATCGAATAGAGTATGTTCTGTTGGTAAGGTTTGCATCTAAGAAGGTGCAGATCGATCCCCGGATCTATAATATGCCCAGGCTATTCTTCGTTTACATATTATAATATCAAAATATTATTGAATCAACCCAACAGTATGCTTCTCTTACTTGATTGTAAATCTAAGTTTCACCTTTCTCGTTTTATTTTATATACCCACTACAGTACTCAAACTACCGGCCGCCAGAGATTCTTAAAGACAATCCGTCCTTATGTTAGAATCCAATCCTATACTGGAAATAGGTGGAAGAGTTTTTGAACTTATATTTATAATATGAGAGAATTATCCTGAGACAATACAGTTATGATGAACTTTTGGTTCCCTGAATCACAGTGATTGCCCATTTCTGTTGGCAACTTGGTGAAGGAACAAATAATAATTTGCGAAGGAATAAAATGAAGATTAATTTGTAGCATGGTGTTTAGGTGAGGAAACATTCCTCAAGGGATAAATTTCCTAGGCTCTTTGACATTGCTGTAAACAAAGATATAAAAGTAGGGGAGATGGGAGTTTAGAGGGAAGAAAATTGGATACGGAAGTGAAAATGAAGAAGATTGCTCTTTGTCAAGGAAGAGGAGCTCCTTGTTACCTGCTGTCAAGATATTATTCACCTTGATATCTATGTTGATATTACCAATCTTATAACATAATCTTATGTTCGATTAATACATTTGTTTTTAGTGAAACATTGCACTCGTTTTACTATGTCACTTTAACTTGGAAGAATGAAAGAAACTATTTTATGTGGACCAATATACATTTTTAGCAATCTACAAACTTGAATAGCATGTTAACCTTTCCCTTCTCTCATCTCTGCAAAAGCAAGGTGATCTTCTGTCACCGACAATCATTTGAGGTAAAAGTGTCTGGAAAGCTAGAGGGCTTTGAGGGGATACTAGATTGGGTCTGAGTGTAAGATACGTCACTAAACGTAGTGGATGAATCTGCGTCAGCCTGCCATCTTTGCAGGGCTTGAGGAAGGCTCATATGAAGATCAATGTCATAATCTTCTTCTTGTTCTTGGCTGGTAGGTCTCCACTGCTCGACAAGAGGCCCTAAGACATTAACTGCATGTCCCATGTCAGGTCTCTGATAGGGTTCTCGAGCTGTGCAGTGGCCGGCTAGCTCAGCCACTCTAAAGATGCTGGCTAATGTCTCTTCATCAGGTTTCAGAGTCTTATCAATTGCCTTCAAGATGCCATCCTTACTGAATAGGATCCTTCGGAACCTTGTGACCAGTTGAGCCCTCTCATCTGGCTCATTGTCGTCCAAAGCTTTTGTGCCGGTTAGCATCTCCATCAGAATAACTCCAAAGGAATAAACATCCACCTTTGTCGTCACTCTTCCAGTAGCTGACAAAATAGAAGAAACAAGTTATGTTCACAATGCACAAACAACAATACTTCTGTGCATTAAGACCATAAACCCTTGATATAGTAGTGGTAGATCATCAAGTTTAGCCCTAAAAGAATCTCATGAGACAGGCACAGTAAATTAAGAAAGCAAAATCTTACCAGCATACTCAGGTGCAAGATAACCAAATGTGCCAGCCAACCGAGTTTCCACAGAATGCTTCCCATCAGGTGCATTTTTAACCAAACCAAAATCTGCCACTTTGGCTCTCATGTCATCCCCTAAAAGAATGTTTGAGGATTTCAAGTCTCTGTGGATGAAACTCTGTTGAGCTAAGCTGTGTAGATATTCAACTCCTCTAGCCACATCCAGTGCAATGGTAACCCTTTGCTTCCAAGAAAGTGGAGGGTATCCATGATTGTGATTGTAAAACAAATGCTGTCCCAGTGTTCCCTGTGGCATGTACTCGTAGACCAATAGCCTCTCACTGCCATTAATACAGGAACCTAAAAGAGCAACCAGATGCCTATGCCTAACCTTGGTGAGCACTGCAATTTCTGCCTGAAACTCGTTCAATCCTTTGGTACTCATGCCAGCAGATTGCATCCTCTTAACAGCAACCTTAGTACCATCCTGCAACTCACCCTTATACACCACCCCAAAGCCACCTCTTCCAATGACATTGTTTTCGCCAAAATTATTTGTTACTTGTCTAAGAACATCAATAGATACTGCAACATTCACCCCCTCATATATGTTTGTGCTGCTATCACCACTACTCTGCCCAGTCAATTGACTATGGTCCACATTGTTTCCATTTTTTCCGTGAGCAAACCCATTCTTAACCAATGCTTTATCATCATCACCTATCTTTGAAGACTTTTCATGCTGTCTCTTGTACTTAAACCATATAAATAGTGATATAGCGATAAAAATAACAACTGCAAAAACTATAACAGCAATAATACCTCCTGATGTTTTAGATCCAGCAGCACTTCTAGCAGCACTCTCCTCTTGAGAAGTACTGCTTGGATCTGATGATCCTTGACTCCCTCCACCTCCAGTAACAATATCAGTCCCTAGAAAAGGATTCCCTGGCTTAGTAATCAGCTCTACCGTTTGTGGAAATTCTGGAACTTTTCCGGATAGATTATTATTGGAAACATCAAGTTCACGAAGCTGTGTCAGTTTGGTCAGGCTGTTAGGAATGGAGCCCGTCAAATTGTTGTTGTCGAGACGTAAAGTCTTAAGAGAAGTGAGGTTGGCAAATGCAGGAGAGATCGACCCAACCAAGTTCTGCTTTCCTAAACTCACACTTATAACATTTTTCCTTACGTCGCAAGCCACCAAGTTCCAAGCACACACATCATTGCCTTTCCATTTATCAGCCAGATTAGGAGGATATCTCAGGGAGCCAGCGGCTATGAGCAATATCATCACCTGAGGATCACAGGGAACCCCAGGCGGAGCGCAGTAATTGTTGGCCCCATCATTGGCAACCTTGGTAACAGTTCTGGGGAACACGGGAACAGGGCCTTGCAGTTTGTTATTGGATAGAGAGATGTTGACTAGATTCGGAAGGGAAGCCAGAGACGGCGGAACTAACCCTGTCAACTGGTTGTCCCTCAATTGCAGATCAAAAATTCCTGTGCAATTGGATAAATCAGGAATGGGACCTGTGAAGAGGTTCTTGTGGAGCCAAACCTGTGTGAGCTCGGTCATGGATGACAGCACATCAATAGTGGCAGTCAAACCGGATTGCTGGTTATTCAACCACAAGTTTTGGATCCCTGATTTGGCCATGGAAGGTGGAAGAGGACCCGTCAGATTGTTGTAACTTAGTCTCAAGTGTTGTAAACTGGGCAACGAATCAAATATGTCAGGAATGAAGCCATTAATGTTACAGTTACTGGCGGTGAAGGTAACAAGGCTGGGGGATTGTGTAAGATGGAGGGGGAGTTCCCAGGGAGCGAGGTTAGGGTTGGAGCCAATGCTGAGGGTTTGCAAGTTTGTGAGGCCCTGGAAGAAGCCGAAAGGGATGGAGGTGAAGTTGTTGGTGTCGAGGAAGAGAGACTGGAGGCTGGAGAGATTGGCGAGGGTCGGTAGATCACCAGAGAGCTTGTTATCTTGCAGGGAGAGGGACTGGAGCTCGGTGAGGGTGGACATCTCCGGAGGAAGGGTTCCAGAGATGCCCATCTTAGCGAGGGAAATCGAGGTGACTCTCTTGTTTGAGGAGTCGCATTTGATGCCCATCCACGAGCAGAAGCCGGTCCAGGATCTTGTAGACCAGCCAGGAGGTAATGGTGTTGTGGATTTGGCAAGTTGCAGGATGACCGCACCGTCGTCGGCCGAGGCAGTTGAGAGGAGAAGTGGGAGGAGGAGGAGGAGAAGACAGAGGGGGAGACCGTGACCCATCATTTTGGATGGATCGGCCTGCAGTAAGAGAGGCAGACAGAGGAAAGATGGAGCGAGAGTGGCGTTGGAATCCTGGGATGTTCTTTTTTAAGGCGTGGTACGATTTTGTTTCTAAAATTGTGCTTCTGTTTAACTAACTGATTTGTGAGCATTGAGATCAGTAATTAGCAGTTACTAGAGGGAAAACAGCTAAGATGTCCGAGGGGAATGATATAAAGTTAGTTAGTTAGGTTTCAACTTCCCAAACTCTGGCGATGGCAGCTGTCCTGTTTCTTTTCCAAACTAACCTTTTATTTGACTTGGTCTGTATTTCCCAATGTTGATCACGTGATTTTCCCTTAACAATACTAAACTAAAATAACTAAACATGACAAATTATGCGTTGGATATAACATGCAACAAGGTGGATTGATCAATTGACAAATGCCAGGACTGTGAGTGATATTTCAAAGACAGGGGTGAGGGTGAAAGCAAGCAGCAGCGCAGAAAGGATATTTGAAGCGGAGGAGATAAAGAGGTGCTTGGACTTGGTGATGGGAAATGATGAAGGAGGCATGGAGACGAGAAGGAACGCAAGGATATGGAAGGATTTGGCAAGGGAAACTGCCAAGGAAAGTGGAATGTCATACAAAAATCTTAAGGCTTTCGTTGATGAGATTGCAGGAGGATGAGACGGCACTTGAAATTTCCTTTGTGGGGATTTCTGCTTGCATCAAGAATTTGGTAAGATTAAATTTCCTAAAAATAAATTTGTTCAGGTTTCATTAAATTTCCGGTTAGCATTTTACCAAATTCCGGCTAAACTGCAGCTCCAAATTTAGGTGTTTATGGAAAGCCATCAATTAGTAGTACGTACAGGTTGGCCGGAATTTCACTTGCAACACGAAACTGACATTCACAGTATGAACATAAAATTGAGCCGATTAATTAATCAGTTGAATCAATTAAAACAATAAAACCAATTTAGGAACGGCAAGGAATAATGCCAAAAAGAATTTTATAAAACATTATTAAAAAAAAAAAGAATTTTATAAAACGCTTACCCGGTTGAGGAGAAACATCAAAACTAAAATCGGTGACAGGGTGGAACGAGGCTGATGGGGTGACCCTCTTCTATCTACTATTCCCGCCATCTATGGCTACCAATCTGGTCACTCGTAGTCTCCGTGTACAGAGAAAGCATTTATGAGTAATTGCCGTGGAGGTAATTCATTTCGAGGTAGAAGAGGTGGACGAAGCTACAAAGGAGGAGTAAGAGAATATAATCATAACCAGTCCAACAATAATGGTAACAATAACTCTCGTAAGTTTCGTTGCTATTATTGTAACAAAGTTTGGCCATATTGAGAAGTTCTGTAGGCTGAAGGAAAAACAAGCAAACTTGGTTGAGCAAAGAAGATAAAGGTGAATGTGAAAGTTTATGGGAATTGCAGTCAAGACCTTGCAAACAGATTGTGGTGGTGAATTTTGTTTCTACCGGTTTTGAATTATCTGAAGAACTGGGAATCCATAGGCAATTGACAACTAGTTGTAAGTTTTGTAGAAATAGCAAAAAGTATGATGAAAGCCAAATGTCTGCCAAAAAGACTTTGGACAGAAGCCATTCACGCTGCTGCTTATATTCTAAATTGATGTCCTACCTCATCCTTATACAATCAGACACCTTTTGAAGCTTGGCATAGGTGGAAACCAATGGTCAGACATTTTAAGATCTTTGGTTGTGTTGCTTATGTGTTAGTGTCATCTCAAAAGAGGGGAAAATGTGATAAAAATATTGTGAAGTGTACGTGTGTTTGTGGGTTATAGCATGGAAACAAAAGGGTATCGTTTTTATGACCTTGTTGCTAACAAATTACTATTAAGTCGAGATGCTGTTTTTTATTAGAAGAAAACATGGAACTGGGGTGAGATGCAAACAGGCGCTAGTAATACTTATGATAGATTTATTGAATCTATGGAGTTTATTGAAGATGGCGATAGAGGCTCCTCTCCACATAATGCTAGTTATTCTTTGCCATCTTCGCCAGATGTTATTATTTCTGGCTCTTTATTGCCAAGTTCTTCTTGCTCAAGCACACCTCCCTGTAAATGAAGGTCATTAGCCGAGATTAATGTTGAATTAGGGAGATCAATTTGTAAAGATTGAAGAACCTAACAGCTTTGAAGAAGCTGCAAGGAGTGAAAATTGGTGAGATGCAATGGATGAAGAGATGAGAGCATCGGAGAAAAATAAATCCTGGGAACTTGTTGATTTGCCATCAGGAAAAGAAGTCGTGGGGCTTAAATGGGTGTATAAACTTAAATACAACCCAGATGCGCTTCAAAAATACAAAGCTCGGATTGTTGCCCGTGGATATATGCAATGAGAAGGTGTTGACTTTGAAGAATCCTTCTCTCCAGTGGCCAGGTTTGACACAATTCGAACTGTTTTATCAATTACTGCTCATTATAATTGAAATTTTTTTCAATTTCACGTCAAATCAACCTTCTTAAGTAGTCTATCGGAGGAAGAGTTATATGTTAACCTCAAGGTTATGAAGTTCTTGGTGAAGAAATAAAGATATATTGATTGAAAAAAGCTCTTTATGGCCTAAAATAGGCACCACGAGCCTAGTATGAAAGGATTGGTGGACATTTCTTAAAGAATGGCTTTCAAAAGAGTACAAGTGAGCCTACTTTGTAAGTCGAAACACAAGGTGCTGATGAGGTATTGATAATTTGTCTCTATGGGGATGATTTAATTTATATTGGAAACAATGGTACATTAATTGAATTGAAGATTTTAGAAGAATTATGGTTGCTGAATTTCAGATAACTGATTTGGGTGAAATGAGTTATTTTTTAGGGCTGAAAGTGCAAAAAATTACTGTATAAATTTTTATTTCACAACAGAAATATGCGAATGATCTTCTTCTTAAGTTTCACTTAAAAAAATATAATCCAATCAATAATCCTGCGATCGGCGAGGATATCTTCTATAATAAAAAAAGGAACAAGCTCTAATGACCTTTTTTACTCAAATGTCAATAATCTTGAACTATGTGATTTTCTGATAGTGATTGGGCAGGGTCGGCTCTATAGATGATCACAAAAGCACTTCAGGATATCTTTCCGTACTTGGATCAAATGTTATTTCCTTGTGTTCAAAGAAGCAATCATCCATTGTTTTATCTTCTTCAGAGGCAGAATATATAGCCGTCAGTACAACAAGCTGTCAAGCAATTTGGTTGAGGAAAATTTTGAGAGATATAAAACAAGAGCAGGAAATGGCAATAATAATTTATTGTGATAGCTAGTCTACTATTGGCATGGCCAAAAATCTAGTTCATCACAATTAGACAAGACATATCGATATTCGTCATCTTTTTATTCAAGATTTAGTTGCAGAAGAAAGTACTGGACTGGCATATTGCAGTTCTAATGAGCAAGTTGCTGATCTATTCACCAAGTCACTCACTCTTGAGAAATTTGTTTACTTCAGAGATCATTAGCGCGTTGTAGATTTTTCCATTTAGGGGGAGTACGTTAGAAAATAGTATAAAAATAGTTTATTTTCTATGTTTATGAGTTAGTCAATAATGGTTAGATAATGATAATGACTTAAATCATTATCCAACACCGAGTAAGGTATTCAATACCCGCCTTTTTTCTCGGTTGTTTTGCTTGGCTCTTACTATCATTAAGTACTGCAATTAATTGAGATGTTATGTTTTGTTGAGAGGTATTGTTTTTTAATACATTATTAAATTATTGTCTGGGAGAACAACAAATATCTTTGACCCAAGTTTCAGTAGAACATATTAAATCTCTAGATATTGTCACTAGAATTTTAACTATTATCTAATAATTTTTGTTCCTACAAATATTTTTTGATTAAAAATTATTGAGTAATAAAACTTCCCGTACTCCAAAATTATCATCTGTGAGAAGGGCTAGACTAATCGGTACACTTAGATTGTGAGTTTGTAATATAATAAAGAGAGGAGGGATTGATGGTTAGCGAAGTGATGAGTGTATGACTCAGATAATGTTGACTTTCTTTTGTTAAAAAATAAAACAAGGATTAGGGGCGAAAGTGAGGAAATATCTACCGCTCCATTACCATGAGAGAAAGTAAAGAAAATAAAAAGGATAAAAGCAATTGTATTGCAATAGCCGCCCCTCTGGAAAAATTATCAATTATTAGAAGTAATAGAGTTATCTTTTATAATTAATATATTATTAAATAGTAGAAAATCATTATATGATTGGTTGAAATTATAATCTGACAGGGAATTAATATTAGATAATGATATATTATCATAATATGAAAGTAAATTATTATATCGTTCTTTATTGATAATATGCTTTTATATATTTTGGATAATCTCAAAGTGTCCATTATCGAAAACGCTCTAATTTCACTGAATACCATATCCAAAATCCAATTAATTGATGCTAGGATAATTTCATCATTTAAACGTCGGTAACACTGCCACAAGCTACAAACAGTGTATGACATGAACGAACCGGGTTCCGTTAATCTTTATACGGTTGACCAACTAACTGCATACTTTAGAGCAAAGCTAAAGATGAGGAGATCTCGAGAGTCTGTGATTGCAAACAGGTTCAAGCACAATGAACTTTCCGCAACCAAATTGTATAAAAAGACAAAAAAATATAAGTAGAGGAAAATACGATTAACTAAGATTATAAAGCAGTAGTTTAGACACTTACTATCAGTCATCTGATGACAATTGAAAATCTCTTAAATCTAATAGAGGAATCGCAAGAAGCACATTAATAATTAACGGATGAGGAACTTATAGCTTTGGTGGTAGATAGCAATAACAATACAGGTGAGATGGAAGAAGAGAGTGTTGGTCAAGACAATATAGTTTCTAGTCTTCGTGATCAGGTGCATGCTATGCACATAGTGATATAAATGCTGGACGTTGATAAATTGGATTAAAAAAATGTGTGGATAGCAATGGCAACACAAATGAGATGGAAGAAAAGAGTGTTTGTCAAGACAACACAATTCCAAGTCTTCGCGATCAGGTGCACGCTATGCACATGATAGTATAGATGCTAGACAATTGATAAAGTGAACTAAAAAAGTGTAGTGAGAGTCTTACGTCATTTACAGAATACATTAAAACCCAAAAAACTTTCTAGATATTATTAGATACATGAATAACTAAAATAATAGCAACCTCTCAAAATTAATAAATACTTAAGATTTTATTAATTATTAGAAATTAATAAGACTATGATGGCTTAAGATGTCGATGTACACCAATCTTTTCTATTTATTACTGAAATAAATCAATATCAATCAATCATATCTTTCATTGCGATTATTCATCTAATCTTGACAACTATTGACCAAAATAGTGTTATTAAGGATTAGTATTTTATGTACGAAAGTTTAATTAGTATGACATTGAAATTATATTTGCTCTATTATCTATTTTTTTTCTTTTCCATATCTTTCTAATTTTAACTTATAAAATATGGATGAAGAAATCTAGAATAGTCAATACCAGTTAAATCATTTGCGAAAGTACAAATTAATTGAGCATTACAATATATAGAAACAGTTAGATGTTTTAATATTTTATATTTAATTTAAAAATTTTAAAGTCTAGAATAATTCTATTGTTGCTTTCGACTGTTGTTGTGTCTTAAAAGTGGATGTGGGATATGAGATTTTTTTTTTATGAACATGAAATATGACATTAATCTGCATATTCTACCAAATAAGATAAAGAAGTTCAATATATTCTCATTTATGGTATCAATATGTAACATAAACTATCTTTAAAATTTCATCTAATCTTGAGACTTATAAGGTAATAATGCCAGCCACACTATTCTCCTTTAAAAGAAAAAACGGTGTTATGATCTCAAAAAACAAACAGAGATTTTGTGGTAACACGAATCAAACTTACACAACTAAGATTGTTATTGATAAATCAGTAAACTGTTAAATTATAGGATATATTATTCTAATGAAAATATTATAAAAATATACAACTTAACATTAAATTCCATAACCCAACAAATATAAGTCGGTTATCTTAAATCTCTTAATTATCCTAAACTCCTCTGCATTAACTACTATCTTCTTACAGCAAAACTCGTTGTAATAAGGGTGAACATTCGGATTTTTTAATCAGATCAAATAAATTTTAGTCTGGTTTTAATGAATTAAATTTATAAAAACTGATCAAATTAGATAGTTTCTATACAGAACCCAATTTTTTTTATTGAAATTTATTCGGTTTAGTATGGACCAATCAAACTTAATATTGTTATCTTAAAAAAAAATTAATAAATAAATATAATATAATATAAAATATAACTATTTTAAAATTATGAGAAAACCGAATATAATGAAAGAATAAAGATTTTTTTTTTAACTAAGACTCATAATTAATTACAGAAGGGGAAATTTTTTTTTTAAAAAAAATTTATTAACAAATTTAACTAAGACTCTCATAATTATGACTCTCTGCTGTAACTTAGTCTACAAGGATTTGTAAAAGAAGAGAAAAAAGAAAATAAAATAAGATAAGTCTGATGTAGTATAAATATCATATTTTATAAAAAAAATTAAATTGGATGGTTATAAGTTTGTTTATATTATAAAAAATTAGCAACGAACCCCGGCATTATCCCGTTTAGAGTGATCCACAAAAATGAGGGTGATGTGACATTACACGGTAGCTCGTTGCTCCACGTATTGGCATTCTTTAGTCATATTACCAATTTACCTAAAACCGCCGATTTCCGTGTCCAAGATTCATTTATTTCCCATAAGAATCGGCAACGAAAGCTGCCTTCTAGAATTGCTCATCTTTTATCTTTTAGCCAAATCCTGGAAAACTTGCCCAACTGTCAAACTCGTCTGCTTAACACAGCACATGCTCACAGCCCCACACAGCCCACACTCTGGAAGGCCAGCTCATGAAGACGTGCAAACTCTGACGGGTCCATGACGTACCATTCACCCAAATTAAACAATGCTTCATCAATTTGGTTTCTGTATTTTTTTAATTTATATTCAGTTACCAAAATAATATATTGAAGCCAATCATAGAGTTTAAGTTTAATAAAATCAATTTCCTATAAATTATTCAATATGGTATACGTTCGTAGTTTGCTTTTCTAAGACTAAAACGTCACGGGTTACGCGAGTGGCTATCGGTTCGCTGACGAAACTCTAAAACGTCACCATATTGGTATTAGACGGAAAGAGAAGGAGATGGTTTAGTATTTTTAAAAATTTTAAATATATTAATTCCTATCAATTGGATTTAAATTCATCTCTAATATGCCTATTTTCAATAATAGACTAATTCTACTAAATTTTTTTATTATTTTCAATAGTATTTTTAACTATACAAATTGCATACGAGAAAAACACTAACAGAATTTATACACTGCTAACTCTAGAATGGTCTTCTAATTATCATTTGCGGTAATCGATTACGTAAGCAGTTCTTTCCTTGCTGATGAAACTCTGATGACGTCATTATCTCACCAAGCAAATCCAAACATGATTACGTAAATATCTGAATAGGAAAGAAATTAATGATGGACAAGATGGTTTTTTTAGTTTTGAAAAAAATCAATTATGTCAAAAATTATATACCAAAAACACGTCATAAATAAGTGATGGTATTGCGTATAAATATAGGTACATCCATAGACATTGTATTCCATCATCATCAGAATATTCGACTACACATGAGCACACAGAATAAATAATTTAGACCGGTTGATTAATCATGGTCAACCTGCGGATCCTCCTCGTTACATTTCCTGCACAGGGACACATCAACCCGGCTCTCCAGTTTGCCAAACGACTGGTAGCTCTTGGCGCACATGTCACCTTCTCCACCAGCATCGGCGCCGAGCGGAGGATGGACAAAACCGGCGCTTCTGTTCCGGGTCTGTCGTTCTCCGCCTTCCACGACGGCACTGAACATTCCTTCAGACCCACCGATGATGTTGACCACTACATGTTCCAGCTGAAGCATTGCGGCTATAATTCTTTGGCCCAACTCATCGTCGCAAGTGCCGAAGCCGGCCACCCATTCACTTGTGTCGTTTACTCCAATCTCATCCCCTGGGTGGGCAAAGTGGCGCGTGACTTTCATCTTCCGTCTTTCCTTCTTTGGAACCAGTCAGCCACAGTTTTTGACGTGTTCTACCACTACTTCAACGGCTTTGAAGATGCCATCAAGAAGAGCATGAGTGATCCTGCGTTTCAACTGAAATTGCCCGGTTTGTTACTGCCATTTGCTAGCCATGACCTCCCTTCCTTCTTTTCTCCGACCAATAGACACATTTTTGGGCTCAAACTGATGAAAGAGCAGCTACAGATTCTCGACCAAGAAACCAATCCTCCGAAAGTTCTTGTCAACACTTTTGACTCATTAGAATCTGAGGCCATAAAGTCAGTGGGTCGATACAATTTGGTTGGTGTGGGCCCTTTGATTCCATCCGCCTTTCTGGACGGAAAAGACCCGTCAGAGAATTCCTTTGGAGGGGATCTGTTCCGGGCGTCCAAGGACTACATGATATGGCTCGACTCTCAGCCTCAATCTTCGGTGATTTACATATCATTTGGAAGCGTCTCTGTGATATCAAACCAAGAAAAGGAGGAAATGGCACGTGCACTTCTAGATGTTGGCCGTCCATTTTTATGGGTGATAAGGACGGGAGATGCAGGAGGATCCGAGGAGAAAGAAGACAAACCGAGCTGCATGGAAGAACTAGAAAGACAAGGCATGATAGTGCCGTGGTGCTCTCAGGTGGAGGTTCTTTCACATCCATCGCTTGGGTGTTTCGTGACACACTGTGGGTGGAACTCAACCTTAGAAAGCTTGACGTCTGGGGTTCCTGTGGTGGCAATGCCAAGGTGGACTGATCAATTGACAAATGCCAGACTTGTGAATGATATTTCGAGGACAGGGGTGAGGGTGAAATCAAGCAGCAGCGCAGAAAAAATGTTTGAAGCGGAGGAGATCAAGAGTTGCTTGGACTTGGTAATGGGAAATGAGGAACGAGGCATGGAGGTGAGAAGGAACGCAAGGAAATGGAAGGATCTGGCAAGGGAGACTGCCAAGGAAAGTGGGATGTCATACAAAAACCTTAAGGCTTTCGTTGACGAGATTGCAGGAGGACGAGACTGCACTTGAAATTTCCTTTGTGGGGACTTTAGTTTTGCATCAGGAATTTGGTCCGATTAAGTTTCACAAAAATAAATTTGGTAGCCTTTGTTCTCTAGTGTAGTTTGTGTTATATATAGTTTATTGGCGCACGTTGTGTTTGGAATTCGACTTTATCTGCCTGGTGGCTTCCAAACCCAAAATTATATTTTTAGCTCATGTATATTTTTTTTATATGTTTGTTTTAACTATTTGAAGTTCAAATTAAAATTTTAAGTTATAAAATATTAATTAATATTTTTAAGCATATATGACTCTTAAATTTTATTTCGAGATTTTTTAGTCTATTGCAGGCAAAAATGAGTAGTGCAGTTTGTTGTATAATCCTAAATAATTTGATCGAAATATATAATACTTAATATTATTTTTTAAAGAAATTATAAATTAATTAATATCTTTTGCGGTGACAACTCCTACAAAAATTTTCAGGACATAATATTATATAGTGGTTCACAATGCGAAATATAGATGACTGTGTCTCAACAAGTCAATTTTATAATGAAAAAATATTATTAAAAATTTATAATATTATCGTTATTAAATATTAAGATAAAATTTAAAATAAATTCACTAATAAATATAAATATAATATTTTTAATGAATCATTATTTTAATTTCATATTCACATTCTTAGTATCCTAAATATTTAAGGGGAGTGCTATAAATATAAAAGATTTGGAGATTAAAAATATAAAAACTTTATTATATCAATTCAATTGTTTAATGAATATTTTGTAATTATAATATTCTTCATCTCTCAATATCTCTCAATATCTCTTTGTACACTTGCTTGAGTACTTATAAAGATATTATATTGCTATTATTTTTCTCTTTTAAAAGGTTATTTTATTTATATTGATTTTTCCTTTAATTCTTCTTATTTTATATTCTTTAACAAAATATTAATTATTATTAGTGATACAAGGTTTTAAATCACTATGACCAGAATTAAGTCAATTTTATAATGAAAAAATATTATTAAAAATTTATAATATGATTGTTATCATATATATTAACCTAAAATTTAAAATAAATTCACTAATAAATATAAATATAATATTTTTAACAATTACGGAGTAGGTATGGTAGGAGGATCAAATCAGGAAAATGGAATTAAGGAGACTGTATACACTTGATCAGAGAAAATATCAGATCTTTCATAAAAAAAGAAGAGAAAACCATATTTGAGACAGAATTAAGTGAAGCTAAAACCTACAACTTCAAATCCTATCATCGAGTTTGTCACCCTTAACAACCGGATTTTGCCTGACCAAAATCTTGCGATCCATTGTCTTGAAATCAAAACTGCATGAGTGTTCCTCCGGGTACCGGTGTGTCCCGCACAAGACTTTCCCGCACCGGCAAGTGAATCCCTTCAGACCCAGTTTCTTGTTGCATCCCTCGCACCGGTTCTTGACAGCTGCTGCTGGTGGCGGCGATGGTGTTATCGTGTGGCCGTCAGAAGCAGCAATAACGCTCTCGCTTTCTGGGTTATTGTGGAGGCTGGTCGGGATAATCGATGCATGAGTTGCAGCAAACGACATGGCAATCCGTTCTTTGAGAAAATCTTGAAAGCATGTTGAGCACATGTTTCGGGTCCTGGCGGAGCCGTAAAACCCACAGCCTCTAATGCATAGAGGACTAACAGATTTGCTGTTTTCTGAATGCATGATTCCTTTGATTGATTTTAGTTACTTCAACTGGGAGAAGATAGCTTTCTGATAATGTTGGGTTGGTTTCTCGTACGTTGGCGTTTGTGCTTTATTTATAGTGGGAGAGGGATGGATGGGTCATGTCGGTTCTCCCGGTTATTAACCTTTTAGGTTTTCCCTAGTATAACGGGAAAAGTTAAAGATTTTTATGTATTTAATAAAAAAATCTATCACCGTTCTTTTCAAATATATTAAGTATAAATTAACTTATCCATCTTACAAATTTTATTTTAATGATTATGACTATGGAAATATAATTAGTATTTTTTAGAAAATAATTATAGTAAAAAATAATATATGATCTTAAAATAAAATAATAATAAAATAATTTATATATATACATATATATATATAGCTCCTAATATATGAGTTAGGGATTATTAGAAGATATGGATACATTGGAACATTTAAGTGTCGATGATGGATCGGTGAAGACTGTAATTAGTGGTTGTTGGGCAAGAAAGTAAGAATGCAGCTAGAATGAAATCGATTGTAACATCAACTCCCCACATCTTCTTGTCGAGTCATTTAGACTCACAGGTGTATGTATTTCCTAACTTCTGACAACTTCAAAAGAGTTTCGGATGATGTATTTCTAAAAATTCAGTATTTGAGGATAAATTTGTTATTTCATACCCTAATACCTGTCGAACCTTATAATCTGTATCTTCCGATGATTAAGTCCCTTGATTCTATCCTTTGAGACTCATAAGGGAATAATCTACAATATAAGAAATTAATATAAGTTACTAAATTTTCTCAAAGAATAATTACTTGCTAATTATGAAAATTATATACATAAGAGTATGTATATATATGTTATACAAATGAAAAGATGAGATATGAGAACGCTTTTGGTGATTTATAACCATGGGTAAGTCATTTGATGGAATACAAAGATTTATAAATTTTTGGAAGGATATTTCTAATTATTCGTATATTTTAAAGAAATATCATATGGTATTATAATTCTAATAAATTATGCATATGAGAAAAATATAATTTTTCAATTTAAGTAGACTTTAATGTTCATAAGGAGTCTATGATATTTTTTGAGATATTTTTTCAGTTAATGTGCAATTTATTATGAATTATTAAACATCTAGTATATTAAAAATAAATAATAATAATTATGTTATTATTAAAATAGAAAATATGAAAACATGGGCCATCCCATTATTTGACCTAGATGGTAAAAAAGGCAGGATGCCCTGCCGTTTTGACAAGCTCAGCTGAAAACCGAGCTACGTCATTTAATTTGGAAGGACGTTGTTTCACCAAAGATGAATCGATGTTGTTTATCCTCAGAAGGGTCACCGGTTTGTTTTGTCCAGCGACTCACCGACTGAGATGGGATAAACCCTGACTTCAAATCAAGATCTGGGAATTTGATACCCAGCCCTGAAATTTCGAGCTTGGTTTCCCATCGATTTTGTTGCTCTTGCATGATTTTAGTTACATGATTTATGTGCGATTTCCATAAAAATTTCGTGGAGTATCTTGAGTAAGAAAACTAGAGTTTTCTGGAAATGGTTGGTTCAGGAGGAAGAAGACCACTGTAGACGACACGTCGTCTGTAGGTCATTCAGGGGGCACAATGAGCGACATGTCATTCAAGCAGTGAGTGGGCGACAAGTCATCTTATTGTCGCAGTCTAGGTTAAGCCGAGCGTGAGGCTTGGGCAATGCGTGGTTGCTGATTCTTCACCATATGTTGCATATGTGGAGATTTGAGTAGAGGTGGGAGTGTGTATGTAAGGGCTCGCTCTTGGAAACCGAGGCCCTTACCGCTATGAAATCCGGACTAGCCCAATATGTGGACTAATCAGAATCTCACAAGGCTTTGCTAACTTTTCAAATACATTTTCCAAAATATATTATGTTTTAATTTAAATAAAAAGGAGCATGTCCAATCAAAATATAACACCTGGCACCAATGGATTAAACAAAACCTGTGGAAGACTTTAAAATTTAAAACTTAACACGAAACGAGTCTATAACTCACAAGCTCAAAGATCAAAACCAGGCCTAAAGCCCACAACCAAAATAAGATTCAAGTCCAATATGTAATGCCCAAAATATAGAGTAAGTCCAGAGTGAAATTGTAATAAAACCAGAAATAAGGTGCTAGAAAGACCGAAAGGTGAATTAGCAATAAATCAGCGATAAATCAGAGTCACAAGTTTTAAATATGTTATGAATATTAAAAGTTTGGAGATTGAAAAGACAAAAACTTCATTATGTCTATTCAATTATGTAATGAATATTTTATAATTACAATATTCTTCATCTCCCAATGTCTCTTCATGTACTCTATCATGTTACCTATAAATAAGAGATAACATTATTTATTTTGTACACTTGCTTGAGTACTTGATAAAGATATTATATTCTCCATATTGCTTATTAGTTTTCTTTTTTGTTTTTCTTTTCTCAAATTCTTATATTTCTATTATTTTTCTCTCTTAAAAGGTTATCTTATTTATATTGAATTTCTCCTTAGTTCTTTTTATTCTATATTCTATCACACGTTATTAGCACAATACTCTTAAAAACAAAAAAAGAACCAAGAGTCTTACAAGAGTTCTTCATAAAGAACAAACAAGAGTCTTAGTTTCTACATAGGTATATTTGGGAGAGTATATTTTTATAATTATTTGGATATACTCATGTTGTAGTATTATTATTTCATATTGCATGTTCTTCATTTTTTTTAGAAATTTAAGTTCATGATTGTTTTATTTGTTTAAATACATGTCATATTAAAAAAAAATTAATTTGACAATATAATCACAACTCTAATACAATCTTAAAAGAAATAAATAATAAAATCTAAAATTATAATATTATATTATCATAATCTTACCATCATTAAATGATATTCTTTTAGATTACTCCTCATGTTTAAATTAAAAATTTATTTCTTATCTTATTATGTAATTAGTTTTATGTGTTTTTAATATTTTATAGTTTTACAACGACAAATATTGCAAAACTTGAGTTTGAAGCTCTCGATATTACTGAAAAAAATTATTTATCTTAGATATTAGATGCTGAAATTCATTTGGATGCCAAAGCACTTGGAGAGACAATCGAAACAATAAATGAAGCATCGAATCAAGATAAGGGAAATATTATGATTTTTTTTCGTCATCGTCTCCGTGAGGGATTAAAATCTGAATATCTAACAATAAAAGATCTTGCAGATCTTTGGAAAAATTTAAACGATAATACTCCCAAAAGCTCGTTATGATTGGATGCATCTTTGTTTACAAGATTTTAAATCTGTGAGTGAATATAATTCGATATTATTTAAAATCAGCTCACAATTAAAATTATATGGAGAAAATATCACTGATATTGATATGGTTGAAAAAACATTCTCTATTTTTCATACTTCAAATGTGCTTTTACAACAGCAATATCGTGAAAAAGGTTTCACAAAATATTCTAAGCTGATTTTATGTCTTTTGGTGGCTGGAAAAAACAATGAGTTGTTGATGAGCAATCATGAATCTCGTCCTACTAGTTATGCTCCATTTCCTGAAGTTAATGTGATGCTATCTCATAACCATGGTCGTGGTCGTAGTCGAGGCCGCGGACAAGGACGAGAGCGAAGTTATAATAAATTTCGTCATGGTTGTGGTCAATCAAGTAAAATTATCATCTAAAGTCAGAAAGTCGTAAAGGATGAAGAACCTGGAAAAAAAAGGGTAACATAAAGAAAAAAATTATAATTAGTAACTGTCATCGATGTGGAATGCAAGGTCATTGGCAACGTACTTGTCGTACACCAAAATATTTTGCCGACCTATATCAAGAATCTTTGAAGTCTAAAGTCAAGAATGTGGAGACAAACTTTGTCCAAGATGATTTTACTAAATTTGCTAAGGCTTTTAGGATATAATATACTTGGATGTTTCTGATTTTCTTAATGATTCAAATGATAAAAGTACAAGAAATCAAGAATGATTTTAATTTTATAACTATGCAAAATTCAGTTATGTTTCTCTTGTTTTATTATAGTAAAATTCTATTTATTTTTTTATTTATTCATCTTTTTTATATTTTAATTAATTTTATTATTAATTTTATTTATTCAATGAAGAAAATAGATATCGGTATTGATATATCTAAGATGAATGCCAAAGAAACATGTTTGGTTGACAGGGCCACAACGTATACAATATTGAGAGATTAGAGATATTTCTCTTATTTGAATAATAGAAAAACCAATGTATACACAATACGTGGTAGTTCAAGATTGATTGAGGGCTCCGGAAGAGAAAATATTATTCTATCTAGTGGAATCAAAATAATAATAGAAGATACATTATACTCTTCTAAGTCTTAAAAAATTTGTTAATTTTCAAATATATTAGTTTGAATGGATATCATATTGTGACAATGAACAAAGAAAATATACAGTATATTTGTATAACTTCTATAATTTTGGATAAAAAGTATATATTAGAAAAATTATCCGTTTTTTCTTCTGGATTATACTACATGAGTATTACGATGATAGAATCGCATTCTATAATAAACCACCAGTTTAATTATGTGTTTAAAATTTGGCATGGACGGTTAGGCCATCCCGGTTCAACAATAATACGAAAAATAATAGAGAATTCTTGTAGTCATCCATTGTTTTCCCCTATAGCTCTTCATGCAGATGTCTCGAATGAAAATCTAATTGTTTTCCCCGACATACTAGCCTTACAGTTTGAAAGATGCTCCTCCAAGCTTGGTAAACCTTTAGCCATTTCTTTTGTTTGGAAAAAAAGCAAAGATGTGTGGTGAACATGCCCCAATCTTCTATGTCAAATTTCTGCATTAGTTAAATGTCTAGAAAATGCCAACTGCTCCTCCTTCAACGGAGTCAAGGAAAAAAATTTTCCCTGCATCTTAATTTTGAACAACTCTTGTCTATTTGGATAAAAAAATTAGACATATTTTGTTTTCAAAGACAAGCCTGAATCCTTTCTATAGTAATTGGCCAACACTAAGTAAGTTTTAATCTACAAACATACAAAACATCAGAAATAAGTTTTGTACTTGTAAAACTTTCAATGGTCACTATCCCCTTTCCTTTGATTGGGATATAATAACCAATTATTGTTGCTGATCTATCAAGCTTCTTGAAAAGCCCTTCATCACTGGTTATGTGGTTTGTATAACCACTATCTATGAGCCAACACTCACTTGATGTGCTGGATGTAAAACAAGATGCAACAAAGAACTGCTTAGCATCTTGACTGTTTGAAATATGAGCCTCTCCTTTATGTTGTGTCTCCTTCTACTTACAAATAATTTCTGTCTGCCCAAATTTTTGGCACCTTCTGCATAACATATCTGGTTTTCTTCAACAGTTATAGTGAGGATGATTTTGCTTGCCATAATGTTGACAAGGAGGATATTTTACTCTTTTATATCTACATGTAGCATTGTTGCTATTTTCAGTTGTTGTACCTTCAGTGTTGCTGACACTCCCCTTCTTCCCTTTTCTCTCCTTGCCTCTACCTCCATGATTCTGTTGAAACTTGGCTGACAAAGCTCTTTCAATAGTTCCTTCTTGTCTCATCCTTCTTCTTTGTTCTTGTGCTTGCAAAGCACTTAACAATTTTACAATTCTGCCAAACTGATCTTTGACAGGTCTTTTGAGTTCTCCAAAGAAGCAATGGTTGCTTCAAATCTTTTAGGCAAAGAGACAAGTAATTTTTTAACTATTTCACTATTAGTGAGCTCTGCTCCAAGCATTCTCACCTTATTAGCAATATCAATCAGTCTATCTGAATAATCTTTGATAGTTTCTGACTCTTTCATGTGTTGCATTTCAAATTCTCTTATGAAATTCAACACCTTCATATCTCGAATTCTTTCATCTCCCTTGTACTCATCTTTGAGAAAATCCCATATGGACTTGGTTGTACTGCAGGTCATTATGTGGCTAAAGATGGTTGGAGAATCAACGACAAAGAGACAAGCCTTCGTTTTGGACTTCCTTGTCTTCTTATCCTTGTGGGTTTTTATCTGAGCTACCGTTGGATTTCCAGCAAGAGGAGACACATCGTAGACCTCTTCTACCCCTTTCCATAAGTCATATGTATCTAAATAAGCTTCCATTCTAACTGCCCGCACCTGATAATTTTATCCATAAAAAACTGGTGGTGTAATTGAAGTGCATAAACCTTGTGAATCCATTTTGAGTTGGCTGTGAAATAAGGGTTAGTGTTTGGAAAAGTGTTTAAGCTCTCTATCAACCTCACAAGTCTCTCACAAGTCCCATAACCTCACAAGTCCATAAGACTAAAGCTTTGCTACCAATGTTGTTTAAGATAGTCACAAGCAAGAAAAGATAACACTAGAAAGGCTTATATTGTATTACGTTCAATTCTACAATATATAGAATTGATTTAAAGATAACACTGGAAAGGCTTATATTGTATTACGTTCAGTTCTATAATATATAGAACTGATTTAAATAGAAAAAAACCATAATAATAGGCAAATAAAAACTATTAACAAAACAATAAAATCTTATAAACAAACAAATCAAATCAAATCTCCTAAAAAATAGAACAGCTCCTAAGACAACATCAATAAGTAGTCCTTCTGCAACTTGAATTTGTCTATATTGTTCTTGCCCTCAGAAACTATTGGAGGGATCACGACAAATCCCTCTTCATTTTGAAGCTGTGTATAAAGACATACCTGAAGAAGGCATCTCACAAGAGGAGGACTCCAATGGAGGCAACTTGAAGGGTGAGAAACGATCGACACCCTGGTTGTATGAAAGAGAGGCTGTAGAGGAGGAGCTTCCTCTGACCGACTCGATGATGGCCAGAAGTTTCTCAAGGAAAGCCAAGAAATTTATGAAGAGGTCTAGAATTCTGACAGACATCCCTTTTCATTTCTCATAGCTCTTGATTACTGTGTGTATTGTCAAAGTTATATATCAAACAAAATACATGATGATGATGATGTTCATAACAAGAAAAGGATGGCTTACAGATTTGGTAGGAGTATAGTAGCTTCTTAGAGGGATGGATACCTCATTCTATCTTTCACTTTTAGATGGAAAGAAAGATTGGTCTATAGCGAAGTGGGTAGATCTGAGTTGATGTAAGTTGTATATAAATGAAGTATATACACTTTTGCATATGGAGTTGTAGTTGGCAAAGTGCATAGCCATCTATGATATTTCATATTTTATGTTTTATGTAAATGATTTGTATTCTTTACAAATTATCAATTGACTTCTAGATATGCATTTAGAGTTGATAAGATAATAATTACCTTAATAGATATTGAAAGAAAAGTAATGAGAATTATTTATTGATGCACTTATGGAAAAAAAAATTTATTATTGATCAATAACAACAAGTATTAAGAAAATGAAATCATAACATAAAATCCATACAATAAATTATTTTAAATATAAAAAAAAAAAACAACCCTTACACTTATATATATATGTTTCTAGTATATCTCTAGTTTGAACATCAAATCCTCCCAAAGATTATCTAAGACTCGGAAATATTTATGCCTCCAATCCCTAATAAAGAACAAAGGACCCATAACACTCCAAAATCCCATAGAAAACCCAATATCACACTCAAATAAAGCCTGTTGAATTCAACTCCTTCTCTATTTTCACTTGCATGATAGTTCAAGTTTAGTGAGTTCCCTTCGGTAGTCGCAATGCAATAGTAATCAAGTGGAAGGCCACACAAATTGTTCCCAATGAAACTTGATGCAGGAAAGCTTTGTAATTGTGTGCTCACTAGAATTTTTCCTTTCAAATCATTAAAGAAAAATTTCAAGTAAGCCAATTTGGTTAGAGTAGAAATACTTTGAGGAATCTTACTAGACAATTTATTTTGAGAAAAATCCAAAGACTCAAGAGTTTTCATATCACCTATGGCTTCTGGAATTTTCTCCTTGTAGGCAATTTTGAGACAAATTCAAGGATCTCAAATCTCTTAGACTTGTTATTCTGTTAGGAATCTTGTCAATAAATCTGTTACCAGACAGATCCATACTTTTCATCTGTCCAAGTTTAGTGGTGTACTCAAGTTTCCTTTTATCCGATGCAAGGAACTTTCAAAAATTATCCGTCATAGGACTAAGATAATGGGAATATCCGTACTGCCAAAACCAATGGTCCACAATGCATTGTCTGAATTGTTTATCCCCATCATTGCACCAAAGTGACTAATGCATCTTGGAAGAGAACCAGTGAGATTGTTTTTGGCAAGATTCAAGATGTGTAAAGTTGTGATGTTGCAAATCTGCTTAGGTAGGTCCCCAGAAAATGTATTTTCCCATAGACTGAGAATAACCATTTCAAACATGTTCCCTATCCAGGCTGGAATAATTCCCATGAATTGGTTTTGACTTAGATCAAGTATGACTAATTTTGTACAGTTTTGCATTGAAAGTGGAATTTTTACCGCATAGGTTATTTTTATCAAGTTGTAAATACTGGAGAGATGTTAAATAGCCAATGGAACTTGGAATATTACCTCTGAACTTGTTGTTACTCAATTTTAGATATGCCAAGGATGACCAAGGATGACCAAGGATGACCAAGGATGACCAGCAGTCAGGTATCTCTCCTGATAAACTACTATCTTCAAGTTTAAGAAACAATAACCTCTTTTCCTCGTGGTTGTTAAAACACAGAAAACGGAAGAGCCCACAAAAGAGTTATTGGAAAGATTCAAATAATGTACTTGAGAAGAAATAGTAGGTATCGGGCCATCTAAATGATTGGAACTCAAATCCATGTTAAGAGATTGTAAGGATAAATCTGGAATAAGACCATGAATTTGGTTGTGAGAGAGAATTAAATATTCAAGTTGGGAAGACGTGTTCCAAAACCAAAAGGGACCCACTCCGGAGATACCTGTGTTGGACAAATCAAGGTATTCTAAATAACGGAGAGAAAAAAGCCATGCTGGGAATTGAGATCCCATAACTTGCCACGAACTCAGATCCAAATACTTAAGTTTGAGCGGAGGAATCCAATTAGGACTCACTTTGAGCATCAGTTTGTTCCCATTTGCAGCCAGCATCTTTAACTTTGTGAGATTCGCAAAGTGAACTTCCTGAAGCAATACCCTCCAACAAGTTGTGGGAAATATGTAGATATTCTAAGCTTGCAAGTGCTCTAAATGACGCTGGAATTGGCCCAGAAATTGAATTACCGCCGAGATGTAGAATTTGCAACTTCTTAAGACTTCCAATACAAGTTGGGAGGCTACCATTCAACATGTTCTCTGTAAGATCCAGACTCCTCAAGTTGATGAATTTGCACAAAGAGAGCGGAATATGACCGGTTGATTGACAGCCAAATAAATCCTAGTACTCTAATTCATTGGCAGCTCATCCTGATAGAATCCCAATAACCTTATCTATTCCTTCACTCAAAAGATTTCCTTGTAAATAGAGTTTCTTCAAATTACAAAGGTTTTTGTATGAGTTGATTGGAATATTGATAATTTGGTTGCCAGACAAGTCAAGGGTACGGAGAAATGTCAAGTTTGAAATGGCACTTGAAATGTTCCATGCCAACTGATTACCAGCAAGGTTTAAAATTTCTAAATCACGGAAACTATATAGTCAGTCGGGCACTGAAGAAGAGAATGAATTGACACCCAAATCAAGTTGCTTAAGTGAGGTCAGGTTTTGAAGCTGATTAGGGATTGGACCTTGAAAAGAGTTAAATCCCAGATTGAGAGAATTCAAACTTTTAAGCCCAGAAATCCAACGAAATAGTGAAGATTCATTTAGCCAGTTATCTGATAAATCAAGAGTGGACAGAGAAGAAACATTAACCCGAGGAACTGATACAATACGAGAAAGCTCACAGGATGACAAGTGTAACTCTACCAAAGAAGGGAGTGAGTTTATTACCTCCAACCAATTAAATAAATGACTTACTAAGATTCATCCCACTCAAATCAAGGAATTCTATTGAAGAAAGACCAAAAAGCGACTGCATATCGTCGATGAATAAATAATTGTTCCAATTGAGACTGAGATACTGAAGATTTGATAAATTTCCCAATTCATGGGGAATCATTCCTTCAAATCCAGCTTCGGACAGATTAAGGACTCTGAAGCTCTTCATAGAACCAAGAAATTTAGGAATTGGAGACCCATAGAAATTATTGTTGCTTAGGTCCAAGTATCTCAGTTGCTTCAAAATGAGTAAAGAAGGATTGATCTTACCACTCAAGGCCAATCTGTCATAGAGGTCATATACATCATCAGAATCTTCAAATAATTCTTGGAAAGTAAGACTCAGATGGATCTCAAGGACATTTCCAGTGGATTTGTGGCAGATCAACCCAAACCACCCGCAGCAGTCTCCTTCACCACTCCAAGAAGCAAGCCGATTAGAAGGATCATGGAGGTCATGCTTGAACTGCAAAAGACCTTTTCGTTCTTCTTCATGGCATCTTCCATTGAAGTTGTTGCCATGGTTGAAGCAAGAACAAATTGCTGGTGCAATCAGCAAGCAAAGCCAAAAAACATAGTTTTGAAAGACTTTAGCCATTGTATATTAAAAGCTTAGTGTGCACATAAACCGTTGCTAAGGATTGTATTTATACTACTTTTTTTCTGGGCATAAATCTTGGAGATATGCTGCTTCTTGGAAATTGGTCAAAATAGATAAAGAAGTTTGCCTTATCATCCACGGTACATAATCAAAATTAACAGCTGAAGTCTTTTTTTACTATTGATTGATTACTTGACTAGAAAAAATTGCAAGTCATCGGTATGCTTCCAAATACCCCAGTCTGCACGGATCGACGGGGCTTTATTTATTAAATGCCTCTCAAGCATCTTTCCAAGAAATTCGGAAAGCTGGAAGTAGCCATGAGTGAAGAGGAATAGAGCAAAGCTGTGAAGACTATACAAATTAAGCTTTCATTTTCCGATTTTAAAATAAAGAAATTCGGAAACGTATCTTTGGTTCTTCATAGCTTTTATTGGTTTGTTTGTACCCATTCGACATTATATAGTAAATATTTTTATTATGGTTTTGTTTTGTTTATTGGTTTCTTATTTACTTGTGAAACTGTAAACGTTTTGCAGAGTTTATGTTTGCCTTATAATAAACTGTTTTGCATATTTTATGTTTTTATGTTTTATGTTTTATGTAAATGATTTGTATTCTTTACAAATTATCAATTAACATCTAGATATGCATTTGGAGTTGATAAGATAATAATTACCTTAATAGATATTGAAAGAAATGTAATGAAAATTACTTATTGATGCACTTATGGAACAAAACTTTTATTATTGATCAAGAACAATGGTAAACAATAAGTATTAAGAAAATGAAATCATAACATAAAATCCATACAATAAATTATTTTTAAATGTAACCCTTATACTTACATATATAGCTCTAGTATATCTCTAGTTTGAACATCAAATCCTCCCAAAGATTATCTAGGAATCTAAAATATTTATCCCTCCAATTCCTAATAAAGAACAAAGGACCCATGACACTCCAAAATCCCATAATAAAGCCTAATATCATACTCAAATAAAACCAGTTGAATTCAGCTTCTTCTCTTTGATTCGCCAAGTTTTCTGAGTTTCTGTTTTCATCAGTAGCACTGCAATTCTTATCAAGTGGAAGGCAACACAAATTGTTCCCCATGAAACTTATGCATTAAAACTTTGTTACTCAATTTTAGATACACTAAGGATGGCAAATTGTTCCAACAATCTGGTATCTCGCCTGATAAATTACTATCTTCAAGTTTAAGAAAGAATAGTCACTTCTCCTCATGGTCATTGAAACACAGAAAATTGAAGAGAGCCCTCAAAAGAATTATGGGAAAGATCCAAATAACTCATGGCAGAAGAAATAGTAGGTAATGGGTCATCTAAATGATTAGAACTCAAGTCACTGTAATCAGATTGTAGGGATAAATCTGGAATCAGACCATGGATTTGGTTGTGAGAGAGATTTAAATATGGTAGGCAATGGATAACTCATTCTATCTTTCACATTTAGATTGAAAGAAGGATTGACCTACAGTGAGGTCTGAGTTGCTGTAAGTTGTATATAAAAAGAAGTATATACACTATTGCATATGGAGTTGTAGTTGGCAAAGTGCATAGCCATCTATATTTCATATTTCATATTTTATGTTTTATGTAAATGATTTGTATTATTTACAAATTATCAATTAACTTCTAGATAGGCATTTGGAGTTAATAAGATATTAATTACCTTAGTAGATATTGAAAGAAATGTAATGAGAATTATTTATTGATGCACTTATGGAACAAAACTTTTATTATTGATCAAGAACAATAGGTATAATCTGGAGACAAGGACGCAAGTGGAATACCTCATTTTACTCGCAGAGCAACCTCCGAATGTTTGCTTGCAGATGACCAGGTTGATTTCACAGGGTTGTATGAGGAAATGGCTTTTGCTAAGATGAGGAAGGCAGGCATCAAAGCTTCATATCTTGGAGTCAAGGGTCGGGCAGCTGATACTCGGCTAGGTAAACCGAAAAAGCTCAAACATATCAAACCCACTGGAAGCCTATCTTCCGGAAGATCCAGCCAACAGGTGGCGCGCCAGGTCTATCAACAGGTTGACGATCCCTCTTTCCTGCTGGCGACCCACGACCAGGACGCTGCTGTCCTACCTCGGCCCTGTTCCAGAAGTCCTGAACTCGAAAGTTGTCCAGTTGACGTGGAGACGCAGCATTCTATGGATGTCTTGGACACACTGGGGCTCCGTTGCAAGCAGACAAAAGCTGCGATTCGCCGCAAGCTAAAAGCCCGGATTATAGAGGAAGGGGAGGAGTGGTCAGCTCACTGCACTTAGCAGAGCATTACAGGTTAGTTCGGCCACGGGGTTTCTTCCATTTTGTAATGATTAATTTGGCTATGTGGAATGTACGAGGATGTAGAGGAAAGCTGAAAGGGCGTCAGATTACTAATTTGATCCATAGGGAACAGCTGAGCGTTCTGTTTTTATGCGAGACGAAACGCGAAAATTTTACAGATCGTTCAGTAAGTCGATTGTGGCGTGGGCAGCATGTTCAGTGGGCGGCTATTGATGCACAGGGACAGGCGGGAGGCATTATTTGTCTATGGGATGATGAGCGAGTGCAGACTCTCGGGATAGAAAAATTTGACAGATGGTTATTATTGAAGATGAGGTTACGGGTATCAGGGTTTTCTTTTATCTGTGTCGGGCTACATGCTCCTAATGTGGTGGCTGAGCGTAGTATTCTTTGGGCTGAGTTATACAGCAGGAAATCTGTGGATACAAGTCCATGGGTTGTTCTAGGTGACTTCAACGAAGCTATTCATGAATCGGAGAGGATCGGAAGCTCTTTTAATGGTGCTGCGGCTCATCGATTCTTGACATTTACCAATCAGATGGGGCTCATCGATATGCCCCTTTTGGGTAAAGAGTTCACCTGGTTTAACGCTCAGAGTGCCTCAAGGATTGATCGGGTTCTGGCATCGCCAGCATGGTGTGTTCATTTTGGCAATCACAGGTTGTATGCTGGCGATAAGGGCCTGTCGGATCATGTTCCAATAATTCTGAAAGATACTTCCTATTTCTGGGGCATTAGGCCTTTCCGCTCATGGGATGTGTGGTGGGATGACAAGCAGTTTTTGGGTCTGGTTGCGACCTTATGGCAGGAGGCAGGCATCCGTTTTCCTGGGGCTTTTACTGTCATAAAGAAGCTGGCTTTTCTCAAACAGCAACTAAAGGTGTGGCATAAAAATGTTTTTGGGAAGATGGAGACTCGGCTGAAGGGACTTTTGGCTGAGCTTGACTCATTAGATCAGAACCGCAGGGATTGGGCACCTGGCTCGCGGATACGGTATCAAGCTTTACAGTGTCAAAAATGGGAGTTGAAGAAGACGATGGAGGCCATGTGGCGGCAAAAATCTAGACAACACTGGCTCAAATTGGGTGACAAAAACAGCAAGTTCTTTCACTGTTGTGCGTCCATACGAAGATGTTCTAATTTCATTGGCGCTGTGACGATCAACGGTGTGGTTAAATGTACACCTCCGGAAATCAGAACTGAAGCGGTTCGACATTTCCAGTCCGTTTTTGCCTCTGACAGCACCAGGTTGTTGGGATTGGGCCAGCTTAGTCTTCCTCGGATTTCTCCCAACGCAGCATCCATTCTTGAAGGTCCCTTCTTGGAAGATGAAATAAAGCGAGCTGTTTGGGATTGTGGCAGCCATAAGGCCCCGGGTCCAGACGGTTTTAACTTTTACTTTCTCAAGAAGGCGTGGGCTGTAATTGGTGGTGACATTTTAACAATGGTGCAGGAATTTTATTCCAGCGGAGAGCTGCCTCGTGGTATCAACAATAGTTTTATCATGTTAATCCCCAAAGTGCTAGGCGCAGCAGATTTTAATTCCTACCGACCTATTAGTCTTATTAATAGCTTGTACAAAATCATTGCCAAGCTTCTGTCTACACGGCTCAAGAAGGTGATGGAGCAGCTTATATCCCCTTTTCAGACCGGCTTTATGGAGGGTCGGTATATCGCTGATTCCATCATGATTGCCAATGAAATCGTTCATTCCATGAAGAGTTCTAAACAGAGAGGATGGTGCTTCAAATTAGATTTTCAAAAGGCGTATGATTCGGTGGATTGGCTTTTTCTATTAGAGGTGATGGAGAAGATGGGTTTTGGTGTCCGATGGCGACGTTGGATTCACACGTGCATCTCCACAGCTCGTTGTTCCATCTTAATAAATGGGGCACCTACTGATGAGTTTGCTATCGGTAGAGGGTTGAGACAAGGAGACCCAATGTCCCCGCTATTATTTAATCTCGCGGTGGAAGTTTTATCACGCCTGATAGGTGCTGCAACGGAGTGCAATTTGTTTCAAGGAATAAATATAGGGAACTTACGGCTGACGCATTTGCAATACGCGGATGATGTTATTCTATTCACTCAAGGCGACCAGCAGGGACTACTTGGTTTAAAGCGACTACTGCGCTGTTTTGAGTTACTGTCTGGATTGAAGATTAATTTCTTTAAATCAGGTTTGGTTGGAATCAATGTGCCATTTGGGGAGGTTAGGGACATGGCGACTACACTTCACTGTCGGTTACAGTCCTTGCCATTACAATATCTAGGGGTACCTCTTGGAGCCAATCCACGGCGGCAAAGTACCTGGGCTCCGGTACTCGCTAAATTCAAAAGCAAACTGGCCTCATGGAAGGGCTCCCTGCTTTCTATGGGGGGACGGCTCACTTTGTTGAAGTCAGTGCTGAATAGCATACCAGTTTACTATTTGACCTTCTTCCGGATGCCTGTGGGAGTGCGAAAGGAATTTGAGAAATGGATGCGGCGTTTTCTATGGGCTGGACAGGTGGACAAGCGGTGTTTGTGCAAAGTTAGTTGGGCGGTTGTAGTGAGACCGACAGCTAGGGGTGGTGCTGGATTGGGCTCTTTGAAGCTGCGAAATGATGCATTGTTAATGAAGTGGAGCTACAGATTGGCAACAGATACTTGTTCACTGTGGAGCCAAGCAATAGCTCAGAAATACCACCCCAAACTGCGGTATGACGGTGTTGTCAGTGCTGTAACTGCAGGCTCCGCTATCTGGCAAGGAATTGTGCAGACGAGCACCTCCACATTACCAAATGGTCAGTGTTTCTCAGCTTTGTATCATTGGAGATTGGGGAAAGGAGATTCCATTGCTTTTTGGTATGATGTTTGGTGTAGCCCAGTACCTTTAAGGGAATTATTTCCTCGCTTATATGAATTATCACTGGATAAGGAGGGGCCAGTGTGGCGATTTGGGACACTGGTTGGGATGGCCTGGAGGTGGTCCTTCCTTTGGCGGCGACGACTCTTCGTGTGGGAGGACGCGGAAGTTGGGCGCCTATTGTCCATGCTGGCTGGACTCAGTCCGTCCCACGTAGAAGAAGATTTGCTATTGTGGGGATCCCCATCGCGTCCTTTTTCAGTGAGGCATTGTTACGCTTCCCTAGCAGAATGTTTCCTCTCACCCACTGACCACCACATTCCAAATGTCTGGAGCAAACCGGGTGCCCCTAAATGGCAAGCATTCCTATGGCTGGCATGTAGGGAGAAGCTTACAGCAAAAGCACACTTAATCCGCCTAGGTCTGTTACCCGATTCAGATAGACATTGCGAGGCTTGTGGAGCAGTAGAAGGGGATTCCAATCATATAGTGCTTGACTGTAGAGTGGCATGGACATGTTGGTCGCTTTTGTTCAAGCGATGGGGCTTCGTTTGGGTCCAACCGCGATCCATGGCAGACTTATTTGTGCATTGGGATGGCTATCCCATTCCCAGCCGATGGAAAGACTTGTGGTACGTCTTGCTATTTTCTCTTGCGTGGAGCATTTGGTTGGGTAGAAATCATAGGATTTTCAGGAATGAAGATAGTAGTGCTGCTGATATGTTTTATGATGGTCTCCGACATGGTTTTTGCTGGGCAAAGTTCAATCTGCAGGATGTATGTATTGATAGTCTAGATCTGCTAGCCTCAGGAGATTTTGTTTCTTTGTTGGGTCCTTAGAATATGTAGCTTTTGCTGGGTTCATAGCTTGTATACCACTTGCTCTGCTGCATGGGTTTTGATGGGCACGGACCAACTTGCAGAGTGTTTCTATTGATAGTCTGGAGATGCTAGCTTCAGGGGTCTTTGGTGGTTTGTTCAGTACGTGGTTTGCATGCCAACTGCAGGTCTGGGTATGCCGGTTGTTGCTCAATGGTTTCTACTGGGGAAGGCTACTATTTCTGTCATTGCATTGCCAGTTTGGAGGTTCTGACTTTGGTTTCCTTGCTGGCATTTGCAGTGCTTTGGTGTTTGTTTCCTTCTGTTTATTATGCGGGTACAATGCTCCATTGTCCAGCCTTTATGTACTCTTCTTACTTATTACTCTTTAATATACATATCGATAATTTTTCGAAAAAAAAAAAAAAAAAAGGAGTAGCAGTCAAAGTGGCAGGAGCAGTAGCACTTTCGACTCGTTTATGGGATTGTATACCTTGACTCTTTTGTTTCCCTTCACCCGAGAGCTCTTCCCGTTGAGCTTGAGCTGCGACTTCACCGGCTGGTACTTCTTCTTCATCCTTACGGCAATGTCAAGAACAACTTTTATCTCCTTTGTTTCAGACTTTTTCTTTGAACAGCGCACATGTGAGATTCATCGACAATCAGAGGAGACCATTCTCGTTCAAGCACGCGTGTCCTCAAATGCTTCATCTATGAAACAGCCAGCAATAGCAATTGCCAGTGTTTTCGGAAGCATGCAAATCAGCTCTTCGACCTTCTCTTCAGTCAAATGCTCTAGTCTCAAACGCTCCCATCGACCAACGCGTGAAAATTTTTTTTTTTTTTTGGATACCATTAAGTTATAACTTGTTGCTGTTCGGTCTAAATCTCAGACCTACCCCGTTGGTCCCTTTGTTGCCTTGAGCGTGCCATACTACTCGATTACACCTTTACTACTCAATATATACTAAATACAATACTAGTAAAAGAGTGGTACCTGGTGGAGAGGCATGCACCGGACGATATACATATGCTGGAAAACAATATACAAATTTTCGGAAATCACATGCACACAGGCTATGCACACTTGGCAATGACATTAACACTCATAGAAATCATTAACAAACATCAAGCAAGCATAGACTCACACATCATCAATCATATGCATATACATTCGGTAATGACAAGAAAGACATATGAAGGCATATGAACAATCAGCATATTAGTTTATGATTCCTATCATTTAACCTTACAACTTAATCCCGTTTTAGCCTTAGTTCCCTTTTAGTATTAGCCCCTAGGGGAGTGAGTTCTTACCTGAAATCACAAAAATCAACAAATAAGTGAGCATATAACAAATTATATTCCCTAAACCATGCTCCGCTACCAAACTTGTAACGACCCCAATTCCTAACTATTATTAATTGCTCCGATTAAGGTCATTACCGCCGTGAAACCCAAATAAGCCTCAACAACACCTAAGACCTATTAGAATTCCACAAGGCTACTCATAAGATATCAATTTTAAGCTTGTTTATTTTGTTGCTTATCGATCAATTGGAGCATTATATTGGACACATATTTTGGTAACATACAGAGTAAATAAAAACATCAGCGGAAGTCTTAAATTAACCCATTGGGTTCATAACACACAAGTCCCATAGGGATCCAAATAACCAGCAAGAAATTCATCAACCAAATTTCGGAAATAGCAAGCCAAACGAATGCTTAAACATAAACCAGAACAATGTCCAATCTTTCAAGTTATATGTGCAAGTAACAAGTATGAAAATGTGATGCGATATCGTCCCGCCGTGCAGCCTTGATGTCACACAGTGGTACCACGAACAGTGAATGTACCTAAGCCTGAAAAATGGTAAAAACAACGGTTTGAGATTACAAGAATCTCAGTAGGGTCACAGCATCATAAGATCTACGGAATCCCTAGGAGCATCGGTAAGTACCTCTCCTCTCACTAGGAGCATCAGTGCTTACCCTGCCTGGCCAGAGGAACAGGATCCTGACACACAAACACGTACAAGCACACACAGGCAAGTACAAAGCATAATACCACAACAGGGTATCCTCAATCATGTCAGGAAACAATCAACACATCCAATTCATATAACAATAGCATCCCAAGCACTCAATGCCTAACTCAGGGGTTCGATATAGTCTAGGAGATTCATATCTCATTCTGAATTTCATATTCACACTCTACAATCCAATCACAAACAATACAACAAAGGCAGGTAACAAAAACATCAAATAAGAGCAAGGGTTTTCTGGAGAAACCGATGAGGCATATATCCTACCTCTCTTGTCTCTGAACAATAAGCTAATCCTTTGCCTTTATTAAGTAAATCCGAACCACCTATAATATCACCAGGCAAAGAGAAGAACAAACTAAGCATGCATATTCAATAATCAATTGAATACCTTATTTCCTTACCAATACCACTCACCAAACCTATCAGAAAACCAGTGATCAGAAATCTCCGATGTCTCCCCCTTGGATGTGTGATGTGATAGCCAGGAACTTATCAAGATTCAACCTGAATTTACCATTCCAATTAACTATGCAAAACCTATTGCTAAAAGTAGGGCATAAGACGATTTCGTCTCGAATTACAACGAAATATTTACATAAAAGCTTCTATTTATATATGGTTGGAAAGAGAATGAAAATATCTTTCCAACGACATATTATTTGCAAGATTCCAACAAACGAGTAGAAAGTTATGCTATTTTTAATTTCAAGAAGATTTGGCGGAAACCTAATTCCGCCGCCGATTTTCAAAGTGCCTTTAGACAAAGAAATACTAATCTCTTAATGAAAACCAAACTATGGTTGCAACGAGGATGAAGAGAGCTTTCCAACAAGCTATTACTCGCAGAGATCCAACGAACGATGAGTGAGTTATGCTGGTTTGAAGTTTCTGCAAATTATGGTGGCTATAGGGAGGTATAGGGTTTTAAGCCTATACGAAATTTGTAGGTTTTCTATGAATAATTCTTTGTGAGGTTGGCTTCCTATTTATAATGAATGGGTATAGAATTATGATTACTACTTTAATCACTTTATCTAAATAGGATAATTTACTAGATAACTAAACTCTAAACTCTTTAATTATCTTCCCCTATTTTTAGGGACTTTAATCTATAAGGCAACTATCTAGCCTTAAGGATGATTCCTAAGGCAATTACTCATCTACAAGAACCTAAATCTAAAGGAATTAGAAACAAAATAATTTACTAAACAATCTTACCAATTTCGGCCATCACACATCCTTTCCTTCAGGGGCAAAATCGTCTTTTCACTTGCACTGGCTTCTAGACTTCTAGGACTCAAAATTCGGGGTCTTACAGATTTTAATCCCATAACCACCTTATATAAATAGGAAGTCAGCCACACAAAAATCTTATACAGAAAACACACAAAATTCGTAAGACCTAAAAACCCTACACCTCCCAATTTCTGCTGAAATCTGCTGGAACTTCAAACAAGCATAACTCTCTAATCGTTTATCGGATTCCTGCGAATAATATCTTGTTGGAAAGACCTCTTCATCTTCTTTCCAAAAATCTTTGGTTTTTCGTTTGGAGGTTAATTTTTCTTTGTTAAAAGTTAAATCAAATTTCGGCGGAATTGCTAAAATCTACTTGACCTTCAAAATAGCATAACTCTCTCATCCTTTGTCGAATTCTTACAAATAATAGCATGTTGGAATGATTTCTTCATCTTCTTTCCAATAATTTTTGTTTCTTTGTTTTGAGATTCGTTTTTTCCTTGTTAAAAGTTAAATCGAATTTCGGCAGAAATGCCAAAATCTGCTTAAACTTCAAAATAGCATAACTCTCTCATCATTTGTCGGATTCTTGCATATAATAGCTTGTTGGAAAGCTATCTTCATCCTCTTTCCATGGATATTTTGTTTTTTTTCAGGAGGTTAGTTTTTATTTATCATAAGATAAGTCGAATTTTGACATGATTAGGGTTCAAGATTGTGTGACTCTGTCTTTAATTGATTTCTGTTGTTGTCTTTTATTCGTATGATTTTTTGGCATCTATTCATGTTATAAAATCATTAATTCATCCTATAAATATTTTTTTATACGTGAAATCAGTATGCCATACCCTTGCCCTATTGTTGCCTATCTTGATCAATTCATAAACATATTGGATTCCGATCTTGTTTCTTTTGATTGTATAAGTTATAAACACTTAATCCCTCTTTGTCAGCATGAAATCGCAACCCCCTATACCTTGCTAACATGAAATCGCAAACTATCTTGTGTCCTATGCTTAGTGCCAAAATATACATAGTTAAATTGGGTGGTAATTCAGGTTGAATCTTGTTAAGTTCTTGGCTATCACATCACACATCAAAAGGGGAGGCACCTGCGGCATCTGACCACTAGTTTCTGATAGGTTTGGTGAGTGGAATTGGTAAGGAAATAGGGTATTCAAATGATTATTGAGTATACATGCTTAGTTTGGTTTTATCTTTGCCTGATGATACTATAGGTGGTTCGGAATTATTAAATAAAGACAAAGGAATAACTTCTTGTACAGAGACAAGAGAGGTAGGATCTATGCCTCATTGGTTTCTCCAGTGATCCCTGTCATTTGTTTATTGTTTTCGATGCATGCCCTTGTTATTATTGCATGCAAATTGATTGTAGGATATGTGCAAGAATTGCAGATTGAGATATGAATCCTATAGGGTATACCAAACCCTTGAGTTAGGTTTTGAGTGGCCGAATTGCATATGATATGTGAATTGAATAAGTTAATTGTGTTCTGATATGATTGAGGATACTTTGTTATGGTATTGTGCTTGTGCCTGTCTGTGTGTGCTTATACATGTTTGTGTGTCAAGATCCTATTTCGATGGCCAATCAGGGTAAGCGCTGATGCTCCTTGGGAGAGGGGAGGCTCTTACTGGTATGAGAGTTGTATGGATGGCAAACCCCAGCATGAGCGCGTTGGATGACTAGTCCTTGTGTGCCTAGAAGTCTTGTCCTTGTGTAGTTTGGGATACCCTTTTCCTTGTGTGGCTTGAGATGTCTTGTCCTTGCGTGGCAGGATAAATAGGCTTACTAATTAGCTTGTGTGCTAACCTTTTACTCTTTGTGCGGTAAGCCTTGGACAACACAGGTGGAAGGGGATGACCTTTCTTTTTCCTATTGCCGAGAGCAATCTGATGAGTTTTACCTGCCTATGTACTTCTGATTTTCGAAAGTGTTTGAAGTCCACCCTCAGCCTTAGTTTCGGCCCTATCCCTTTGATTGATTTTTGAATTACGTGATACCCATAGATGTGTAGGAATGATCTAATGTTGTTCGGGAGATTTGTGTTTAAGATTTCTGTAGATCTTATGATGTTGTGACCCTACTGAGATTCTTGTAATCTCATCTTGTTGTATTCACCATTTTTCAGGCTTAGGTACATCCACTGTCCATGGTACCAGTGTGTGAGATTAAGGCTGCACGGCGGGGCGATATCGCATCACATTAGCATACCTGTTCTTTGATTGCTTGCGCATATAACATGAATTATGATCAGGTTATTTTTCTGGTTTTCAAGGTTCCTCCTTTACTTGTTTCCATTTTATTTTAAGAATTAACTTACTGAATGCTTGGATACTTATGGGACTTGTGAGTTGTGGATTCATTGATTTTATTTAAAGACTTCTGCTGATATTTTATTCACTCCGTATGAGACCAGAATACATGTCCAGTATCATGCTCTAATAACTAATGAACATAACGAATGTACATGCTAAAAATTGAGAATTTGATAAGTAAGCTTGTGGAATTCAGATACATCCTGGTTCTTGGGCTTGTCTGAGTTTCACAGCAGTAATGGCCCTAATCAGAGCAATTAATAATAGGTTAGGATTTGGGGTAGTTACATAATTAACTATGCAAATTTCTGCACTAAAGATAGGGCATAAGGCAATTGAAATTTCATGCAGACAAGGTATAGAGGTTGCGATTTCATGTTAACAAGCAATAATTAGGTATTATTAACACATAAAATTAAAAAGAACAAGATCAGCAACCAATAGGTAAGTCAATTGATCAAAATTGGCAACAATAGGCGAAGGGTAGGGCATGCCGATTTCATGTATAGGGAAGATTCAAAGGATGAATTTATGATATTACAACATGAATGGATGGAAAATAATCATACGAATAATAGGAACAAAAACAGAAACCAATTAAAGGAAGAATCACACAATTTCAGCACTAAACCCTATAAATTAGAATTAGAATTTCCACTAGTAAAGACTGACCTTTTGATGATGAAACCATGATAGCAAGATAGAGGTTGAAATGAGCTTTCCAGCAAGCTATTATTTACAGAAATCCGACAAAGGATGAAAGAGTTATGATAGGATGATACTTGGAAATTTTCGGAAGCAATAGGGTAAGGTGTAGGGTTTGATCAATTTATAATTTTGTGTATTTTTGGTGTAAGAACTAAGTGTTGCCAGCTACTCTTTATATAGGGTGTAATAGGATTAATTTCTCGACTTTAAAAACTAGATATGGGGAGATAATCATTAGAATTAAATTATAGAATTATCCTTCCTTAATTTTAAAAATTTTATCACCTAAGGTAAGATTAAACAAATAAGGAAATGAATCAAAAGGAAATGAAATCAAAAATGAATACTTAACCTTCAATATCAATTTAAGCCATCAAACATCCTTTTCTTCAGGAGCAAACTGGTTATTTCACCTGCACTTGCTTCTGGATTTCTAGAACTCAAAATTCGGGGTCTTACATCCACCCCTCCTTATAAGAATTTCATCCTCAAATTCAGCACAAGTACCTAAACAAAGAGATAAGGAAATTTTGCATACATAGATTCTCAGGCTCCCAAGGCTGTTACTTGATTTGGCCATTATGCCAAACAACTTGTACCATAGACACGTTTCGATTGCGAAACTGATGAACTAACTGATCTAGTATGGCGATTGGCTGTACGGGATAGGATAGGTCTTCATCAACCCCAACTAGTGGTTCTTGGAGCACATGATTAGGGTCTCGCACTTACTTTCTCAATATTAAAACATGAAACACATTGTGGTTTCTTTCCAAATTCGAAGGCAGTACAAGTCGGTATGAAACAGGGCCGATCCTTTCCACAATGACATATGAACCAATATAACGAGGTGCTAGCTTATCTCATTGCTGAAAATGAATGACTCCTTTCCACGGGGTGACTTTCTGAAACACTTTGTCACCTACCATCAATTCCATCTCCCTTCGTCGATTATCAGCATAGTTTTTCTGCTGATCTTGCACTATCTTCAGCCTTTGACGAATTAAATTTATCTACTCTGTTGCTAATCATTCAATTATGGATTGTCTAGGCATCTCTCGCCTACTTCATTCCAACAAATTGGAGTTCTGCAGTGTCTCCCATATAATGAAGCATGGTTTAGGGAATATGATTTGTTATATGCTAACTTGTTTGTTGGTTTTGTGCTTGTAGGGAGGTACATACACACAGACACACACACACTTAGAGGTTAATGCCGAAAGTATTCTGATGCTTAAATACCTGGTTCGAAATGTTTAAATGTTGTAATTGATTGTGTGAGTTTTTATGCCTTGTATGACTTGATGTGTTCTGCTATGATCTTTTGTCAATACTGAAATATGTATATATTTTTTTCCAAATGTATGTGTAATTATTGAATGATGGTTGAGATCTCTTGTTGTGTGCTGTCGAGTATTGCCGAATATGTATGTGTATGAAGGTCATGATTGTCGAGTATGATTTGTGTGAAAGTGTGCTTGCTGAATGCTTTGTTGATTATTGTCGAGTGCTTGTTTGTGTTAGTTAAATTGTAGAGTGTGCATTTGCATGTATGCATATGTGCATGAGATTTCTGAAACTTGTATATTTGTGAGCATGAGTGATTTATTTTCCAGCATATGCATGTCGCCCCATGTACGTCTCTCCACCAGGTACCACTTCTTTTCCTAGTATTTGTATTTGGGTTAAGTGTTGAGTAACATTGTGTGTTCGTATAGTTTGGAAAGGATGAATGCAACATGAGATCGAAAAGGTAGGTATGGGATTCAGGCCGAACAGCAACCTATATAGCAGAATGAACTCGAGGCACAAGTTGAGCAAGGAGGGAAAGTTGAGCCCAAATACCAACCTGAAGCACCATCTGCACCAGCCATTGATCCTGTAGTGGCAAATATACTAAATGTATTGCAAGGGATCGCTACGAACCAGCAGCGTATGGAGGCGAAATTTCAGAATGCTCCTGCACCCAAACCTGTGGAAGATCCTATTCCTCCACTCAAACCTATACAGCCAGCTCATTGTAAAGAATCCAAGAGACTCCCAGTTGTTGTCACAAAGTTGCTAAAGGAAGCTTGTTAGTTGGGATGTAAAGATTTCAACGATTCAGCCAGTGCTGCTGTGGCTCATGAATGGATGGACACCTTATGCCGTGTGTCCCTATTTTTGCATATTTTAGACGATGACAAGGTTTCCACCCCTACTTTCCTACTTGAGGGGAAAGCCCTCGCATGGTGGACAGCTGTGAGCTTGCGATTTAGAGGTCGTTTGCCTACTTGGGAGGAATTTCGGTATGAGTTTGACAAGAGGTTCTATACAGGATACCATAAAAACGAGCAACGACAAGCTTTCTATAAGCTTGAACAGGGCATCCGTTCGGTGCTGGAATACGAGAAGGCATTAAGGAAGTTGTCCCAATTTGCACCAGAGGAGGACCGTTCACCATACTAGCTTGCAAGATGATTTCACGATGGGCTGAGTACCGAGCTCAAAATCATCATTGGTATGACACTGGTGCAGAATTTGCAAGAGCTGATTGTTGCTATGATTGAAGCTGAGAAGATTTTGCTAAGCAGGAAACTATCCACACCAACTAGTGGCGGAACCTTCAGGCGAGATTCCAAGTTCAATCGGCATACGGAACCCTATCCTTTAAGGTACTACCCTTCAAAAAACAATGGCAATGGAGGTAACAACAGGAAGAACGTTTCTGGTCTGAATCCTAATAGGTCTACATGGAGTTTGCAGCCAAGTCGATGTTATAACTGTGGCGAGATGGGACATATTCAGAAGGACTGCTTGAAACCAAGATGTATCATAGGCACACCGAATGCAGGCCGAGGTGGGTATGCCAATCCTGCCAAACCACCAGCACGCATACCGGGAGGACCACCCAATGAGTGAGACGCAACCCAGGGCAACGAGATTGTTCACCTTAACTGATCTCGAAGCTAGCCCTGATGTGGTGACAGAATTGTGATAGTCTTCATCAACAACATTCCCATTTATTCAAAATCAGAAGAAGAACATGTTGAGCACTTGCGGATTGTGCTGAATATTCTGAGGGATCGGTAGTTGTTCACGCAAGGAAGAGTCGTTTGTATGGAATGAGAAATGCCAGCGAAGTTTCATAGAACTAAAAAATCGGTTAGTTTCTGTACCTATCCTTACCTTACCTTACCTATCGGCAGAAAAGAGTATGTGGTGTACAGAGATGCATCAAAATCTGGACTTGGATGCGTATTGATGCAAGATGGGAAAGTCGTTGCCTATGCTTCCCGACAGGTGTGAACGCATGAAAGCAACTATCCTACGCATGATTTGGAGCTTGCAGCCATGGTTTTTGCATTGAAAATATGGCACCACTATCTATACAACGAGACGTGTAGAATCTATACTGACTACAAAAGCTTGAAATACCTCCTCACGCAAAAAAGAATTGAACATAAGACAACGAAGATGGGTGGAGCTGATTAAAGATTACGATCTGATCATCGAATATAATCCTGGAAAGGAAAATGTTGTTGCTGACGCCTTGAGCCAAAAGACTCACCTTCCTTCCCCATCGGTTTTGGCTTACATGCTCACCTACTACATACCAATGTTGCTGGATTTGAAAGCTATACGTGTGCATCTTGGCACTGATTTTTCTGGTTCGTTGTTAGCATGAATCGAAGTCACGCCTACCTTGATTGAAGAAATCCGGAATCAGCAATCAGAGGATAAAAAATTGGCTGAAATTCAGAAGCAACTATCTGATAGTGTTTGATGCCATGGTTTGTGATTTCAGTGTGCGAAATGATGGAGTTCTTGTCCTTAGAAATCGGGTATATGTACCACAAGATGTTGATATTCATAATCTTATTTTGTCTGAAGCACATAGTTCGAAGTTTTCTATACATCCTAGTAGTACTAAGATGTACCAAGATTTAAAGGAACAATATTGGCGGCCAAACATGAAGCGCCACATTGCTGAGTTTGTTGCCTGATGCCTCGTATATCAACAAGTTAAGATCGAGCATCAAAGACTCGCTGGTCTACTTCAGTCATTTACGATTCCAAAATGGAAGTGGGAGCATGTCACGATGGATTTTGTGACCGGTTTGCCTAGATCGTAGCGAGGATACAATACCATTTGGGTGATCATGGATCGATTGACAAAATCTGCACACTTCCTTCCTGTATGTGTAACAGACACTATAAGGACTCAAATCCTATATTCCAAAATTTGCTCCTAATGGGACCCTTACCACCATTAAACCCAAACAAGTCTGAACCAGGACCTATCTGAATCCTACAAGGCTTATCCATCTAGTTTTGATTTTAGCATGTTAATTCCTTTAAGATTTTAAAGTTTGGAGTATGATATTGGATAAATATTCTAGTACCATACGGAGTGAATAAAACATCAACGAAAGTCTTTAAATTTAATCAATGAATCCATAACACACAAGTCCCATAGGGATCCAAATATCCAGCAAATAACCCCCAACATAGTTCGGAGACAACAAGAAAAGGAGGAAACTTGAGAAACCAGAAAAAATAGTCCAATCAACGATCATATTGTATTCGCAAGGAACCAAGGAGACAAAAGTATGCAAATGTGATGGGATATTGCCCCGCCATGTAGCCTTGATTCTCACACACTGATACCACGAACACCAAATGTACTTAAGCCTGAAAAATTGGTGAAAACAACAAGATGAGATTACAAGAATCTCAGTAAGGTCACAGCATCATAAGATCTATAGAAATCTTAAACAAACATCTCTCAAACAATATCAGGTTATCCCTACACATCTAAGGGTATAACACAATTCATGAATCAATCCAAGGTTAGGGCCGAAACTAAGGCTGAGAGTGGACTAAAAGCACTTCCAAAAATCAGAAGTACACAGGCAGGAAAAACTCATAAATAATCTCGACAATAGGAAAAGGTCATCCCCTTCCACTAATGTTGTCCAAGGCTTTGTTGTATAAAGGGTAAAAGGTTAGCACACAAGCTAATCACCTAGCCTATTCATCTTGCCATACAAGGACAAGGCATCCAAGCTACACAAGGACACGGGCATCCAAATCACACAAGGATAAGAGCATCCAAACCACACAAGGATAAAGGCATCTTGCCACACAAAGATAAGGCGTTTAGTCACACAAGGACCAGGCATCCAGCATGCACATGCTGAGGATTGCCACCTATACGACTCACATACCAGTAAGAACCTCTCCTCTCCCCAGGAGCATCAACGCTTACCCCAAATGGCCACCAAAAAAGGATCCTGACACACAAACACATACAAGCACACGGGCAAGCACATAGCACCGTAGCACAATACCACAATAAGGTATTCTCAATCATGTCAGAACATAATCAACATGTTCAATACACACAACACATGTTTAATGCACACAACACATACAAATTCATAACTAACTCAAGGGTTTGGTATAGCCTGAAGGATCACATCTTGATTCGTAATTCAAGCATACTCACTACAACATATGCGCATACACTTATTATATATATAGGTACCGACATTAACAAGTAAAAAACAAGGATCTCTAAAGAAACCGATGAGGCATAGATCCTACCTCTCTTGTCTCTGAACAAGAAGCTATTCCTTTGTCTTTATTCAAGGGATCCGAACCACCTATATCATCATAAGGCAAAGACAAAACCAAACTAAGCATGCATACTCAATAACCAATTGAATACCCTATTTCCTTACCAATTCCACTCACCAAACCTATCAGAAACCAGTGATCAGATGCCGTAGGTGCCTCCCCTTTGGATGCGTGATGTGATAGCCAAGAACTTAACAAGATTCAACTTTAATTACTATCTCAATTAATTATGCAAATTTCAGCACTAAGAATAGAGCACAAGACAAACTGTGATTTCATGCATACAAGGTAATAGGGTTGCAATTTCATGTTAACAAGAAAGTATTAGGTGTTTATAACATGTACAACCAAAAGAAACAAGATCAGAATCCAATAGGTTAATCAATTGATCAAGATAGGCAACAAATAGGGCAAAGGTAGGGCATGCCGATTTCATGTATACGGAAGATTCAAAGGATGAATTCATAATTTTACATCATACGAATTGCTAAACAATCATACGAATAAGAGGAACAACAACAAAAATTAATTGAAGGAAGAATCACAAAATTTTGAAACCTAATCCCTCCGAACTACGACCTAAATTACGACAAAGAAAAACTAACCTCTAGACAGAAACGATGAGAGAGTTATGCTATTTTGAAGTTCAAACAGATTTCGGCAGCAATAAGGAGGTGTAGGGTTTTTTGTTGGATGAATTTTGTATATTTTCTGTATAAGGTTTAAGTTTGGCTGGCTTCCTTTTATATAGGGCGGTTATAAGATTAAATTCTCTACTTTAAGAATTAGATTAAAGTAAGATAAATATTATAATTAAATTCTGTAATTATCCTCCCTTAACTTTAGGAATTTTATTTTCTAAGGTAATTATCAATCAATAAAGAACCAAATCAAAGGAAAACCAGAAACAATCGCTAGACATTCCTTACCAATTTCGGCCATCACACATCCTTTTCTTTGGGGGAAAAATGGTCTTTTCACCTGGACTGGCTTCTGGACTTCTAAGACTCAAAATTCAGTGTCTCACATCCTCCTCACCTTATAATAATTTTGTCCTCAAAATTTTGGCACAAGTACCTAAGCAAACAGGTAAGGAAATTTTGAAAGCATAGATTCTTCAATCTCCCAAGACTGTTCCTCGTTTTGGCCATTATGTCAAATATCTAGTATGGCAACTAGCTATATAGGATAGGATACGTCTTCAGAAACCTTGATTGGTGGTTCTTCAAGCACATGAGTAGGGTCTCGCACATACTTTCTCAACATTAAAACATGAAACACGTTGTGAATTCTTTCCATATTTGGAGGTAAGGCAAGTCGATATGCAACAGGGCCAATCCTCTCGAAAATGTCATACGGACCAATGTAACGAGGTGCTAGCTTACCTCGCTACTGAAAGCGAAGGACACCTTTCCATGGGACGACTTTCAAAAACATTTTGTCACCTACCACAAATTCCAGCTCCCTTCGTCGATTATCGGCGTAGTTTTTCTGCTGATCTTGGGCTATCTTGAGCTATTTTCGAATCAGGTTCAACTACTTCGTTGCTTGATCAATCAATTCCAAATTGTCTTGGCATCTTTTGCCTACTTCATTCCAACAAATAGTTGTTCTGCAGTGCCTTCCATATAGTGCTTCATAGGGTGCCATACCGATGCTTGCATGAAATTTATTATTGTAAGCGAATTTTGCCAATGAAAGGCATCAATCCCAACTATTATGCTGGTCTAGTACACTCGCATGTAGCATGTCTTTGAGTATCTGAATTTTCCTTTCTGATTGGGCATCAGTCTGAGGATGAAATGCTGTACTGAAATTCAATCTCGAACCCAGCGCATTCTAGAATTTCTCCTAAAATCGTAATGTGAAACGAGGGTCACGATCTGAAATGATGGAAACTGGCTCTCCATGTAATCGAACAATGTCGTCCATGTAACAAACAACCAATTTCTCAGGTGTATCTGTCACATGTACGGGAAGAAAGTGTGCAGATTTCATCAATCGATCCACGATCACCCAAATGGCATCATATTCTTGCTTAGATCTAGGCAATCTAGTCACCAAATCAAAAGGAATTAAAACCAGAAAAAATCACTAGACATTCCTTACCAATTTCTACCATCACAAATCTTTTTCTTCAGGGGAAAATTGGTCTTTTCACCTGACACTGGCTTCTGGATTTCTAGGACTCAAAATTCGGGGTCTCACAAACACACTCGAGAAATTGGTTGTACATTACTTGAACGAGATTGTTCGATAGCATGGAGTGCCAATTTCCATTGTTTCATATCATGACTCTCGTTTTACATCACGATTTTGGGAGAAATTCCAGAATGTGCTGGGTTCAAGATTGAATTTCAGTATAGCATTTCATCCCCAAACTGATGGTCATTCAGAAAGGACAATTCAAACACTTGAGGACATGCTGCATGTGAGTGTATTAGACCAATATATCAGTTGGGATCAATGTCTACCATTGGCAGAGTTTGTTTACAACAATATCTTTCATGTAAGCATCGGTATGGCACCTTACGAATCACTAAATGGGAGATGCTTCAAAACTCCCATTTGTTGGAATGAAGTAGGCGATAGATGTTTAGACAATCTGGAATTGATTAACCAAGGAATGGAGCAGTTGAATTTGATTCAACAATGGCTAAAGATAGTGCAAGATCGGAAGAAAAATTATGCCGATAATTGACAAAGGGAGCTGGAATTTGCTGTAGGTGACAAAATATTTTTAAAAGTTGCCCCGTGCAAAGGTGTCTTTCATTTTCAGCAGTGAGGTAAGCTAGCACCTTTTTACATTGGTCCGTATGACATTGTTGAAAGGATCGGCCCTGTTGCATACCAACTAGCTTTGCCTTCGAATATGGAAAGAATTCACAACGTGTTTCATGTTTCGATGTTGAGAAAATATGTGTGAGACCCTACTTATATGCTCGAAGAACCACCAGTTGAGGTTGTTGAAGACCTATCCTATCCCGTACAGGCAGTTGCCATACTAGATAGGTCAGTTCGTCAGTTTCGTAGTTGAAGCGTGCCTTTGGTACGAGTTGTTTGGCATAATGGCCAAATCGAGGAACGGACTTGGGAGACTGAGGAATCTATGCGTGCAAAATTTCCTCACCTGTTTGTTTAGGTACTTGTGCTGAAATTTCAAGGACAAAATTCTTATGAGGGGACGATATAAGACCCCAAATTTTAAGTCCTAGAAGTCCAGAAGTCAGTACAGGTGAAAAGTTCATTTTGGTCCTGAAGAAATGGATATGTGATGGCTGAAATTGGTATTGAAGGTTTAGTATTCATTTCTGATTTCATTTCCCTTTTATTCATTTCCTTATAGGTTCATTCTTACCTTAGGTGATAAAATTCCTAAAATTAAGGATAATTCTAGAATTTAATTATAATGACCATCTTCCGTTATCTAGCCTGTAAAGTAGGGAAATTAATCCTATTATACCCTACATAAAGAGTAGTCAGACACACTTGTCCACACACATCAAAAACACACAAAATTATCAAGCAATCAAACCCGACACCTTACCCTATTGCTGCCGAAAATTTCCAACCTTCATCCTAGTATAACGCTTTCACCCCTTGTCAGATTTCTACAAATAATAGCTTGTTGGAAATCTCTTTCTATCCTCTATCTAGATATCTTGGTTTTATCATCAGAAGGTTAGTTCTTCCCTATCAAAAACCTAATCATAATTTATAGGGTGTAGTGCTGAAATTGTATGATTCTTTCTTCAATTGGTTTCTGTTGTTGTTCCTTTTGTTTGTATGATTATTTTGCATCCATTTGTGTTGTAATATCATGAATTCATCCTTTGAACCTTCCCTATACATAAAATCGGCATGCCCTACACTTTGCCTTATTGTTGTTAATTTTGATCAATTGACTAACCTATTGGTTTCTGATCTTGTTCCTTTTGATTGTATGTGTTATTAACACCTAATCCTTCTTTGTAAACATGACATCGCAACCCCTATACCTTGTAATCATAAAATCACAATTGCCTTGTGAACCCTATCTTAATGCCAAAATTTGTATAGCTAATTGGGTTGTAATTCAGGTTGAATCTTATTAAGTTCTTGACTATCACATCACACTTCCAAGGGCGAGATACCTGTGGCATCTAATCACTGGTTTCTGATAGGTTTGGTGAGTAGAATTGGTAAGAAAATAGAATATCTACTTAATTATTGAGTAGATAATTATTGGTAAGGAATTGGTAAGCCTAGTCCTTTCATGCACGAACGCGGCTATAATCATTTGCTTTGAATTGATTTTGGGGAGATGTGAAAAAAAAAAGAGTTTTGCTCAGTAACTTTCTGGAAACTGTTTACAAAAATAAAAATAAAAAGAAACTTCCAGCCCGCGAAAAGCACAAAGCAACAAGTGCTGTCTTGATGAAAAACCTGGAGCAATTAATGAGTGAGATGAGTGAAAAGGATTCATCTTCTTTTAGCTCTAATCCAAGTGATGGCAAACACTATGATGGTAACCAGAATGGCTGACCCTGCCACAACCAGAGGAGGACACAGCTTTGATTTCTTCCACACTGAATTTTTCTTTTCACCTTCTTCTTGGACTCTGTCTTTCTGCCTCTTTGTGGTTTCGGTAGATTTGTTTTCGTAAGAAACCATTCCTTCATCAGGCTTTTCCTCATTGATAGCTTCTTTCACTTGATGCAATTCGTCATTTGTTGGTTGCTCGACAGGAGTCGGAGCTCGCTCCTCTTCTTGTTCAGGTTTCAATTTCGTAGGCTCTTGAACATTTGTCTCGGGTTTCCGCTTTTCTGATTCTTCTGGCATTTGATCCCTCACATAATGACTTCCTTCTACGGGAATTGGAGATACAGCCATGATTATTTCTGTCGATTCTTTGTTTACTGGGTCAGGAATGCGCTCTTCATCAGCTTCTAAAGTTTCCAATTTGTCATCCTCATCCTGCATGCTTTTATCTTCTTCTTCTTCTGATGATGATTCTGATGAAGTCAACTCCTTCTCAGACTGACTATTCTCTGTCTCCATCTCAACTCGTGCAAGTTCCATGGTTTTTTCCTGGGGATGTGAAGCTACTTTCGTAATGCTGGGTTCTTCCCTTTCTTGAGTGGCTTCTTCTTGTCCCGTTTGATCTTCAATTTTTGGTTTCTCCAGTAATTCCTGGTCTACAACCTCTTCATCTAACTTCTCTTCCACAATCCTTTCACTTCCTTCCTCGTAGTCTATTATATTTGGCTGAATGGATTCTAGAGGCAATATGACTTGGCTGTCGCCTCTTTCTTGAAACATTTCCCCGACCTCTTCTGTTCCCTTGAATCCTACTTCTTCAACCTCCTGCTCCGGTGCATGTACAGTTTCTTCTTTCTGCTTATCCTCATACTTTTCTTCCAGTGGAACCTCGCCATCTACACTGTGTGCGATTTCATAATCTGGTATATCGTTTTCTTTGTGCACAATTTTATCAATATCTTCCACTCCCTCACTCCCTGGAATTCGGTTGTCTTCTTCAATAGCCTCATCAACTACAGTTGGTGATATGTCTTGAGGAATCCCCTGATCTACCTCTTCTTCCTTCACCTCCTCAATTCCAACACCACGTATTCCCTTCACTGATTTCGGCATTATAACTGTCAAACCAGACTCATCATCCTTAAATCTTGCCTTAATTCCATCTAAAATAACTGCATCAGGAATTCTGAACCTCTTCCTGAATGCTCTCAACTCCACATCTTTCTTCCGCAAAACCCAACCCATCAACAACACTTGCTGCACCGGCCTAATCCCACAAATGATTATCCGATTCCCATCTTTGTTGATCTCAACGTTGATGTTTTCTCTTCTATAACCTGCATTTGAGGGAACAGAAAAACCATATTCGGGGATGGAAAAAGCAGGAAGAGAATGCAGACAAATCAAAACGATGAGGAAGAAGGACCTTTGAGATGCGCAATGAGTATGAACAAGGCCTCAGTCTCTGTAGAGAAGAAAACAGGACCATTATGGTCTTTGGAGACGCGTAGGTCGGCAAAGGAGGTAATATCATCTCTGGTGTGCGTGATTTTGAGTCCCAATTCAAGTTCCATTTCTGTATACAATTCTTTTGTCACTATTTCATCCGAACCCACAAAAAAATACATGAAATTTAGTATAAATATATTAAAGTAGTGAGATAGACATGCAAATAAATGATAAAAAGGATAAGAAATGGAATGGAATCTCTTCTTTGCTTCTGCACGAGAAAGTTTCAAATTCATGTTTCGTTGCTTTTGCTTCCTGACATAGAATTAGGATAAGAATTGCTTTTGCTTCCTGACGTAGGATTACTTATTTTTCGAACAACTCAAACTGTATTCCTCTGAGACACCTAATGAGATAGGCAGCAGCAAGTATCGTGGGGGTGGATTCGCATCATATTATAAAAAATTAAAAAAGAAAGACACATAACTTACCTATAGAGAGTAAACTTTATTCACATCAGACTGACTATGGTATTTTTATGAAATAAAAACAAGATTATGAGGACTGTGTTTTAACATTATGAAAAATCAACAGAATTAAGTTCTTTATCAAATAACTTCTCCAGTGTCACAGAACCCTAAAATATTGAAAGAATATGAAAGATTGGGCATAATGATTGCATTACATATAAATACACAACAACAAATTAACTTATTCAATTTAGAAGAGAATGGATGGATTAGAAGGTACTCTGGTGGATTTAATCCCTCGAGGGAAAAAAAAGAACATGGCAAAGTGTGCCTGGAGAGCTCTAGAGAGAGAGCGACGAGGATGTTAAAATATCAGATTTGTCTGGATTTTGATGTAGGAGAGCATGAAAGGATGACAGATGTTGCTATGGGAGATTGAGATTGTTTCTGGAAATTCTTTTTAAAACCTTTTAAGTGAAAAGAAAAGGCTAAAAAGAGGAGAAATGATGATTTAATCATGTATACACTAGGATGAGAATGGAACCCAAATGGGGATTGTTGTTGTGGAATGACTACCCCTTGATTATACAATTATTCATCAGTAACTCTACTGATATTTTTTTGTCCTCTAATTTTATTGGTTCTGGAATCTATTTTACTTACTCTCCAAATAATCCTTCACTTTTCTTCATCTTCCAGCTCTCCTTTATCTAATGAGAAATTTCCCTCACCAGGAATATTATTTGTTATTAATAAAAGGCAAGGCAGGAATATTGAGAAGCCGAAAGACCTATAAGTGCTCACTACTAAAAGATAAGACCATGGATAAAAAAATCTATGAAACTCTGAAATTTGAGTTGGTCGGGCTCTAGTTTTGGGTCTATCTATAATATACACATACTATATTTTATGTACTAACTTGTCAAAGCATACACATACAAGATAATATACTCAATCCGGGCTTCCATCTTCCTTCTTGCACCACACCAACAACCGATGAAAAAGGTATTGGATTGCAATGCCTGCTAGCTACTCCAATCTTGCTTTTCTGTCTATCACCTCAATCAGTTTCACCTCAATCTTACCCTTGCCCTTGCCCTTGCCCTTGCCCTTGCCATTACCATTACCATTACCATTCAATCGAATGACTATCGCCCTTCTACATGTCTACCACTCTAGAATATAAAATCCCAAAATAATGCTACTTATCTCTCTCCCTAGAACAGAAGCATCTGTATCTCCATCATCTCCGACGCAACAAAATCTACCACTGCAATGAGTTAACTCTCCGAAGGGTACGTTTTGGTCTTCGTTTCTCGTCAACCGGAATAACCTTCTCCATAAGCTGCAGAAACATAAACAGATGGAAATATTATATGCATTTATTTTCTTTCAGCAAAGCGACCCCAGCAGTCGGGTTCTAAACGATTTCCATTTAATTTTTAAACAAAAAATGGGGAATAAACAGGACAAAAGAGAAATTGTTCCATATAAGGTCCTTACCACCCCACAGTCCGTCTTCTCTACCAATTGATCCTTGATAAATTGCAATCAAACAAAAACACTTTCCTTGCAGCACATGAGCTATTGAATTTAACACAAAGAACAACAGACTAAATAAAAGAAAAGAAAAACAACAAGAAGATAATGATTCTGTAGAGGATGAAGTCATGGGCAATAGCCATTACATTGCAGACTAAATTATGAAAAAATATGCTTATAATTGCTCATCTCTTTCCCTTTTAATATAATCCTACTACGGTATATTGATACTGAACACAGCAACTTTACATCCTAAAACAGATTTTTACTAAGGGACACTAATTTGCCTTCACAACTTTCAATTGACTTCATTTGACAACCTTAGTAGCTCCACGCTTTTCCTTGATTGCAACAACTTCATCCTTCGACTTTTTTTAAGGATTAGTATTCCTAAATGTTGCAAAATTTATGTAAACCTAATGACAATCAATAGAACTAATGTCTGTCAAAACCTACTTGCTATGATGCACCTCGCATGGAATGTCAGTAGAGGCTAAAGCCTGAGGTAAACAGATCGGGAAAAGACACGAGAACCCAATTACTCCATTTTCACTGTAAATATATAACGGAACCTGCAGTTTCCGGCAACACATCAATAATGGAACCAACAGAGATCCTTGTAGCACAGTTATACCTCCAGTTACTGGTACTGAATTCAACTTGGTTACCGACCACAGGAACCATACTCCAAGAATTCATGTTATTCTGGAATTAGATCACCAAGATATTAAAGGCAGAGCTGTTGAAACTAGAGCAATGAACATCTGTACTCCCATTGCAGCTTTACATAAGCAAATTGACAAAATTTCCACGGAACTAAAAGGTGCCTTCTTGTAAGTTAAGGCTGAAAAACACTCAAGAACTTTATCTCAGAAAAAGTATACGACTAAGATATAATTTTACCTCTAATCTCTCTTTTCACAGGCTGTAGAAGCAAGTGAAATGTGATGTCAAGTGCTCCCGTCTGCTGTCACCTAAACCTAACAACTATCTAAACCCATCGACCTGCCCACTGAATCTAAAAATGCATAGTCAAAAAAAAATCTCATTCCATCCTTTCCCAAAACCACAATTCAAGCATGCATGTACGAAATAATAGATGTCAGAACCAGAACCAATTCTAGCACACCACTGCTAATCAGTCAATTCCATGTAGCTGTCCTTCAAATCTAGTGTTCAACACCTACATATCTTTTGATGAAGCAATAATTACTCATCTCCACTCTGCTGCACCGATGAATTCCTTCTGCAGTTCTCATCAGCAAGTGATGAAAGAGGACTACAATATCAATTAAAGTGAAAATATTTTCACCACAACAGCTTAACCCCTCTTGTGGAATTTCATCATCAGGTATGTGGTGTGAAGGTTGTCACAAAAACTCACATTGCACAACTATTCTAGCTGGAAGAGGTAGTGATTGTACTTCTAAGGTCCAAGAATATGACACAAGAACAGAGAGATTGATGTTTTTAAATTTTGCGACCGTCTTTCCTTCTGGTGTTAGCATGCTAAAAATTGCTCAGGAAAAACAACTATATTCACAATGGACAAAACGAAAGATATACTGCATGGATAGTAACAACCCTTTTCAAACATAGGTAGATTTGTTAATTGTAGATGAGAACTTTGGTGGGAGAACCAAACTGATAGCAATAGCTCAAATCAGCATCTAAAACACTTCATTATTTGGGAAGGAAACTAGACAGGGACAAATCATTTAGTGCTTCATCACATTCGATGGAAGATAAAAGATATCTTCAAACTATGGTTTTCCTGGGTGGGGCTAAAATAATACCTAAACTAATGCACAAAGATAAATGACAGATATTATCAGAATAGAACTACACCTGCTTCAATCTTGCCTTGCTCCTCTCTTCCTGCAAATATTATTAAAAAGTAAAACTTGATAAGAGAGAGCAAACAGAAAAAAGAAAGATAATCAAATAGAAGCAGAGAAAATCCCAAAAACAGAAATCTAATTGTGATTAATTTGATGACTAATCTTTTAAAATAAGACAAAAGGACGAGAAGCATAAATGCTTTTAACATCAAACAAAGCTATAGCAGAGAGTTGCCTTCGGAAAAAAAAAATATAAACTCCACAAAGTTATTACATCAACACCAGGTTTGTAGGAGGAATGTGCAATTTGATAAGTATTATTTGAAAATGTATCTTTTGGAACCTTTATGTCTTCAGCATCTTACAAAGACTCCGGAGGGTTTGAAATGTAGCAGACAATAAGAGTAGTCATAAAAATAAGAGTGGAGGAAAAGCCATGAGAGAGGTATTTATGTGAACAAAAATTATTAAGAAAGAAAAAAAAAAGATAATAGGTATGATAATAAGAAGTTATATGTCAAATATCGGTGAAAGAATGCTTATTGATTGCAGGAGTAATATGCACAAGAAAATCTATCATGAGTCCGAAAATTTTAGTCTTTGAGAACATGATAGGATTTAAAAGTGTCTGGAATTTGGAGTCTGTTGCTTGAGAAAACAGTTTTAGTATACCAGGATCATCTAAATCAACAAAAGCAAGAGCAAAATCATTATTAAAAAAAGAGTAATGATGATATGATCTGATACTTCATTCCACTCTGTTTCCAACTAATGAATCCCTGGTGATATCCTCTGTCAAGTAAATTTTTGGGGTTGAAATAACTAACAATGATTATTCAGTACATATTATCCTTAGCCGAATCAATAAGACCAATAATGAAGCATGCATCAAAATGGCGCTGGAACTATACAAAACAAAACATCGGAATACTTCATTCTAGTTAGCTACTCAGTGGCTAGAACACCGAAAGGATTAAAATGACATGGGAAATTTCAAATCAAATTGTCACTGTCAAACAAGACAGAAAATTCAACAAGATTTAACCGACATGACTTTACTTCCTTTTCAACAGGAAAGTATATTAATTAAATAAAAAAAATAAAAGACAGCGGTATACAAAGAGATCATGTGCCTAAAAGTAAAATCGATACCTTCTCTTTCAGCAAGAGCTCATTTTCCTCCTCTAGCCTCACTGCCAAAGACTCCAATTCCACTTGGTAGGCCTTAAAAACCCAAAGTGCAATACTATCAACGGACACTCAACTTAAACAAAATAACACTTGTACACCAAGCCTTTCTCACTCACTTACCTGCTTCCTCTCTCTCGACCTGGCCGCGGACTCCCTGTTCTTTATCATCCTTCTCTGTCTCTGCTGCGCTGCCTTATCCAAAGGCTCCATTGCCACTGCCGACGCTCTCCCTCGCTTCCCCCTTCCACTGCCGCTACCACCGCCGCTCCCAAAAGCGACAATCGATCCGGCCACCTTATCCAGCATGTGAAACGTACCCGACGAAGGCGTGGGATCAAATGAGAGCACTCCGCCGCTCTGCCTCTCCGACTGGATCATCTTCACGTCCCCAACGTCGTCGTCCTCCCCTTGACCATCACCCACCGCCCGGGCCTTGGCGAGAAAATCTTCGAGGGTCATCATCTCCTCGGGCTCCTCCTCCTTCATCTCCCTCCGTCCCGCGACAATCTCCATCTTCCCCGCGACAATCCCCCTCCAAACCTCTTCCACCGTCTTACCGCTGCCCGAAGGCAGTGGGTTTGTCGGAAGGACATCGTTTATCTCCAAGTGGGTGTCCCCGGCGGCGGCAGAGACGCCATTGATGTTGGCTTGCTCAAACGGTCGAGGAGTAGGAGTGTCAATTAGGGTAATCTGGGCGTCGAGAAGGGTGGATTCGGCGGAAGGAGAAGCGTACACGGTACTCAATATCCCATCCACAGTCATATTATCAACCGTAGCCACTAATGGAATGTTAATGTGGTGGTTTGTTTGTGGCTTTGTTGAAGTAGGCGATCGAGACGACGTCGTGGTTGTAGAGAGATCCGAAGAAGTAGGATTGGGCGAGGCCATAACCTTAGACGAGGCCATTTCAGGAGGCGCTCCTCCAATTTTGCAGCGTCCCGGAGGGTAAGATGACCGTCGGATCAAAAAAAAAATTTCTTTTTTGTGAATCGGATTTAAAACTAATACCAAAATGTTTGTCTGTTTCACTTGGGCTTGCGTTTGTCGTCTTGGTTTGTGTTTGCGTTTCGGGGGGTGGCTGGTTTGGGAGAAAATCTGGGGCTTTGGGTTCGTTTATTCCGTTGGGATGGGGGAGACTACGAGAGTAGCGGAGACAGCGTGGGTCGGATTACCTGCCTCGGCTAAATCAATAAATTTTTTACTATGACTTTGTAATGCTTTACTTTTCTCCACCAATGACATATTCTTATTAATTCAAAATAAGTGGTTGGTTTGAAGATTTTGTAACTGGTAATATGAACCCTCGGATGTTATCATAGTAAGCCAGTAAGAATAATTGGACAGACAATTAACAGAAAAGATTTGTGTCGTACCTTGTAAGTCACATTCATCTTTAATTTGATTTTTAATTAAAAAAAGTTGAGGTAATTTGGATTTATTTTTGGTTAATATTTATCATGCTAACAAGATAATTATGAAAAATCAATAATTCAATGGTGGAACCGACTAAGGTTCTGTTAGAATATATAACCTATTTTGTTAGGAAGATAAGAAGGTGTTTTTAGATTTTTTGTTCTAAATTGTTGGATGTGCAAATGAAGGGTTGATAATATATAACAATGATTTTAGCAATAAGATGTGTGTGACCCTTAAAAATAATAAATTACATAGTTAGCAAGATCTATGAAATATTATAATGGATATGGGTTAAATTCTGATATATTATAATAGATATGGGTTTAATATAAAATTATGTTCGGGTCAATATATATATATATATATTATAAATTAGTTATATAAATTTAAATAAAATTTAAATATTAATATTATTAATACTATTATTTTATTAATATTTTTATATCGTAAAAGCCACATCAAAGTTCAAACCCTCGGTTAAAGTCGTTCAAACGCTCATCTCCTTCCAATTTACTCTAATTTCTAGTGGCTTCTCACAAAAACAAACTAGAGCATTAGGTTTACAAATCTCTTACTGTTCCGATAGTTTCCACATCAATTACCAAACAAAGAAAGTCCTTGATTAGGTCCAAAGAATACTTGCAGATTATGGCTCAATCATCGGCTGACCTGGCTCCAAACACGGTTGATGATTAACTGATAATGGTGGCTTGCTAGTAATTAATTAATTAAAGAGAAGCATGTATGAGTTCAAATATTAAATTTAACTTGTTTCCTAAAGAACCAACACAATACTTGATATTTGATTCTGACTTTTAGAGGAAATGTATGTTAACAAAAAAATATTTAACATCCGTTAATTATAATATCTAGATATAATAGGATTGGAAGGTGGCAATAAGAGGGAATAAGAAAAGCAAGAAATGGAGGGATGATGGTGTTGATGTGCATGGCAAGATTCATCTATTTAAAACTCACAAGAGAAGAGTCCCAATAATGCAAACAATCAACAACTTACTAACTATAAGACAGTGTAAGGACAAGTTTGGAGACGTAACCACGTCATAAAGACAGAAATGCAACGCCAGAAAAGGGAAAAAGGGGCCTAACAAGTTCCTGAAAAGCTTCTGGGATGCTTCATGAAATTTAGCCTCAAACCCTGCAAACCAATCGGAGGATTATAATTATATCTATTTATTAGATAAGACGTGCAATGCTATACTTGTAAATGAGTTTTATAGAGGAAAATGTATACCAATACTTGTAAAAAACAAAGAATCTAGTTACTGGTTATAAATCCCCTTTGCTTTGCTTTGTGTTGCTTCTCTCTCTCTCTCTCTATATATATACCTACTACCATTGCATGAGTTCTTATGGGAAGTTTGATAAGCTAGCTGGGTATCTATTCTTTATGGAATAGTTACTAGATCTTGACTTGATTTTGATTGAAAGCCATATCATCCCTCCTCTTCAGCTAAGACCATTCAATCATCCAGTTGACTCCCCTATGAAATTTCAGATGTGGGCCAAATTTCGATCTTCCATGCTCAGAAATGGTATGTTATATCTTCCCCGCTCAAATTCTGTTTTAGCCAGTCAGCCATCAACAAATATCAGAGGAGCTAGCACTACTACGTTAATACAGGTAGTGTAAGGATCCGAATCAGAAAATCAGGCCCTTACTGCCGTGAAATCCGGACAAGCCCAATACGTGGACCAATCCGAATCCCACAAGGCTTAGATGAATTCTCAAACACGATTCCACGCATTTACAATTTCAAGAATGTGAAACATGTCAAATCAGAAACTGACATCTGACATAAAAATCAGAATGAACACTTTATTTTGAAATGGAAAATGGGTAAGCTGGGTAAGTCGGGTATGCAAGAACAGCAGGAGCAGTTGGAAATGCAGAACAGCCGGTGACTCCGATGCAGGACCAGACGCAGTCAAGAGAACACCCATGAAGCTTCCAAAAGGAAAAGACACTCAAGAGAAAAGAACAGAGACTTGAGGGGCTGGTTGACTAAAAGCGGATCAGCAGATGGGGAAGGTCGAGGGATCAACAGAAGGAATATCGCTATTTTAACTCAATCCCATGCTCAATATGGGTTAATTAATAAACAATTAACTAGGTACAAAATAAAAAGGAAAGGAAAGTACAAAGGAGAATATTGCTCCAGCAAGAGAACACGATCGACGAGATAAAGAAGATAGAACAGAAAACATAATGAATGAGAGAAACTGGAAGAGAAGTTACAATTAAAAGAAACCAAAGCAGACCCGAAAGAACACGTCAAATACGAAGCTACAAACGGGAGAGGACTCGAAACAAAAGAGCTCAATAGCGAAGGAAATAGACGAACATGCCTGGCACAAGCTTCACAGAGGAAAGAACGGATGAAAGGGAAATCAAGAGGAGAAAAGAGTAGGGCACGCCTGGTATAAGTTTGCAGAACACAACAAAGGAAGGCAGTGAAGAGAGAGAAGGTACAGAACTGGTTGAGGACAAGCTCGTTGCATCAGACAGTAACGAAAACATCCCTCGACATGTACAAAGGAAAAGCAGAAGAAAAGTAAACAAACAATACGGGAGATACGAGCTGGAACGCAGGAGCAGCAGAGGAAAACAATGGAGCAAGCAGAGGAAAACAATGGAGCAAGCAGAGGACACATGTCTTGCTCGACGTAGAACCAATACGAGGAGGATGAGACAGCAGCTGCGAGTTGGGTCCCTCAGGGATAGCCGGTGGGATCTGTTCTTCGCTGGTGGCTTGACCACACACACTCGACAGGGACAGACTATTGGGAAGAAAGAAAGAAAAGGAATAAGGAAGAACACGAAGACGAAGAGGAGGGCACACGAACTCGATGGTAATCAGTTCGCGGCATCGGGGAGATAAGAGGACTGCTGTGCCGAGAGAAACATGTACCTATTTTCCCATCTGCTATCAAAGACCAGCCACACCCTAACTTTACAACAGAAGGCCCCCGTCCCAACAAGAAAAGTAAACAGTACTGCACAGGCTCAAATGGCGAAGGCCTAACTTGGGGGAAAATCAGGTGGAGAGTGACCCGGTGGAAATCAACGAAACCCATAGGGGAATACACGACTCCTGAGGTGACATTAAATGTAGCGGATTGGGCACAAGGTAAATTTCAGAAAGACGATGGTGGGTGTGCTTACGGTGGTAGAGCATTATACAGTAAAATACGACGAGAAAGAAAATCATCAGCAAGTATGACTGAGCAGAGAAATCCAAACAGAGAAGAGAGACACGGATACACAGTAAAACGAACAACAAAAGACAAACGAAAGTCTTAACGGGTATTAGCAGCAAACAAATCCACAATAGAGATTTAAGGGTGGAGCCAAAGAAGACAACATCGAAGAAGCCAAAAACACAAAAAAAAACGAAACGATTGCCGATCAAACGTATGAGGCATAGATTACTATCTGGCGTGCAGATGAACTGATAATCTGGCAGTGGAACTGGGAGAGGGCGGCTGGTTGAAGATGAACGATTTTCTTGGTTTGTCTGAAATGTGTGTAGGGTAACACCTAGGGTAGATAAACGGGTGGTTTTAAAGAGTGTGTGTATAGGATCGGGCCTAGAAACAAAACACAAGAAGGTCCTAGGGAAAGTAAACAGGCTAGTAAACAAGTCCGGGTCCAATAGGGACAAAACAGTAATTTTTCACCGTTGCGGTTTTCGTCTGGTCTAAGACGAGGTTTCACAGCTAGCTTCTCTGTTCATGGTATATATGTCATGCTAGCTAATTATTAGGCATGTATGTATATATAATGGCAGTTTTGTGATGCGTGGTTTCAGATGGGAAGGAATGTGCAGATTCCCGTAACCGCTTGAACATCAATGATGAGTACCTCGGTGCGCTAAGAACAAAATCCTACGAAGACTTGTTTAAGAATGCTCAATGCCTCGCAAATGATCAGACATCTTTGGCATTCTGCCATCACAGTTTGTCTCAAGTTCTTCTTGAACCCTGCCAGGAGACCATATCCGATATTATTGAATCAGCCATTCTTTCAAAAGCACAAGAACTGAAGGACCTTGTGCTCAACTACTTTGACTCAAGTGCTGAGGCTTCAAAAATTTGCAACCACCTCCTCACAAATATTCACCATATCCAGTCTGACTACCAGGTTATTCACCATTTGCTTGATAGTTCCCACAAATACTCACAAGCGGATCAGGTGAAATCTGTAATCTCAGAGCTCAACTCATTCATTACCAGAATCAATCCCTTCTCTACTCCAAACAAACATGACTTCAAGCTAATTCGTGATAAGTACTCTTCCGTGTTACACCATCTGAAATCCAAAAGACGAAAGGTGGGTAGGAAGATAAAGCTCATTTCATATTTCCACAAGGCAACTGGAATTAGCATAATGACAGCTTGTGGGTTGATTGCAATTACAGCCATCGCCGTAGCAGCACATACTCTTACTGCTTTTGCAATGGCACCAGTAATTTTCAGCTTCTCCATAAAGCGTTTCAAGAACAGAATTTCGAGATTCAAATTTCTAAGAAGTGAGAATCTGAGGAAGATCTGGAAGCAACTGGATGTGGCAGCTAAAGGGACTCACATACTGAACATGGACATTGACACAATGAGCAGACTTGTGGCCAGACTTCACGATGAGGTCGAACATAACAAGGCAATACTGCAGTCGTATGTGGAGAGGATAGAGGACAAGTTTCCTTGGCAAATAATCAAGGAGTTCAAGAAGAACGACATTGGATTCAAGAAGCAAGTGGAAGAGCTTAAAGAGCATGTGTTTCTCTGCCTTCTAACCATCAATCGAGCAAGAGCTTTAGTAATTAAGGAAATTACAACATCTAGTCTAGAAGAATTGATACAGTAGCTGACAACATGGACGAGCAAGCAGAAAGTCTTTCTACCTACACTGTAACTTCTTGTATGTTGTGTACATTACAATTAATATACATTTTTCATAGATATAATCGGAAAAGCGCGGAGCTAGCAAACAAAGACAAAGCCTCGGTATGATCAATCTAAGAAGAAAATTAGAGGAGAAAAACATGAGAGGAATTCTAGAGATTCAACACAGACAATCCTTAGTTTGTATAGAACAACTTCCACCTGTTGCGTTACTCTGTAGGGACAGATTTAACGGGTGCGAAGTGGATATCACACATGTGCTGGTCGACATAAGACTTCATTCGACCAATTGAAGTATATGAGCACCTCATCACATTGAAGTAATTGTGCATTCACCATTGAAACATAACTGTTAGCAAACAATTTACAGCAAGCCTTTTTACATCCCATGCATGGGACATCTTACCATACATCTATACCCAACCCAGAAGACATGTAGGGCATCCCGCCAAACATCCAGGGCTCTATACCTAATGATATGCAGGGCATCCCACGTCCATCTTATGACATAGGGGCATCTAGCATGCATTTGCTAGGAAACACAAACACCATACAACTCTCGGTCCGGTAAACACCTCTCCTCTACCTTAGGAGCAACAATATTTACCTCGCATGACCAGCGAACAAAAAAATCCTTCAAACAAAGCATGCATACATGTATATACACTCACACACTTATAGAAACATAACAAGGTATCCTCAATCGAATCACAACACAATGCATAAACTAATACACAAAAACCAATTCGAAATAGGGCAATACTAAACCCTACATAGTTCCGAAATTATCAAGAATCAAAGCACATAATCCGCAAGCATATAGAACACAATTAGACAAATCGAAATTAAGGAAATCAAGCAAGATGATTTACAAAGAAACTGATCAGGAATAGATCTTACCTCTTACGTGTTTGAACAAGAAGCTACTCCTTTACCTTTATCACAAGGATCAGAAACACCTAAACAGTTATAAGGCAAAGATAACACAAAACTAAGCATGCAATATGAAAATAAAAATACAAAGGACAACCTATGGTCCTCACCAAACTCACTCACAGAAACCTACCAAAACCAACAATCAGATGCAGCAGTAACATCCCTCTGAATGTATGAAGTGATGGCCAAGAATCTAACAAATTTCAACCTGATTATTTAATCCCTTAAAGATGACATAATTTGACAATGCTAGGGTTTAAGAGACAATTCACGATTTTCAAGAAACAAAGGGATATAGTTTCAATTTTGTAATATTAAAAAGGAAATAAGTGTCAGATGTTCATATGATTAAGAGGAATAGAATTCAGGAACATCAGAAGAAGGAAAATTAAAATTGGCAAACACATAAGGAGAAGGAAACTCGACACTAATATAATTGAAAACCACTAACCTTCTGAATGTGAATTCAAGCAAGAAAGATGCAGCATGAAGAGAGGAATCCAACAAGCTATCACACACAATGATTTGATGGAGGAGGGGAATTTTCAGAAATTTTGATAGTGATGGTGTAGGTCTCGGCCACAAGAGAAGAAAGGGGAAGAAGACATGTGTTTGTGAAGAAACAAAAGAGAGAATGAGAGTATGAGGAATGGGGTGGCAAGCCTTCTTTTATATAGGTGCTTAAAGGATAAATTTTCCATACTTTTAAGCTTAAAAGATAAGATAAGGTTTAAAGGATAAATAAGTTTAATAGATAATTCTACTAAAAGATAATTATCTTCTTAGGATAAAAAGAATTATCTAATACTTTGGATAATGGAGATTTAAACTAAGGATAACTAACACAAATTATCTAAATATAATTTAGGAAAAATTCGGAAATAAACCTTTAAGGTTCATCTCGCATTCAGTCATTAGGGGAAAATTGGTTATTTCTGCTGCACTGGTCCCTAGGTGCCATTTATGAGACATGAACTTTTAAAACATCTAACTCACCAAGGATTAGGGTCTCACATCCTTCCCACTTTACAAAAATTTTTATCTCAAAATTTCTGCACAAGAGCTACGGAAATAGGTGAGGATATCTTGCCAGCATCAACTCCTCGATCTCCCACGACTACTCCTCAACTTGGCCACTATGCCAAACAACACAAACCTTAGGAATATTACGACTGTAAAGCTAAAAAATGGATCAATCTAGAATAGCAATTGCCTGTACGGGATAGGATAGGTCTTCAGCAACTTTGACTGGAGGATCTTCAAGAACGTGAGCAGGGTCTCTGACATACTTTCGCAACATTGAAACATGGAATACACTATAGATTCTTTCTATAGGGGCAATACAAGTCGATATGCAACAGGACCAATTCTTTTAGTAATATCATACAGACCAATGTAACGGGGTGCTAACTTGCCTTGCTGCTGAAAACGAAGAACACCTTTCCATGGGGCAACTTTCAGAAATACTTTGTCACCTACTGTGAATTCAAGCTCTCTTCGTCGTTATCTGCATAGTTTTTCTGTCTATCTTGTGCCATTTATAATCTTTGTTGTAAGGACCCAAACCTAACCTATAAGGACCCTTACCGCTGTGAAACCTGAACAAGCCCTCGCAAGGTCCTATTCGAATCCCACAAGGCTCTAAACAATTAGTTAATAAATTCATTTGTTAATTAAGTTGGTTTTAAGGATGGAGCATGCAATTTCATTAAGTAAAATTCAGGCATAAAACGGAATTAAAGAAAAAATCAACAGGAGACTTTAATTTAAATAAACATAACACACAAGTCCTAAGGGAAACTCAATCAACAAGCATTTGTTCATGTTAATATGCGGATATAGGAACCAAAGACGGAAAGCCAGAAAAATCAAACTAAAATGTGCATTGCAATCGTTCCGTCGTGCAACCATGTTCTCACACCTTGGTACCGCCAACAAAACACAAACCTATGCCTGAAAAAGGAGGGAAATAACAGAGTGAGATTACAAGAATCTCAGTAGGGTCGCAACATCATAAGATCTGCGAAAACCTAAACAAACATCTCCCGATCAACATATAAATCACTTATACATATATAATAGGCCCAAAACAAATCAGTCAATCAAACACAATAATATAAGGGCCGATTTTATCAAAATAATAGGGAGGACTCAAAACACTTTGTAGGTAACCATCACATGACGGAAACCAGAAGCACACAGGCAGCCTAATTCGATTTCAAAGAAAACAATTATCTCCTACCACCTATGTTGTCCAAGGTTGTGCTGCAAAAGAAAACAACAAACAAACTTACAACAAGCCTTCATACATCCCTATGTCTGGACTCGAACCGGCATAAAGGGCATCCTGGCACACAAGGACAGGGCATCCTGCCACACAAGGACAAGGTATCCTGCCACACAAGGACAGGGTATCCTGCCAAACATCCTGGGCTCGATATGAGATGATATGCAGAGCATCCTACGTTCGAATTCTAATTTGCATAGGGGCATCCAATGTGCACTTCTTGGGGAACAATCACCATAATACTCTTAGACTAAATCATTGCATTTATAACACACAAGTCCCATAGGGATCCAAATAACCAGTAAGAAATCCTCCAACATATTTTGAAAATAGCAAGCAAAGGAGGGTTCTTAAAATAACCAGAAAGTATCCCAATCATTCATGTTATATGCGCAAGTAAACAAGGAACAAGTATGCAAATGTGATGCGATATTGCCCTGCCGTGCAGCCTTGATCTCACACACTGGTACCACGGACAGTGGATGTACCTAAGCCTGAAAAATAGTAAAACAACGGTATGAGATTACAAGAATCTTAGTAGGGTCACAGCATCATAAGATCTGCAGAAACCTTAAACACAAATCTCCCAATTCACATTATATCATTCCTAAACAACTAAAAGAAATCACGCAATTCAAGAATCAATCAAAAAAGGTTAGGGCCGAATCTATGGTTGAGGGAGGACTACAATCACTTCCGAAAAATCAGAAGTACATAGGCAAGTAGAACTCATCAGATTGCTCTCGGCAATGAATAATAAAGGTCATCCCCTTCCACCTGTGTTGTCCAAGGCTTACTACACAAAGGGTAAATGGTTAACACACAAGCTAATCAGTAAGCCTATTCATCTTGCCATACAAGGACAAGTCATCTTGCCACACAAGGACAAGTCTTCCCAAGCTACACACGGACTAGAGCATCCTAAACCACACAAGGATAAGGGCTTCCTACAACACAAGGACAGGGTTCCAGCCACACATGGACTAGACATCCAGAGCGTGCATGATGGGGTTTGCCGCCCATACAACTCCCATACCAGTAAGAACCTCTCCTCTCCCTAGGAGCATCAGCGCTTACCCCGAATGGCAACCGGAAAAGGATCCTGACACACAAACACGTATAAACACACAGGCAAGTACAAAGCATAATACCACAACAGGGTATCCTCAATCATATCAGAACACAATCAACATATTCAATTCACATAACATATGCAACTTAGGCATTCAATACCTAACTCAGGGGTTCGATATAGCCTATGAGATCCATATTTCAATCCAAAATTCATACTCTCACCCTATAATCAAATCGCATGCAATACAACAAGGGCAGGTATCAAAAACATCAAGAAAATAACAGGGGTCTTTGGAGAAACCGATGAGGCGTAGATCCTACCTCTCTTGTCTATGAACAAGAAGCTACTCCTTTGCCTTTATTATGTAATTCCGAACCACATATATTATCACCAGACAAAGACAAAAACAAACTAAACATGCATATTCAAAAATCAATTGAATATCCTATTTCCTTACCAATTCCACTCACCAAACCTATCAGAAACCAGTGATCAGATGCTGCAGGTGCCTCCCCCTTGGATGTGTGATGTGATAGCCAGGAACTTAACAGGAATCAACCTGAATTACCATTCCAATTTAACTATGCAAATTTCGATGCTAAGAGTAGAGCATAGGACAATTTTGACTTCAAGCATAAAGAAGTTTAAAGAAGGAAATTCATGATCATACATCATAAATAGATGCTAAGCAATCAAAAGAACACGCGAAACGATAACAGAAATCAACCAAAGACAAAAATCGTAAAAATCTAAAAACCTAATTCCGTCACCGATTTTCGACTTAACCTTAGACAAGGAAATATTAACATCCAAACAACAAAAAATATATGGTTGGAAAGAGGATGAAAAGAACTTTCCAACAAGATATTATTTTTAGAAATACAAGAAACGATGAAAGAGTTATGCTATTTTGAAGTTTAAGAAGATTTTGGCAGTTTCGCCGAAAACCTAATTCCGCCGCCGATTTTCAACTTATCTTTTGACAAAGAAATAAGAATGTTAAAAAAAAAAATTTTTTTTTAAGAAGAGGATGAAGAGATCTTTCCAACAAGCTATTATTTGCAGGAATCTGACAAACGATGAAAGAGTTATGCTATATTGAAGTTCAAGAAGTAGGGCGGTGTAAGGTTTTTAGGGTTTACAAAATTTGTGTACTTTGGTGTAAGATTTTTATGTAGCTGGCTTCCTATTTATAGAGGATAGTTATGGGATTATAATTCCTACTTTAAAGGCTTTATTAAAAAAAGAAAACTATCAGATTTAAATTCTGCAATTATCTTCCTCTATTTTTAGGGATTTTAATTTCTAAGGCAGTTACTATCTATAAGGACTTATATTAAAGAGAATTAAAACCAGAATTAACTACCATACAACTCTTACCAATTTCGTCCATCACACATCCTTTCCTTCAGTGGCAAAATCATTTTTTCACCTACACTGACTTCTGGACTTCTAGGACTCAAAATTTGGGGTCTCATAGTCCAAACAACAAAACAAATAAGGTTGGAAAGAGGAAGAAGAGAGATTTCCAGCAAGCTATTATTTGCAGGAATCTGACAAACGATGAAAGAGTTATGCTACATTGAAGTTCAAGAAGATTTTGACAGTTCCGCCGAGTTTTGACTTTTCTTTTGACAAAGAATTACGAACATCCAAAATAACAAAACAAATATGGTTGGAAAGGGGATGAAGAGAGCTTTCCAACAAGCTATTATTTATAGGAATCCGACAAATGATGAGAGAGTTATGCTGGTTTAAAGTTTCAGCGAATTTTGGCAGATATAGGGAGGTGTAAGGGTTTTAGGCCATACGAGTTTTGTGTGTTTTCTACGAATAATTGTTGTGGGGTTGGCTTCCTATTTATAATGGATGAGTATGGAATTAAGATTACTACTTTAAAAGCTTTATTAAAGTAAGATAACTACCAGATTTAAATTCTGTAACTATCCCCTTTTAATATTAGGGATTTTAATTCCTAAGGTGATTATCAACAAATTAAGAACCAAATTAAAGGGAATTAATACTAGAAATAATTACCAAATATTCCTTATCAATTTCGGTCATCACACATCCTTTCCTTCAGGGGAAAAATGGTCTTTTTACCTACACTGGGTTTTGGACTTCTAGGACTCAAAATTCGGGGTCTTACATCCTCCCCTCCTTATAAGAATTTCGTCCTTGAAATTTTAGCATAAGTACTTAAACAAACAAGTAAGGAAATTTTGCACGCATAGATTCCTCAGTCTCCCAAGACTATTCCTCAATTTGGCCATTATGCCAAACAACTCGTACCATAGGCACGCTTCGACTGCGAAGCTATCGAACTGACCGATCTAGTATGGAAACTGGCTGTACGGGATAGTATAGGTCTTCAGCAATTACAACTGGGGCTTCTTTGAGCATGTGAGCAGGGTCTTGCACATACTTTCTCAACATAGATACGTGGAACACATGGTGAATTCTTTCCATATTTGGAGGTAAGGCAAGTTGGTATGCAACAGGGCCGATTCTTTCAACGATGTCATACGGACCAATGTAACGAGGTGTTAGCTTACCTCGCTGCTGAAAACGAAGGACTCCTGTCCATGGGGCGATCTTTAGAAACACTTTGTCACCTACCGCAAATTCTAGCTCCCTCCGTCGATTATCGGCGTAGTTTTTCTGTCGATTCTGGGCTGTTTTTAGCCGTTGTTGAATCAAGTTCAACTGTTCCGTTGCTTGATCAATCAATTCCGGATTATCTAGGCATCTTTCACCTACTTCATTCCAGCAAATGGGAGTCCTGCAATGTCTCCCATATAATGCTTCATAAGGTGCCATACCGATGCTTACTTGAAAACTATTATTGTAAGAAAATTCTGCTAACGGCAGGCATCGATCCAAACCGGTTTGCTGATCCAACACACTCGCTTGTAGCATATCTTCGAGTGTCTGAATCGTCCTTTCTGATTGACCATCGGTTTGAGGATGAAATGCTGTACTGAAATTCAATTTCGAACCTAGCGAAATTTGGAATTTCTCCCAAAATTGTGAGGTGAAACGAGGGTCACGATATGAATCGATGGAAACTGGCACTCCATGCAATCGAACAATCTTATTCAAGTAACGAACTACCAATTTCTCAGGTGTATCAGTCACACGTAGAGGGAGGAAGTGTGCAGATTTTGTCAATCGATCCTGTAAGACCCCGAATTTTGAGTCCTAGAAGTCCAGAAGCCAGTGCAGGTGAAAAGACGATTTTGCCCCTGAAGGAAAGGATGTGTGATGGCCAAAATTGGTAAGATTGTTTAGTAAATTATTTTGTTTCTAATTCCTTTAGATCTAGGTTCTTGTAGATGAGTAATTGGTTTAGGAATCATCCTTAAGGCTAGATAGTTGCCTTATAGATTAAAGTCCCTAAAAATAGGGGAAGATAATTAAATAGTTTAGAGTTTAGTTATCTAATTATCTGGTAGATTATCCTATTTAGATAAAGTGATTAAAGTGGTAATTATAATTCTATACCCATTCATTATAAATAGGAAGCCAACCTCACAAAGAATTATTCATAGAAAACCTACAAATTTCGTATAGGCTTAAAACCCTATACCTCCCTATAGCCATCATAATTTGCAGAAACTTCAAACCAGCATAACTCACTCACCGTTCGTTGGATCTCTGCGAGTAATAGCTTGTTGGAAAGCTCTCTTCATCCTCTTTCCAACCATCTTTTGTTTTTCGTCATGAGGTTAGTATTTCTTTGTCTAATGTTACTTTGAAAATCGGCGGCCGAATTAGGTTTTTGCCAAATCTTCTTGAACTTCAAAATGGCATAAATTTCGGGTCGTTTGTCAGAATCTTACAAATAATATCTCGTTGGAAAGCTCTTTTCATTAGCTTTCCAACCACATATAAATCGCAGCTTGTAGATAAATATTGCGTTGTAAGTCGAGACGAAATCGTCCTATGTCCTACTTTTAGCAATAGATTTTGCATAGTTAAATTGGAATGGTAAATTCAGGTTGAATCTTGATAAGTTCCTGGCTATCACATCACACATCCAAGGGAAGGCACCTGCAACATCGGATCACTGGTTTTCTGATAGGTTTGGTGAGTGGTATTGGTAAGGAAATAAGGTATTCAATTGATTATTGAATATGCATGCTTAGTTTGTTCTTGTCTTTGCCTGGTGATATTATAGGTGGTTCGGATTTACTTAATAAAGGCAAAGGATTAGCTTATTGTTCAGAGACAAGAGAGGTAGGATCTATGCCTCATCGGTTTCTCCAGAAACCCCCGCTCTTATTTGATGTTTTTGATACCTGCCTTTGTTGTATTATTTGTGATTGGATTGTAGGGTGTGAATATGCAATCCGGAATGAGATATGAATCTCCTAGGCTGTATAGAACCCCTGAGTTAGGGATTGAGTGCCTGGGATGCTATTGGTATATGAATTGGATGTGTTGATTGATTCCTGACATGATTGAGAATACCCTGTTATGGTATTATGCTTTGTACTTGCTGTGTGCTTGTACGTGTTTGTGTGTCAGGATCCTGTTCCGGTGGCCACGCAGGGTAAGAACTGATGCTCCTAGGGAGAGGAGAGGTTCTTATCGATTTGTGGGAGTTGTATGGGAGGTGAACCAGCAAGCTAGCGCTGGATATCTGTGCCTTGTGGCCGGATCCCTGTCTTGCGAGATAGGAAGCCCACTTCTGTGTGATACGGGGATGCCCTGGTTGCGACTAAGGGAAGACTTGTCCATGTGGGGCTAGTCGACTTATCCTTGCGAGGATAAGGAGAAAGGCTTACTGATTAGTTTGTGTTTTAACCATCTACCCTTTGTGCAGTAAGTCTTGGACAACACAGGTGGAAGGGGATGGCCTTTCTTATTCATTGCCGAGGGCAATACTAATGTGTTTCACCTGCCTGTGTACTTCTGACCTTACAGAAGTGTTTGTAGTCCTCCCTTAGCCATAATCTCGGCCTTAACTTTCTTTTGGTTTATTGTTGAATTGTGTGATCCCTTTAGTTGTTTAGGGAATGATCTTATGTGATTTGGGAGATTTGTGTTTAGGGATTCTGCAGATCTTATGATGCTGTGACCCTACTGAGATTCTTGTAATCTCAAACCGTTGTTTTTACCATTTTTCAGGCTTAGGTACATTCACTGTTCGTGGTACCAGTGTGTGAGATCAAGGCTGCACGGCGGGACGATATCGCATCACATTTTAAAACTTGTTACTTGCGCATATAACATATGATTGGGCAACTTTCTGGTTTATTTTAAGCACTCTTCTTTTGCTTGCTACTTCCGAAACTTGGAAGATTTCTTGTTGTTTATTTGGATCCCTATGGGACTTGTGTGTTATGAACCCAATGGATTAATTTAAGACTTCCGCTGATGTTTTATTTACTCCGTATGATACCAGAACATATGTCCAATATCATGCTCCAATTGTTGATAAGCAATAAGATTAACAAGCTTAAAATAGGACATCTTAAGATTAGCCTTGTGGAATTCAAATAGGTCTTAGGTGTTAGTTAGGCTGATTTGGGTTTCACGGCGGTAATGACCTTAATGGGAGCAATTATTAATAGATAGGAATTAGGGTCGTTACAAGTTTGGTAGCGGAGCATGGTTTAGGGAATATAATTGGTTATATGCTAACTTATTTTTTTTTGATTTTGGTGATTTCAGGTGGTGATTTCAGGTAAGAACATAGGCACACACTCACTCACCTAGGGGCTAATATTGAAAGTGAATGGGATTAAGTTGTAAGGTTTAAATGATATGAAAAAAATAAACTAATCTACTGATTGTTTATATGCCTTCTTATGTGTTTCTTGTTATTACCGAATGTATATGATTGCTGAGTGTGCATCGCATGTGTGCATATGATTTTCGAAAAATCTGTATTTTGATTTCCAGCATATGCGTATCGTCCAGTGCATGCCTCTCCACCAGGTACCACTCCTTTTACTAGTATTGTCTTTAGTATATGTTGAGTAATAAAGGTATAATCGAGTAGTATGGCATGCTCAAGGCAACAAAGGGACCAATGGGATAGGTTTGAGATTCAGACTGAACAGCAACCTGTTGAGCAAGAGGAGGCAAATTACAGATAGTATCTGCATTTTCTGTAGACCATGTAAAACGTTTTATCTTCATTGACGCCTACAAGCAATGTGATATCAACGAGGCTTCTACTAGTGGACTGCCAACGGTTCCACTAAGTAAACGCTGCCATCTGCTCACTGTCCAGAACAATCGATTGTCCAATTACCAAGGGCATGTGGGCACGTCTGAAGAATGGGAAATACAAAGGAGACCTAATCAAGAGTCAATTGATACATTTATGAGCATCATAGGAGCTACGGAGGATGTCTCGCTGCAAAAACTAGAGGCTAACGGTGGTGCTCTCAATGCAGCCGCTTTTACTCATTTCAATGGAGAAGATCAAGTGCTGGGGACAATACTACTGTTGTTCCTGAAGACGATCCAATGGATATCGATGATCCAGCTGAAGTTGCAGTACTTTCGTAGAAGTATGTTTGGTGGTGCAGCAAATAATTGAGTCTGAAGATGACGAAGATGCAGCAAATAATTTACGCTCGTGGGTGGTGCAGCAAAATGAAAAAAAAAGAGTGAGGTTTTTGGTGGTAGTTATGATGCGAACTTCATCACCTTGTCTGCAGTGCTTCTGAAATTACGAAGTGAGAAAATTGTTGGCAAAGGATCTACCAGTACTGTTTTTGTGCTGGACTGCCTACCCCTTTGTGGTTCTGTATATGCGGAGGAAGACCAGAAGTTGAAGACTCTATACCAGTTGTTCCACGATTTGCAAAGTTTCCTATTAAAATGCTTATTGGTGCTTCAAGTGGAATGGATGACTTCTCAAAGCGGAAGAAAATGGCTCCTGACACTGCAAGATACGGTATTGGCAAAATTACTAGCACACCTTATAAGTTGCAAGTCTTGCTTTTGGCGCCATTCCAGGGACTACCGCAAGAGCGTAGCCCAAGGAGGATGCAGGGAACACATAACGGCCAGCTGCAATGGAAGCGGAGTGGCGCAGCGGAAGCGTAAAAGAAGAGATACACTGAAAGAAACAAATGAAAGAAAGTACAGCAGCTTTCCTGCGGTGAGCTATGCATCAATTGAATAGACTGTTGGTTGGGAAACAGAGATGATCTTGGCTAGGGGAGCGAAAGTGAGTAAAATTTTTATAAAAGATACATGGATCACACATTGGACTACAATAGCTACACCATGGACTGCAAAAGTCACACTAGCCACGACCGCAGCTCACCCTCATAGGCATTGAACTTGAGGTTAAGTAAACAGTGATCTGAATGCATGATACATAATGTACCGGAAACAACTTAACGTTACCCACCTACGCACACCATCCCATCATAAACAATCCGTAATGGTGATTGTCATTATTGATCGTCAAGGCTGTGCAAAAGCCTGGGGAGTTTATCATCACTTTACCGAGGGCAAATCATGCAAGGATAGCTTGGTTAACTTGTAAGAGAAACTAGGCCTGAAACGAGATAGCTGGCAACTGCTGAAAGGGGTGTAAAACACTCGAACTGGAACTCCATGGACTTAACTGCAGTTGGTTTGGCTGGAGATATGGCATGGCAGGGAACAGCCTGTTGAAGAAACTCGTTAAAAGAAAGCTTGCCTGGACTGATCGTATAGACCCAAACTCCAGCTTCCATTCCATCCCAGCGAAGGAAACAAACTTTCCTGCGGCAACTTCCACTCAGACTGTTGCTACAGAAGGTGCTGCCGAGATGGTTACGAGAGGGGCTGCTCAACCAAATGATCAAGATGAACCCCTGGCGGGAAGATGAAGATGGAGAGGAGAACGATCAGCGAGTGATCATGCAAGACGACGGCTCGTCAGTTACAACAGGAAGAGGGAGAGGAGCAGTCTTCGTTCTTAGGCTGCTCTGTGCCTTTCACGGACAGGAGAGAGGATTGCCATGCATGCATTGTATGCTGCCTAAAAAAAAAAAAAAAAAAAAAAAAAAAAAAAAAAAGATAAATATAAAAAAAAAATCTAGACCAAGAGAAGATACAGTGCTGCGAGCTGGGTATCACCAGAGGGTTGGTGAGGAATGAAGGTGAGGCACGGGAAGGAGAAGCTGAACGAAAGAAACGAACCACAAAACAAGCTCCCAGCGTGAGCAGGAAGGAAGAAGGAGGAAAATACAAGAGCTTCTAACACGAACTGCAACAGGAGAGAGAGAGAAAGTCGAAAGACAAAAGGAGGAAGAACAGGAGGCTTTGCAAGGAAAGCTAGTTATCTTCATGCATGCTCACTGTGCAACGTACCGAACAGTGAAGCTGATCCCAAGAATTGATCTACAAGCGATGACTCTAAAATATGGTGAGGGGGAAGTGGCCATACAGATTCTTACAACTCCAGCTCCAAGAGTGATCAGCCCAAGCGACCTTGAAGAATTCCGCCCTCTTCTTCAATATAGACGTGACCATGATACTGTAGTACTTGGGAAGAGTACCAAGATTTCGAGCAAGCTGTTTTGGCTGCCATTCCCGACGGTGATGTTAAGGCAAAAGAATTGCAGGACCAACGGATTCGGCATGGGAAAGAGAACGAGGGAGTACTCTTGAAGCTGCATCGAGTGATTTGGGTGGAATTTCCTCACATCTTGCCACAGCCTACCAAAAGGCTGTAGAAGTGTACAATGCTCGTGCTGTGCATGAAGAACAGATTTCTAGGAAGTGAAAGATATGTTCCCAGATCAAAAGATTTCAAGGCTCAAAGAACTGACACCGCTGGTGTTGTTCAACGGGTGAAAACCATGCAAGGGCCATTTAACAAGGATATTCATAAAGGAGTGCTAGAGTGAATGTGGGTGCAACAAGACCTATGGAGATCATATTGTTCAGCGTGGCATAAAAGCAGAACTACAGGTGTTTGCAATATCTGGTGGTAAAGGCTGGGGTATTCGATCAGTTCATTCAATCCACTGACCATTATCCCAGGCCTGCACCTCGCCCTCCATCCCCATCTTTGCAAGCTCAGCGCTTGATCCGTGAACAGCAGGATGATGAGTATCTTGCACCGTTGGTTGCTGATAGAGACAAAGAGATAAAGGCAATGGAGAAAGCTGAAGCTTGTCGTTTGCAAGCAAGGCAAGAAGAGGAAGAGGAGCAGGCAAAGATGAGGGAATCTGTTGACAACCAAAAAGGACGTGGCTTTAGAAGAGATGAGTATTCCAACAGCTAGAGGAGCACAGAAACAAGTGAAAGCAAAAACGTTGAAGAAGCATGAACAGCTCTGTGGACCAAGTCGTGCATTGGCTGTTCTAAGTTCTGTTTCTTTAGTTAACATGGAGCGAGAAGAGTTTCTGAGACTTGTGAACAAATAGATAATTTGTATGGTGGAAAAAGAAAGCACAGAAGATGAAGAAGCAGCCAAGAAAGCATACAAAGCTGCCAGAAGGGGGAGCAATCGTGCTGCTGAGAACTGCCACTTCCAGGCTGGTGGTGGTCAACCGCAAGGTTTACCTGGAGAAGAGTTAGAATTCGACCTTCTGACGCCAGGAAATTTTCAGAGGCTGAATTACAATAGAATTACTGATATTTTCAAGGATGTGTTGACGAGAACAACTAAAGAGGGAATTTTATTGAAGATTTTCCAGAGAAAGGCTTAAGTGATAAAGATTGGCACATGGTGAATAATGACCAGATTGAGACTTTTGATGATTCAAAAGATGAAGAACTTCCTGATATTAATCAAGCAAATGAAAACAATGTACTTCACATTTCAATGCTAAGAAAGCATATGTGAGATCCTGCTCATGTGCTTAAAGAACCGCCAGTTGAAGTTACTGAAGACCTATCCTATCCCTTACAGCCAGTTGCCATACTAGATTGGTCAGTTCGACAGCTTCGCAGTCGAAGCGTACCTATGGTACGAGTTGTTTGGCGTAATGGCCAAATTGAGGAGCAGTCTTGGGAGACTGAGGAGTTTATGCATGCAAAAAATTTCCTTACTTGTTTTGATTAGGTACTTATGTTGAAAATTTCGAGGACGAAATTCTTATAAGGAGGGGAGGATGTAAGACCCCGAATTTTGAGTCCTAGAAGTCCAGAAGCCAGTGCAGGTGAAAAGACGATTTTGCCCCTGAAGGAAAGGATGTGTGATGGCCAAAATTGGTAAGATTGTTTAGTAAATTATTTTGTTTCTAATTCCTTTAGATCTAGGTTCTTGTAGATGAGTAATTGGTTTAGGAATCATCCTTAAGGCTAGATAGTTGCCTTATAGATTAAAGTCCCTAAAAATAGGGGAAGATAATTAAATAGTTTAGAGTTTAGTTATCTAATTATCTGGTAGATTATCCTATTTAGATAAAGTGATTAAAGTGGTAATTATAATTCTATACCCATTCATTATAAATAGGAAGCCAACCTCACAAAGAATTATTCATAGAAAACCTACAAATTTCGTATAGGCTTAAAACCCTATACCTTCCTATAGCCATCATAATTTGCAGAAACTTCAAACCAGCATAACTCACTCACCGTTCGTTGGATCTCTGCGAGTAATAGCTTGTTGGAAAGCTCTCTTCATCCTCTTTCCAACCATCTTTTGTTTTTCGTCATGAGGTTAGTATTTCTTTGTCTAATGTTACTTTGAAAATCGGCGGCCGAATTAGGTTTTTGCCAAATCTTCTTGAACTTCAAAATAGCATAAATTTCTGGTCGTTTGTCAGAATCTTACAAATAATATCTCGTTGGAAAGCTCTTTTCATTAGCTTTCCAACCACATATAAATCGCAGCTTGTAGATAAATATTGCGTTGTAAGTCGAGACGAAATCGTCCTATGTCCTACTTTTAGCAATAGATTTTGCATAGTTAAATTGGAATGGTAAATTCAGGTTGAATCTTGATAAGTTCCTGGCTATCACATCACACATCCAAGGGAAGGCACCTGCAACATCGGATCACTGGTTTTCTGATAGGTTTGGTGAGTGGTATTGGTAAGGAAATAAGGTATTCAATTGATTATTGAATATGCATGCTTAGTTTGTTCTTGTCTTTGCCTGGTGATATTATAGGTGGTTCGGATTTACTTAATAAAGGCAAAGGATTAGCTTATTGTTCAGAGACAAGAGAGGTAGGATCTATGCCTCATCGGTTTCTCCAGAAACCCCCGCTCTTATTTGATGTTTTTGATACCTGCCTTTGTTGTATTATTTGTGATTGGATTGTAGGGTGTGAATATGCAATCCGGAATGAGATATGAATCTCCTAGGCTGTATAGAACCCCTGAGTTAGGGATTGAGTGCCTGGGATGCTATTGCTATATGAATTGGATGTGTTGATTGATTCCTGACATGATTGAGAATACCCTGTTATGGTATTATGCTTTGTACTTGCTGTGTGCTTGTACGTGTTTGTGTGTCAGGATCCTGTTCCGGTGGCCACGCAGGGTAAGAACTGATGCTCCTAGGGAGAGGAGAGGTTCTTATCGATTTGTGGGAGTTGTATGGGAGGTGAACCAGCAAGCTAGCGCTGGATATCTGTGCCTTGTGGCCGGATCCCTGTCTTGCGAGATAGGAAGCCCACTTCTGTGTGATACGGGGATGCCCTGGTTGCGACTAAGGGAAGACTTGTCCATGTGGGGCTAGTCGACTTATCCTTGCGAGGATAAGGAGAAAGGCTTACTGATTAGTTTGTGTTTTAACCATCTACCCTTTGTGCAGTAAGTCTTGGACAACACAGGTGGAAGGGGATGGCCTTTCTTATTCATTGCCGAGGGCAATACTAATGTGTTTCACCTGCCTGTGTACTTCTGACCTTACAGAAGTGTTTGTAGTCCTCCCTTAGCCATAATCTCGGCCTTAACTTTCTTTTGGTTTAGTGTTGAATTGTGTGATCCCTTTAGTTGTTTAGGGAATGATCTTATGTGATTTGGGAGATTTGTGTTTAGGGATTCTGCAGATCTTATGATGCTGTGACCCTACTGAGATTCTTGTAATCTCAAACCGTTGTTTTTACCATTTTTCAGGCTTAGGTACATTCACTGTTCGTGGTACCAGTGTGTGAGATCAAGGCTGCACGGCGGGACGATATCGCATCACATTTTAAAACTTGTTACTTGCGCATATAACATATGATTGGGCAACTTTCTGGTTTATTTTAAGCACTCTTCTTTTGCTTGCTACTTCCGAAACTTGGAAGATTTCTTGTTGTTTATTTGGATCCCTATGGGACTTGTGTGTTATGAACCCAATGGATTAATTTAAGACTTCCGCTGATGTTTTATTTACTCCGTATGATACCAGAACATATGTCCAATATCATGCTCCAATTGTTGATAAGCAATAAGATTAACAAGCTTAAAATAGGACATCTTAAGATTAGCCTTGTGGAATTCAAATAGGTCTTAGGTGTTAGTTAGGCTGATTTGGGTTTCACGGCGGTAATGACCTTAATGGGAGCAATTATTAATAGATAGGAATTAGGGTCGTTACAGATCCACAATCACCCAAATGGCATCATATCCTTGCTGCGACCTAGGCAAACCGGCCACAAAATCCATTGTGACATGCTCCCTCTTCCATTCTGGAATTGGAAGTGACTGAAGTAGTCTAGCGGGTCGTTGATGTTCGATCTTTATTTGTTGACATACGAGGCATCGGCAACGAACTCAACAATGTGGCATTTCATGTTTGGCCACCAATACTGCTCTTTCAAATCTCGATACATCTTAGTGCTTCCGGGATGGATAGCGAACTTCGAACTATGCGCCTCCGATAGAATAAGGTTACGAATATCAATATCTTGTGGAATACATACCCGGTTTCTGAAGACAAGTACTTTTTCATCTCGTATTCTGAAATCACGAACTATGGCATCAACACCATCAGAAAGTTGCTTCCGAATTTCAATTAGTTTCGGATCCTCTAATTGCTGATTCCGGATTTCCTCAATCAAGGTAGGTGTGACTTCGATTCGTGCCAACAATGAACCAGAATAATCAGTGCCAAGATGCACACGATTAGTCCTCAAATCTAGCAACATAGGCATGTAATGGGCACGTATATAGGCCAAAACTGATGGGGAAGGACGATGAAACTTTAAGCTTAAGGCATCAGCAACAACATTTTCCTTTCCAGGATAATATTCGATGATCAAATCGTAGTCTTTGATTAGCTCTACCTATCTTCTATGTCTCATATTCAATTTTTTTTGCATGAGTAGGTACTTCAAACTTTTGTGATCGGTGAAGATTAGGCATGTCTCACCATATAAGTAATGTCGTCATATTTTCAATGCAAACACCACAGCTGCAAGCTCCAAATCATGTGCAGGATAGTTGCTTTCATGCGGTCATAACTGCCGGGAAGCATATGCAACGACTTTCCCATCTTGCATCAATACACATCCAAGTCCGGATTTCAACGCATCGCTGTAAACCACATACCCATTTCCGCAAGTAGGTAAAGTAAGGATAGGTGCGGAAACTAACCGGTTTTTCAGTTCTTAAAAAATTTTGCTGGCATTTCTAGTTCCACACGAACGGCTACCCTTGCGCGTCAGTTTTGTCAATGGTGCAGCAAGCGATGAAAAATTCTTCACAAAGTGACGGTACCTGTCACCACATCAGGACTAGCCTCGACATCAGTTAGGGTGAAGAGCCTTGTTGGTCTTGGTTGCGTCTCACTTGTGGATCCATTGGGTGGTCCTCCTAGTGCGCGTGTTTGTGGTTTGGCGGGGTTGGCATTCCCACCTCGGCCTGCGTTTGGTACACTTGTGATTCGCCTTGGTTTCAGGCATTCCCTCTGAATATGTCCCATCTCGCCACAGTTGTAACATCGACGTTGCTGAGAATTCCACAAAGATCCATTGGAATTTGAACCAGAAAAGTTCTTCTTGTTGGTATTTCCATTGCCATTAATTTTCAGAGGATAGGATCTTAAAGGATAGGGTCCTGTTCGTCGATTGAACTTCAAATCTCGCCTATAGGATCCACCACTAGTGGCTGCGGATGGCTTCTTGGTTTGCACAATCTTTTCGGCTTCGGTTGTGGCAATGATTAGTTCTTGCAAATTCTATACCAGTGTCGTACCTACGATAGTTTTGAGTTCGGTATTCAACCCATCCTGAAATCATCTCGCAAGCTGGTACAGTGTACGATCTTCTTCTAGTGAAAATCGGGACAACCCCCTTAACACTTTCTCATATTCCAGCACTGAACGGTTGCCTTGTTCAAGTTTGTAAAAAGCTTATGGCTGCTCGCTTTTATGGAACCTCGTATAAAATCTTTCGTCGAATTCGTACCGAAATTCTTCCCAAGTTGGCAAACGATCGCTGAATCGCAAGCTAACAGATGTCCAGCATGCGACGGCTTCTCCCTCGAGCAAGAAAGTGGCGATGGCAACTTTGTCATCATCCGAGATACGTAAGAACAAGGATACTCGGCATAAGATGTCTATCCACTCACGAGCGGCAGCAGCTCCGACTGAACCATTGAAATGTTTACATCCCAATTGTCGAGCTTCCTTCAACAATTTTGTAATCACGATGGGAAGTCTCTCGGCTTCCTTAGGATGTGTCGGCTGTACAGGTTCAAGTGGAGGAATAAGTTCTTCCACTAGTGCAGGTGCAGGAGCATTCTAAAATTGCGCCTCCATACGCTGCTGATTTGCAGCAATTCCTTGTAATACGTTTAATATTTGTGCTATCACAGGATCAAAGACTGGTGCAGCTGGTGGCTCAGGTTAATTTTCGGGCTCAGCTTACCCTTCTTGCTCAATTTGTGCATTCGGCTCCTCAGGCTCAATAGGTTGTTGTTCGGCCTGAATCCCATTCCTACCCTGTCGATCCCTCGTAGCATTCAACCTTGCCATACTATTTAAGCATACGATTGTTACTTACACATAACTAAATACGATACTAGGACAAGAAGTGGTACTTGGTGGAGAGGCGTGCACCGGACGATATGCATATGCTGGAAAGCAACATACAAATTTTCGGAAATCACATGCACACATGCAAAGGTATTCTCGGCAATTACATTAACACTCATATTTACTCTTAGAAATCAACATCAAACATTAAGCAAGCATGGATTCATGCAACATCCATACTCGGCAATACACGCCAGCAATCACATACATATACATTCAGCAATATATGAGTCAAATAGGGACACTCAGCAATATGCATAAATCAACACAAACATTCTCAGCAATGATAAGAAATACAACAAATACTCACCGAAACAAATCATGGCATACCAGACATAACAACATACACGAACAAACATCACATCAGATTATCGTTCTCATCATTTAAATCATACAAATCAGTACCATTTTAGCATTAGTTCATTTTTGGTATTAGCCCCTAAGTGAGTGAGTGTGTGTGCATGTCCTTACCTACAAACACCAAAATCAACAAATAAGTTAGCATATAACAAATTATTTTCCCTAAACCATGCTCTGCTACCAAACCTGTAACGACCCCAATTCCTACCTATTAATATTTGCTCCAATTAAGGTCATTACTGCCGTGAAACCCAAACAAGCCCAAAGACACCTAGGACCTATCTGAATCCCACCAGGCTTACTCACTAAGTTTTCAACTTTTAGCATGTTCATTCTACATGTTTAATAACAGTTGGAGCATGATATTGGACAATCATTCTGGTATCATACGGAGTGAGTAAAAACATCAGCGGAAGTCTTTAAATTAAATCACTGGATTCATAACACACAAGTCCCATAAGGATCCAAATAACCAGCAAGAATTCCTCCAACATAGTCGAAAATAACAAGCAAAGAAGGAATCTTAAAATAAACCAGAAAGTAGTCCAATTTTTATTCAAGTTAGATGTGCAAGTAATCAAGGAATAGGTATGCAAAAGTGATGCGATATCGCCTCGCCATACAGCCTTGATCTCACACACTGGTATCACGAGCAGTGAATGTACCTAAGCCTGAAAAAAATGGTGAAAACAACAGAATGAGATTACAAGAATCTCAGTAGGGTCACAACATCATAAGATCTGAAGAAACCATAAACATAAATCTCTCGAACAACATCTGATCATTCCTACGCAACTAAAGGGATTCATGCAATTCAAAGATTCAATCAAAAAGGGTAGGGCCGAATCTAAGGCTGAGGGGGACTACAAACACTTCCGAAAAGTATCAGAAGTACACAGGCAGGCAAAATTCATCAGATTGTACTTAGCAATGACGAAGAAAAGGTCATCCCCTTCCACCTGTGTTGTCCAAGGCATACTACACGAAAGGTAATTGGTTATCACATAAGCTAATCAGCAAGCCTATTCATCTTGCCACACAAGGACAAGTCATCCCAAGCCACACAAGGACAGGGCTTCTGGCCACACAAGGACCAGTCATCCCAAGCCACACAAGGACAAGGGCTTCCTGCCACACAAGGACAGGGCTTCTGGCCACACAAGGACCAGACATCCAGTGAGCTCATGCTGGGGATTGCCACCCATACGACTCCCATACCAGTAAGAACCTCCCCTCTCACTAGAAGTATCAGCGCTTACCCCAAATGGCCACCGGAAAAGGATCCTGACACACAAACATGTACAAGCACACATAGGCAAGCACAAAGCACAAAACCACAACAAGGTATTCTCAATTCTGTCAGATCACATTCAGCATGTTCAATACACTTCACACATGCAAGCTAGGCACTCCTAACCTGCCTTAAAGGATTTTTTATAGCCTAGAAATTCCTCAATTCAATCCGCAACTCAATCATGCATTACTTAATATGAATGCGCATACAGTTTTACAATCATAGGTACCAAAATCAATTAAGCAAACAACAAGGTCTTTGGATAAAATGATAAGGCATAGATCCTACCTCTTTTGCTCTGAACAAGAAGCTATTCCTTTGTCTTTACTAGATACTTCCAAACCACCTAAGTCATCATTAGGCAAAGACAAAAAAACAAAATAAGCGTGCATACGCAATAACCAAGTAAATACCCTATTTCCTTACCAATTCCACTCACCAAACCTATCAAAAACCAGTGGTCAGATGCCGCAAGGTGCCTCCCTTTTGGATGTGTGATGTGATAGCTAGAAACTTAATAATTCAACTTGATTTACCATCCCAATTAACTATGCAAAGTTTGGCACTAAGAGTAAGGCATAAGACAATTTTCGACTTCATGCATTTAAGGGATGAAATCATAACTTTTCACTTTGAATGGATTCTAAACAATCATATGAATAAGGGCAACAACATCAGAGATCAATCAAAGGCAGAATTATACAAATCTTAAAACCTAATTCCTCTGCCGATTTTTAACTTATCTTTTGACAAAGAAATATGAACTTCTAAAAAAAAATAAAATAGGGTTGGAAAGAGGATGAAGATAGCTTTCCAGAAAGCTATTATTTTCAGGAATCCGACAAACGATGAAAAAGTTATGCTACATTGAAGTTCAAGAAGATTTTGGCTGTTTCGTCGAATTTTGACTTTTCTTTTGACAAAGCATTATGAATGTCCAAAAAAAAAAAAAATATACTTGGAAAGAAGATGAAAAAATCTTTTCAATAAGCTATTATTTACAGGAATCCAACAAACGATGAAAGAGTTATGCTACATTGAAGTTCAAGAAGATTTTTGCAGTTCTGCCAAGGTTCAATTTTTCTTTTGACAAATAATTACGAACTTACAAACAAAAAAAAAATTATGGTTAGAAAGAGGAAGAAAATATCTTTCCAACAAGCTATTATTTGCAGGAATCCAACAAACGATAAAAGAGTTATGCTAGTTTAAAATTTCATCGAATTTTGGTAGATATTGGGAGGTAGGTGCAAGGGTTTTAGGCTATACGAGTTTTGTGTGTTTTCAATGAATGATTTTTGTGGGGTTGACTTCCTATTTATAATGGATGAGTATGGAGTTAAGATTACTACTTTAAAGGCTTTATTAAAGTAAGATAACTATCAGATTTAAATTCTGTAACTATCCTTTTTTAATTTTAGGGATTTTAATTCCTAAGGTGATTATCAACAAATTAAGAACCAAATTAAAGGGAATTATTACCAGAAATAATTACCAAATATTCCTTAAAAATTTCGGCCACCACACATGTTTTTCTTCAGGGGCAAAGTGGTCTTTTTACCTGCACTAGCTTTTGGACTTCTAAGACTCAAAATTCAAGGTCTCACAACAGAACTGACGAACAAACCAATCTAGATCTTCAGCAACTTCGACTGGAGGATCTTCAAGTACGTGAGCAGGGTCTCAGACATACTTTTGCAACATCGAAACATGGAACACACTGTGGATTCATTCCGTATTCGGGGGCAATGCAAGACGATATGCAACATGACCAATTCTTTCAGTAATATGTTATAGACCAATGTAATGAGTAGCTAACCTCTTAGGTGTATCTGTAACTCAGACAAGCAAGAAATGTGTAGACTTTGTCAATCTGTCCGTAATCACCCAAATAGCATCATATCCTCGTGAGATCTTGGTAAACCAACCACGAAATTCATAGTAATGTGCCCCCACTTCCGTTCTGGTATTGAAAGTGACAGTAGCAATCCTGCAGGTCTTTGATGTTCGGTTTTCAAGTGCTTGCATACTAGACATTGGGCTACAAATTCCGCAATGTGGTGTTTTATGCCTGGCAACCAAAACAGTTCTTTCAAGTCTCGATACATCTTGGTACTTTCGGAATGAATAACAAAATTCGAAGTATGTGCTTTGGACAGAAATACGTTGCGCACAACATCTTTTGGCACACACACACGATCTCAGAAGACGAGGATTCCATCATCTCGGACTCAGAAATCACAAATTTTGGCATCAGCACCATCAATTAGCTGTTGCCAAATTTGGACCAATCTCGGATCTTTGGATTGCTGAACATGAAATTCTTCCAGCAAGGTAGGTCTAACTTCAATTCTGGCTAATAAAAAACCTGAACAATCACTACCATGCTGCACACATGAAGCTCTCAAACTCAGCAACATAGGAAGGTAATGCACATGCATGTAAGCAAGAGAAGAATGGGTCTTTCAGCTTACGACATCAGCTACAATATTAACCTTTCTAGGGTGATACTCGATAATCAAATCATACTCTTTAATGAGCTCTATCCATCTTCATTGTCTCATATTCAACTCTTTTTGGGTAAGGAGGTCCTTCAAAATTTTGTGATCATTGAAAATTCTGCAAGTCCCTCCGTATAGGTAATAGTGCAAAAGTTTTAGTGCAAACATTGTGGCTGTAAACTCTAAATCTTGTGTAGGGTAGTTCCTCTCATGTGGACGTAACTGTTAGGAAGTATAGACAACAACTTTCCAATCTTGTATCAACACGCATCCATGGCCAAATTTCAATGCATTGTTGTACACCACGTACTTTTTTCCACTCACCGGCAATGTAAGGATTGTGAGACCCCGAATTTTGAGTCTTAGAAGTCTAGAAGCCAGTTCAGGTGAAAAAATAATTTTTCTCCTGAAGGAAAGGATGTGTGATGACCGAAATTGGTAAGATTGTTTAGTAGTTAATTCTGTTTTAAATTCCCTTTAATCTAAGTCCTTATAGATAGATAATTGCCTTAGAGATTAAAATCCCTAAAAATAGGGGAAGATAATTAAAGAGTTTAATTATTTGGTAAATTATCTTATTTTGATAAAGTGATTAAAAGTAGTAATCATAATTCTATACCCATTCATTATAAATAGGAATCCAACCCCACAAAAATCATTCATAGAAAACATACAAAATTCGTATAAGCCTAAAACCCTATACCTCCCTATAGCCGCCAAAATTCGCTGAAACTTTAAACCAGTATAACTCTCTCATCGTTCATCGGATCCCTGCAAATAATAGCTTGTTGGAAAAATCTCTTCATCCTCTTTCCAACCATCTCTGGGTTTTTGTCAGGAGGTTAGTATTTCTTTCTCTAAGGTTAAGTTGAAATTCGGCGGCACTGCCAAATCTTCTTGAAATTCAGAATAACATAACTCTTTCATCGTTTGTTATATCTCTACAAATAATAGCTTATTAGAAAGCTCTTTTCATCCTCTTTCCAACCATATATGTTTTGTTGTTTGGATGTAAATATTTTCTTGTCTAAGGTTAAGTTGAAAATCGGCGACGAAATTTGCATAGTTAATTAGAATGGTAATTCAGGTTGAATCTTGTTAAGTTTCTGGCTATCACATCATACATCCAAGGGGGCATCTGCAGTATCTGATCAATTGTTTCTGATAGGTTTGGTGAGTGCTATTCGTAAAGAAATAGGGTATCCAATTGATTATTGAATATGCATGCTTAGTTTGTTTTCTTCTTTGCCTGGTGATAGTATAGGTGGTTCAGAATTATCTAATAAAGGAAAAAGAGTAGCTTCTTGTTCAGAGACAAGAGAGGTAGGATCTACTCCTCATCGGTTTCTCCAGAGACCCCTATTATTTTCTTGATGTTTTTGTTACCTGCCCTTGTTGTATTGCATGCGATTGGATTATAGGGTGATAGTATGAAATTCAGAATGAGATATGGATCTCATAGGCTATATCGAACCCCTGAGTTAGGTATTGAGTTCCTAGGTTGCATATGTTATATGAATTGAATATGTTGATTGAGGAAAACCTATTGTGGGATTATGGTTTGTACTTGCTTATGTGTGCTTGTACGTGTTTGTGTGTCAGTATTCTTTTCCGGTGGCCATTCGGGGTAAACGCTGATGTTGATAGGGAGAGGAGAGGTTCTTACTGGTATAGGAGTTGTATGGGTGGCAAACCCCAGCATGAAAGTGCTAGATATCTGTCCTTGCGAGGCAGGAAGCTCTTATCCTTGCGAGGTTTGGGATGCCCTAGTCCGTGTGTGGCTTGGGAAGACTTGTCCGTGTGTGGCAAGACTACTTTTCCTTGTGAGACAAGATGAATAGGCTTGCTGATTAGTTTGTGTGTTAACCATCTACCCTTTGTGTAGTAACCCTTGGACAACACAGGTAGAAGGGAATGACCTTTCTTCTTCATTGCTAAGAGAAATCTGATGAGTTCTACCTGCCTGTGTACTTCTGATTTTTCGGGACTTGTTATTTCCACCTGAGTTCTACCTGCCTGTACTTCTGATCAGCAAATACCTCCTTTGCTTGCTATTTCCAAAATATGTTGGAAGATTTCTTGCTGATTGTTTGAATCCCTATGGGACTTGTGTGTTATGAACCCAATGATTTAATCTAAAGACTTCCGTTGATGTTTTATTTACTCCGTATGTTACCCTAATGTGTGTCCAATATCATGCTTTAATTGTTGTTAAACATTAAAATAAACATGCTAAAATTCAGAAGTTAATGATAAGTCTAGTGAGATTCAGAAAGGTCTTAGGTGTCATTTAGACTTATTTGGGTTTCACGGCGGTGATGACCTTAATCGGAGAAAATAGTAATAGTTAGGAATTGGGGTCGTCACAGGTTTGGTAGCGGAGCATGGTTTAGGGAATATAATTTGTTATATGCTAACTTATTTGTTGATTTTGGTGATTGTAGGTAAGGACATGGGCACACACTCACTCACTTAGGGGCTAATACTGAAAGTGAACTAAGGCTAAAATGGGATTAATTTGTAAGATTTAAATGATGGGAATAATAATCTGATGTGATGCTTGTCCATGTATGTTCTTATGTTTAGTATGCCTTAATATGTTTCAGTGGTTGTTAGCTATGTTTCTTGTCATTACCGAATATATATGTATGTGAATGATGATGTGTACTGCCGAATGATAGTGGGACTGTTGATGGAATTGCCGAGAATACCTTTGCATGTGTGCGTGTGATTTCCAAAAATTTGTATATTGTTTTCCAACATATGCGTATCGTCCGGTGCATGCCTCTCCACCAGGTACCACTCCTTTTACTAGTATTGTATTTAGTATGTGTTGAGTACAATCGTATACTTGTGAAGTATGGCACGCTCGAGGCAACAAAGAGATTAACGGGGTAGGTTTGAGATTCAGGCTGAACAACAACCTGTTGAGCAAGAGGAGCCAAATGCACAAATTGATCAGGAAGGGAAAGCTGAGCCCGAAAACCAACCTGAGGCACCAGCCGCACTAGTCATTGACCCTGTTATGGCACAAATCTTAAATGTATTGCAAGGAATTGCTGCAAATCAGCAGCGAATGGAGGCGTAATTTCAGAATGCTCCTGCGCCTGCACCAGTGGAAGAACCTATTCCTCCACTTGAACCTATACAGCTGGCACATCATAAGGAGGCAGAGAGACTTCCCGTCATGATTACAAAATTGCTGAAGGAAGCTCGACAACTTGGATGTAAAGATTTTGGAGGTTCAGCTGGAGCCGCAGCCACTTGTGAGTGGATAGACACCTTATACTGGGTATCCTTGTTCCTGCGTATCTCGGATGATGACAAGGTTGCCATTGTACAGTCAAAAGAAACAAGGTCAGAATCCAATAGGTTAATCAGTTTAACAAGATAGGCATCAATAGGGAAAAGGTAGGGTATGCTTATTTCATAAATAGGGAAGATTCAAAGGATGAATTCATGATTTTAAAATCATGAATGGATGCTAAACAATCATACGAACAAGAGGAACAATAACTAAAATCAATTGAAGGCAGAATCACACAATTTTGAAACCTAATCCCGTTGAATTTTGACCTAAATTACGGGAAAGAAAAACTAACATCCAGAAAAAAACCCAATATGGCTGGATATAGAATGGAAAGATCTTTCCAGCAAGCTATTATTCACAAGAATCCGACAAAAGATGAGAGAGTTATATTATTTTGAAGTTCAATCAGATTTTGACAATTCTGTCAAAATACAATTTAACTTTTAACAAAGAAAAATTAACCTCCAGATGAAAAACGTAAGATGGTTGGAAAGAGGATGAAGAGAGTTTTCCAATAAGTTATTATTTGCAAGAATCCTATAAAAGATGAGAGAGTTATGCCAAGATGAAGATCAAGGAGTTTCGACTAGGGTTTAGGCAAAATCGAAAATTGAGAAGAAAGGGATAAATTACAAAATTTCTATATGGGTTTTGGTTTGTTTAGGTGGGATAGGTTGACCACTCTTTTATAGGTGTCTAAGGAGGTTTAGATAAGAGATAAATCCATACTTTTAATCTTAAAAAGATAATTAAAAGATAATTCTATTAGATGCATAATTCTATTTAAAAGAATAAATCTATTAAAAGAGATATTTTATTTAAAATGAAGAATTATCTAATTAGATAAGAAGGGATAAAACTAAGGATAATTAATCTAAAAGTATCAAGATCAAAATAGAAAATATCTGGCAGTAACCATTTTAGGCCATCACATATCCATTTCTTCTGGGGCAAAATAGTCATTTCAGTTGCACTGGTACCTGGGTTCCATTTCTGACCTGTGGATTTCTAGAACATATACCCTATGGAGGATACATCCTCCCTTCCTTATAAAAATTTAGTCCTTGAAATTTCTGCACAAGAACTATAAGTTACAGAATTACCATGCTTTCATTGCGTCACTCCGCTTCCTAGTCAACCTTGCCATACTAAACAAAACACACATACAACATAACTATTTAATATGAAAACCAAAATCAGTAGAGAAAAGGCACATGGTGGAGAGGTGTGCAACAGACAAATTGCATATGCTGGAAATAAAACACAAACATGCACACAAAATACAGCAAGCGCACACACAGATTTTGGCATACACACAAAGCACACAACACTCAGCAAATCATACATATCAACATGCAATCAACATACAAAAACATGCAAATCTAATAATCATGGTTTCATCTTTGTAAGTCATAATCAATCAATGAATATATAGACATATGCGTATGCTTTTAAAATTGAGAACACATTATCATGCAAATCACGCAGTCGACTAAACCATGTTCCGCTACCAAACCTGTAAGGACCCAAACTCAACCTATTAGGACCCTTACCGCCGTCAAACCCAAATAAGCCCTCGCAAGGTCCTATTTGAATCCAACAAGGTTCAAGTCACCTAATTGTCAATTTTATTGGTCGATTTATATGTTATTTAAAGGTTGCAGCATATTCATACATTAGTGAATTTCTGGCTTATACAGAGTGAAAGAAAACATCATCGGAAGACTTATAGTAATACTCAAAACAAGTGGAAACATAACACATAAGTCCCATAGGAATCTCAAAATATTAATCAATAGTATCATGCATATTTCGGAAGCAACAAAAAGAGAAAGGGGGATTGGAAAGCCAAAATGAAAATTCACACAAGTTCAAAGACATGGCATGCACATTCAATAGAAAAGGGGTGCAAATTCGTCCACCCATGCAGCCTTGATCTCACACCTTTGGTACCAGCAACAAAGTACACACTTAAGCCTACATAGGGGGAGAAAAGAAGGGATGAGACTACAAAAATCCCAGTAGGGTCACAACATTATAAGTCCTAGGGATTCCCAATCAAACATCTCCCAAACAACATCAAATCATCCCTTCTCATCTAAGGGTATCACGCAATTCAAGAATCAATCAAAAGGGTTAGGGCCGAAACTAAGGCTGAGGATGGACTACAAACAATTTTGAAAATCAGAAGTACATAGGCAGGAAAACTCATTAGGTTACTCTCGGCATTAGGAAAAGAAAAGGCCATCCCCTTCCACCTGTGTTGTCCAAGGCTTTGCTGGACAAAGGATAAATGGTTAGACAATCAATATTGCAGCAAGCTTTTTAGTTGTCTCCAACATCAAGACTTGAACTGGCCTAGGAGCACTCTTGCAGACTAAACCATGCTCCGCTACCAAACCTGTAAGAACCCAAACCCAACCTATTAGGACCCTTACCGCCGTCAAACCCAAATAAGCCCTCGCAAGGTCCTATTTGAATCCAACAAGGTTCAAGTCACCTAATTGTCAATTTTATTGGTCGATTTATATGTTATTTAAAGGTTGCAGCATATTCATACATTAGTGAATTTCTGGCTTATACAGAGTGAAAGAAAACATCATCGGAAGACTTATATTAATACTCAAAACAAGTGGAAACATAACACATAAGTCCCATAGGAATCTCAAAATATCAACCAATAGTATCATGCATATTTCGGAAGCAACAAAAAGAGAAAGGGGGATTGGAAAGCCAGAATGCAAATTCACAAAAGTTCAAAGACATGGCATGCGCATTCTATAGAAAAAGGGTGCAAATTCGTCCACCCATGCAGCCTTGATCTCACACCTTTGGTACCAGCAACAAAGTACACACCTAAGCCTACATAAGGGGAGAAAAGAAGGGATGAGACTACAAAAATCTCAGTAGGGTCACAACATTATAAGTCCTAGGGATTCCCAATCAAACATCTCCCAAACAATATCAAATCATCCCTTCTCATCTAAGGGTATCACGCAATTCAAGAATCAATCAAAAGGGTTAGGGCCGAAACTAAGACTGAGGATGGACTACAAACAATTTTGAAAATCAGAAGTACACAGGCAGGAAAACTCATTAGGTTACTCTCGGCATTAGGAAAAGAAAAGGCCATCCCCTTCCACCTGTGTTGTCTAAGGCTTTACTGGACAAAGGATAAATGGTTAGACAATCAATATTGCAGCAAGCTTTTTAGTTGTCTCCAACATCAAGACTTGAACTGGCCTAGGAGCACTCTTGCAGACTAAACCATGCTCCGCTACCAAACCTGTAAGGACCCAAACCCAACCTATTAGGACCCTTACCGCCGTCAAACCCAAATAAGCCCTCGCAAGGTCCTATTTGAATCCAACAAGGTTCAAGTCACCTAATTGTCAATTTTATTGGTTGATTTAGATGTTATTTAAAGGTTGCAGCATATTCATACATTAGTGAATTTCTGGCTTATACAGAGTGAAAGAAAACATCATCAGAAGACTTATATTAATATTCAAAACAAGTGAAAACATAACACATAAGTCCCATAGGAATCTCAAAATATCAACCAAAAGTATCATGCATATTTCGGAAGCAACAAAAAGAGAAAGGGGGATTGGAAAGCCAGAATGCAAATTCACACAAGTTCAAAGACATGGCATGCACATTCAATAGAAAAGGTCGTCCACCCATGCAGCCTTGATCTCACACCTTTGGTACCAGCAACAAAGTACACACCTAAGCCTACATAGGGGGAGAAAAGAAGGGATGAGACTACAAAAATCTCAGTAGGGTCACAACATTATAAGTCCTAGGGATTCCCAATCAAACATCTCCCAAACAATATCAAATCATCCCTTCTTATCTAAGGGTATCACGCAATTCAAGAATCAATCAAAAGGGTTAGGGCCGAAACTAAGGCTGAGGATGGACTACAAACAATTTTGAAAATCAGAAGTACACAGGCAGGAAAACTCATTAGGTTACTCTCGGCATTAGGAAAAGAAAAGGCCATCCCCTTCCACCTGTGTTGTCTAAGGCTTTGCTGGACAAAGGATAAATGGTTAGACAATCAATATTGCAGCAAGCTTTTTAGTTATCTCCAACATCAAGACTTGAACTGGCCTAGGAGCACTCTTGCAACAGCGCATACAAGTCATCTTGTCACTCTTAAATAGGGCGACTTAATTTCCAGACTCTAACTAGAACCGGCCTACAAGGCATCCAGCGAGCTCTTGCTGGGAATAACCACCCATAAACCTACCGATTCGGTAAGCATCTCTCCTCTCTCTAGGAGCAACAATACTTACCTCACATAGCCAACCCCAAAAGGATCCTTCAATCAAAGCACAAACAGGGCACATACACGCATACAGACATAGTGCAGGCATACACAAATCACAACAAAGGATCCTCAGTCAAATCACAATACAAATCAAAAATCAATCCTCAAAGTCATAACCGAATCAGAAAACCTATTTTCCTATTAACTTCGGAGATTTCCTACCACCATAATCACACATTTCGCAAGCATATAACCAAGATAGGCAATCAAATTCACTTATATTCAAACAATCAAACAATAAGGTAACCAAAGGAACTGATGAGGCATAGATCCTACTTCTCACGTGTCGGAATCAGATGCAATCATTTTCCTTTCCAATAAGGTCAGAATCTCCTAAACAATTACAAAGCAAAGACCACACAGTACTAAGCCACAAGACTATGTAATTAAAAACCATAGGCATTGGGAATCCTTAACAATTAACCTACCCAAATTCAGCAATCCGGATTCAGCAATATCTTTCCCCTGAATGCGTGATGTGATGGCCAATAACTCAGTAAAAATCTACTTGATATTTCATCCTAATTCAATATACAAATTTCGGCAATACCTTAAGGTTTATAGGGCAACTTGTGATTTCAACATTAGAGAGGTTAGAGGTTGTGATTTCATGAAGTTAAAAAAGGAATAGGTGTTTATAACATGTACAATCAAAAGAAACAAGGTCAGAATCCAATAGGTTAATCAGTTGATCAAGATAGGCATCAATAGGGCAAATGTAGAACATGCTGATTTCATGAATATAGAAGATTCAAAGGATGAATTCATGATTTTAAAATCATGAATGGATGCTAAACAATCATGTGAACAAGAGGAATAATAACAAAAATCAATTGAAGGCAGAATCACACAATTTTGAAACCTAATCCCGCCAAATTTTGTCCTAAATTACGGCAAAGAAAAACTAACCTCCAGAAGAAAAACCTGATATGTCTGGATAGAAAACGGAAAGATCTTTCCAACAAGCATATTTTGGAAATTCTGCCAAAATATGATTTAACCTTTAACAAAGAAAAAACTAATTTTCAGAAAAAAAGCCTAGATGGCTGGAAACAGGATGAAGAGAGCTTTCCAACAAGCTATTATTCACAAGAATCCGATAAAGGATGAGAGAGTTATGCCAAGATGAAGATCAAGGAGTTTCGATTAGGGTTTAAGCAAAAATCGGAAATTGAGAAGAATGAGGTAAATTACGAAATTTATATGTGGGTTTTGGTATGTTTATGTGGGATAGGCGGGCCACTCTTTTATAGTTGTCTAAGGAGGTTTAGCTAAGAGATAAATTCTTACTTTTAAACTTAAAAAATAATTTTATTAGATGAATAATTTTATTTAAAAGGATAAATCTATTAAAAGAAATATTCTATTTAAAAGGAGGAATTATCTAATACCTTAGATAATAAGGGATAAAACTAAGGATAATTAATATAAAAATACTAGAATTAAAATAGGAAATGTATGGAAGCAACCATTTTAGGCCATTATGCATCCATTTCTTCAGGAGAAAAATAGTCATTTTAGCTACACCGGTACTTGAGTTCCATTTCTGACCTGTAGATTTCTAAAACATCTACCCTATGGAGGATCAAAGTCTCACAAAATCGGTCAATTCGTCAGTTTTGCAGTGAAAACGTGCCTATGGTATGATTTGTTTGGCATAATGGCCAAATTGAGGAACAGTCTTGGGAGACTAAGGAATTTATGCGTGAAAAATTTCTTTACCTACTTGTTTAGGTACTTGTGCTGAAATTTCGAGGATGAAATTCTTATAAGGAGGATAGGATGTGAGACTCCTGAATTTTGAGTCTTAGAAGTCCAGAAGCTAGTGCAGGTGAAATGACCATTTTTCCTCTAAATAAATGGATGCATTGTGAGGACCCCAAATCCTAACTTATTATTATTTGCTCCTATTAGGACCCTTACAGCCGTAAAACCCAAATAAGTCCAAAAACCAGGACCTATTTGAATCCCACAAGGCTTACCCATCTTATTTCCGATTTTTAGCATATTCATTCATAACAATTGGAGCATGATATTGGACAAACATTCTGGCATAATATGGAGTGAATAAAACATCAGTGGAACTCTTTCATTTAGTCATTGAAACCACAATACACAAGTCCCATAAAGATCTAAATATTCAACATGTAAACCACCTAAAGTAATCCGGAAACAAACCATCAAAGGAGGGACTTAAATAACTAGAAAATAGTCCAATCAAGGTTCATGTTATATACACAATCAAACAAGGAGACAGGAATGCAAATGTGATGCGATATCTCCCCGCTATGGATCCTTGATCTCACACACTGGTACCACGAACAGAGAATGTACTTAAGCCTAAAAAATGATGAAAACAACAGGATGAGATTACAAGAATCTCAGTAGGGTCACAACATCACAAGATCTACAAAAATTTTAAACAAACATCTCCTAAACAACATCTGATCATCCCTATGTAACTATGAGTATCACGCAATTCAATAATCAATCATATGGGTTAGGGCCAAAACTAAAACTGAGGGTGGACTACAACAATTCTGAAAATCAGAAGTACACAGTCAGGAAAAAGAAAGGCCATCCCCTTCCACCTGTGTTGTCCAAGGCTTTGCTACACAAAGGGTAAAAGGTTAACACACAACCTAAACAGCAAGCCTACTCATCTTACCAGCACACAGAACAAGGCATCCAACCAGCACACAGGAGTAGGCATCCTAACCAGCACACAGGATTAGGGCTTCTTGCCAGCACACAAGACAAGGAATCCTAACCAACACACAGGATTAGGGCATCCTAACCAACACACAGGATTAGGGCTTCTTGCCAGCACAAAGAACAAGGCATCTAGCCAGCACATAGGACAAGGCATCTAGGCAGCACACAAGACTAGGCATCCTAACCAGCACACAGGATTAGGGATTCTTTCTAGCACACAGGACAAGGCATCCAGCGAGCTCTTGCTGGGGATTACCACCCATATGACTCCCTTACAGTAAGAGTCTTTCCTTTCCAAAGAAGCATCAGCCTTACCCCGAATGGCCACAAGAATAGGATCCTGACACACAAACACATACAAGCACACATATGCAAGCACAAAGCATAATACCATAACAGGGTATCTTCAATCATGTCAGAACACAATCAGCATATTCATTACACACAACACATGCAAATTAGGCACACAAAACCTATCTCAAGGGTTCGGTATAGCCTAAGTAATCATATCTCAATCCACAATTCATGTATACACCCTACAATCAATTCACATGCAATAACAACAAGGGTTTGCATTGAAAATAACCAATAAATAATCAAGGATCTCTATAGAAACCGATGAGGCATAGATCCTACCTCTCTTGTCTCTGAACAAGAAGTTATTCCTTTACCTTTATTTAATGGTTCCGAACCACGTATAGCATCATAAGGCAAATACAAAACCAAACTAAGCATGCATACTCAATAACCAATTAAATACCCTATTTCCTTACCAATTCCACTCACCAAACCTATCAGAAACTAGTGATCAGATGTCCCAGGTGCCTCCCCCTTGGATGTGTGATGTGATAACCAAGAACTTGACAAGATTCAACCTGAATTACCATCTCAATTAACTATGCAAATTTCGGCACTAAGAGTAGGGCATAAGACAAATTGCGATTTCATGTATAGAAGGTGTAAGGGTTGGGATTTCATGTTAACAAAGGAGTATTAGGTGTTTATAACTTGTACAATCAAAAGAATCAAGATCAGAATCCAATAGGTTAATCAATTAATTAAGATAGGCATCAATAGGGCAAAGGTAAGACATACTAATTTCATGAATAGGGAAGATTCAAAGGAAAAATTCATGATTTTACATCATGAATTGATGCTAAACAATCATATGAACAAGAGGAACAATAACATAAATAAATTGAAGGCAGAATCACACAATCTTGAAACCTAATCCTGTCGACTTACGACCTAAATTATGACAAAGAAAAACTAACCTCCAGACAAAAAACCAAATGATTTCTGAATATAGAATGTAAGGATCTTTCCAACAAGCTATTATTTACAACAATCCAACAAACAATGAAAGAGTTATGCTATTTTGAAGTTCAAGTAGATTTTGGAAATTCTACAGAAATATAATTTAACTTTTAACAAAAAAAAACTAACCTCCAGATGAAAAAACCAAGATGGTTAGAAAGAGAACAGAAAGCTCTTTCCAACAAGCTATTATTTTCATTAATCCGCCAAAGTATCAGAGAGTTATACTTATTTGAATTTCCAGCGAATTTCGGCAGAAATAGGGAGGTGTAGGATTTTTGGTTGGACAAATTTTGTATATTTTTTGTGTGAGGTTTAAGTGTGGCCAGCTTCCTATTTATACAGGGAAGTTATGGGATTAATTTACCTACTTTAAAGATTAGATTAAAGTAAGATATCTATCAGAATTAAATTCTGTAATTATCCTCCCTTAATTTTAGGGATTTTATTTTCTAAGGTAATTATCAACCAATAAAGATTCAAACTAAAGGGAATAAAAACCAGAAATAATTACTGGACATTCCTTACCAATTTCGGCCATCACACACATCCTCTTCTTTAGGGGCAAAATGGTCTTTTCACCTGCACTGGCTTCTGGACTTCTAGGACTGAAAATTTGGAGTCTCACATCCTCCCCTTCTTATAAGAATTTTGTCCTCGAAACTTAGCACTAGTACCTAAGCAATCAGATAAGGAAATTTTTCACGCATAGATTCCTCAGTCTCCCAAGACTGTTCCTCAATTTGGCCATTTCACCAAACGACTCGTACCATAGGCACGGTTCAACTACGAAGCTGTCGAACTGACCGATCTAGTATAGCAACTGGTTGTACGAGATAGGATAGGTCTTCAGTAACTTCGACTGGCAGTTCTTCGAGTACATGAGCAGGGTCTTGCACATACTTTCTCAACAAGAATCTCAGTAGGGTCACAACGTCATAAGATCTACAGAAATTCTAAACACAAATCTTCTGAACAACATTAGATCATTGCTACACAACTATGGGTATCACGCAATTCAAAAATCAATCAAAGAGATATGACCAAAACTACGGTTGAGGGGTGGACTGCAAACACTTCAAAAAATCAGAAGTACACAGGCAGATAAAACTCATCAGATTGCTCCCGGCAATAGAAAAAAGAAAAGCTATCCCCTTCTACCTGTGTTGTCCAAGGCATACTGCACAAAGGGTAAAAGGTTAGCACACAAACTAATCAGTAAGCCTATTCATCCTGCCACACAAGGACAAGACATCCCAAGCCACACAAGGACAAGACTTCTAGCCACACAAGGACTAGTCATCCAGCACGAGCATTGTCACGACCGAAACTCAGACTACGTGTCATTCCGCTTCGTGTGTGACCTGTCCCTCAATCAAGGAGAATCGGCACATTAATGGAGGATCAATCAGAGGCAATCAGGGAATTCAATGGGAATCCGTTCCTGCCATATAGGAGACCCAATTTGGGGAATCAAGGTAATCAATGTAATCAAAGATTACCATAGATGGGAAATCAGCCATTAGTGCTTGCGTTGTATATCTTTGTATAGACACCGTTAGATCGGTTGACTCGATCCCCACCATTCATTGGGGAGCTATAATGGCTATATAAGGGGTGCCTCCCCTCATTTGTAATCATCCAACAATTCTTGCAATATTGAGAGTTTAGAGTTTTCTCTCCATTCTTTTGTGTCCCTCTCTCTTTTCGATTTTGTTCTCAAGCTTAGCATTCTAGCTAGCTTTGTGAGGAAGGCTGACTTAGCCTATTGCAAGTTTGATAGTCTAAGGCCGCACGAAGCGTTTCTATTCCGCAAAACTCTATTCCCATGACAGTTGGTAGAGGAGTTAAGGCTCAATTCTTTGAGAGAGAAATGGAGATGCCTACTAATGTCAACATCCCTGGTGTTGAGGAGGTAGAGAAGGTCCGTGTGGGGAGACTACCCCAACGTGCTCCCGAAACAAGTAAGAAGAGAATGAAAACTATTGATCATCTGTCATCATTGGAGGCAAGGATCACTCGTATGGAGATGAAGGTTACCGATGACAAAGATACACTTGAGGAGTATGGCCAACGCATAAGCGAGCTCGAGTCAAAGGACGTGAATGAGCTTTGTGAGGAGATGCAAGGCGCCCTCATTACTATCAACTCTTGGGGGCAAGAGTTAGATGATTTCAAGGTAAATCTTCTTGCTGAAATCAATTTATTTAAGGATGACTTGGTTGAAATCAGGAATGAATGCAAGAAGGGCGTAGTGCAAGTAGTTGCCAAAAGCAAAGCTGGATGACCCGAAGCCAAAGTCATTGGGTGGGACGAGGAATGCCAAGGAGGTGGACAACTTCTTTTTCAACCTTGAGCAATGCTTTCAAGGGGTGGGCATGGAGAGCGATGGAGATAGACTTTCTCAAGCCTCATTGTATCTAACCGACAGTGCCACAACCTGGTGGAGAATGAAGCATGCTCAAATCGAGCATGGCATCTTGAAGTTGGAGATGTGAGCAGATTTCAAAAGGCTCCTAAGAGCATAATTCTCACCGAGAAATGTGGAGCTAGAAACGAGGGAGAAGCTTCGTAAGTTATCCCACAAAGGCGACATTCGAGACTACGTGAGGGAGTTCACAGAAGTCTTATTGGAGATCCCGGACATGCACGAGACGAAGGCCATATATGTATTTCTGGGAGGCATACAAAGTTGGGCCAAGCTGGAGCTTCATCGACACAATGTCAATGAGCTCAATAATGTGATTTCTGAGGCTGAATCCTTGAGAGGAAGCCCGACGGTTCTAGCCCACCTAAGCCTAAGAGTTTCCGGGAATACAAGGCTAAAGGTGGGGGAGCAATCTATGAAGATAAGAAGGGGAAGGACAAGCCTTTCAAGTCCTTCAAGTCCTTCCATCCAGCCAAACCCATACAAGGGGGAGGTGAAAATCGGGGCAAGGGCAAGTGACCCAAGCTCTCATGCTTTCTATGCGAGGGGCCTCATAAAGCTGTGGATTGCTCGATGAGGAACAAGCTGGCAGCCATTGCTATGGAGGCCGAGGACATGGAAGCACCAAGGATGAGTTCCATGCAATTGTTGAGTACCGTTAAAGCCTCAACCAAAGATGCCAAGGTGGAGAAAACTGGGAGAATGTTTGCAAGACCCATCGTGCAAGGGAGGGAGTCCCGTGCATTGATCGATACCGGTCCTACTCACAACTTCATGAAGGAGGAAACAGAATGACTTGGCATCAAGTTCCGAGAGGAGAAAGGCTGGCTGAAGACAGTGAACACTAAAGCTCAGCCAATATTTGGTGTAGCCCGAGGGGTCGAGCTACAAATGGGAGAATGGAAAGGTAAACTTGACTTCTCCATTGTTCGTGGTACCAGTGTGTGAGATTAAGGCTGCACGGCGGGGAGATATCGCATCACATTTGCATACTTGTTACTTGCGCATATAACATGAATGATTGGGAAACTTTCTGGTTTATGTTAAGCACCCTTCTTTGTTTGCTATTTCCAAAACTTGTTGAAGGATTTCTTGCTGGTTATTTGGATCCCTATAGGACTTGTGTGTTATGAACCCAATGAATTAATTTAAGACTTCCGCTGATGTTTTTATTTACTCCATATGATACCAGAATATGTGTCCAATATCATGCTCCAATTGTTGATAAGCAATAAGATTAACAAGCCTAAAATTGGAAATTTATTCAAGAACTCATGGAACACTCGTGGAACAATTTGGCATTCCTGCTGGTGCACGTGCTGGTGGTTTGGAGGGATTGGCATACCTACCACGGCCTGCATTTGGTGCGCCTGTGATAAGTTTTGGTTTTGGGAAGTTCCTCTGAACATGGCCTATCTCTCCATAATTGTAACATCGATGATGCTGAGAATTCCACGTAGCTCCATTGGAATTCGAAGCAGAAAAGTTATTTTTGTTGTTACCTTCATTGCCACCATTGTTTTTCGGAGGATAGAACCTCAAAGGATAGGGTCCCGTACACCGATTGAACTTCGAATCTTGCCCAAAAGATCCGTCATTAGTGGCTGCGAATGGTTTCTTGGTTTGCACGATCTTTTTGGCTTCACTCGCGGCAACAATTAGTTCTTGCAAATTCTGCACCGGTGTTGTACCAACGATGGTTTTGAGTTCGGTACTCAGCCCATCTTGAAATCATCTCGCAAGCTGATATGGTGAGCGATCCTCTTTAGGTGCAAATCGGGACAACTCCCTTAATGCCTTCTCATATTCCAGCACCGAACGGGTGCCCTGTTCAAGCTTGTAGAAAGCTTGTCTCTGCTCGCTTTTATGAAATTTCGTATAAAACCTCACGTCGAATTCATACCAAAATTCCTCCCACGTATGCAGATGATCGTCAAACCGCAAGCTCACGGCTGTCCACCATGCAAGGGCTTATCCCTCAAGTAGGAAAGTGGCGATGGAAACCTTGTCATTATCAGAGATACATAAAAACAAGGACACACAGCATAAGGTGTCAATCAATTCACGAGGGGCTGCAGCTCTGGCTGAACAACTGAAATCTTTACATCCCAACTGTCTAGCTTCCTTTAACAATTTTGTAATCACGACGGGAAGTCTCTCGGTTTCCTTTGGATGCGCCAGCTGCACAGTTTCAAGTGGAGGAATAGGTTCTTCCACGGGCGCGCATTCTGAAATTGCACCTCCATACGCTACTGATTCACAGCAATTCCTTGTAATACATTTTAGATTTGTGCTATCACATGGTCGATGTCTGGTGTGGCTAGTGCCTCAGGTTGGTTTTTGGGCTCAGCTTGCCCTCCCTGCTCCATTTGTGCATTCGGCTCCTCTTGCTCAACAGGTTTCCATTCAGCCTGAATCCCAAACCTACCCCGTCGATCCCTTGTAGCATTCAACCTTTCCATACTATACAAGCATACGATTGTACTTAACACATAACTAAATATGATACTAGGAAAAGAAGTGGTACCTGGTGGAGAGGCGTGCACTAGACGATACGCATATGCTGAAAAACAATATACAAATTTCGGAAATCACATACACACATGTAAATGCATACTCATCACTCATATCAATACACATATATACTCTCGGAAGTCATCATCAAGCATTAAGTAAGCATGGATTCACACAATCCATATTCGGCAATCATGCAAACTCACACCCCATGTATTCAGCAATACATATCAGCAATCACATGCATATACATTTGGCAACATAGAAATCACATAGGGATACTCGGTAACATGCCCCAACAACATACACATACTCGGCAATGACAAGAAACACAACAAACATTCACCGAAACACATCAAGGCCTACCAGGCATAAGCACATACATAAACACACAACAAATCAAAATATCATTCTCATTAATTAAATATTACAAATCAATCCCTTTTTAGCATTAGGTTATTTTGGGTATTAGCCCATAAGTGAGTTAGTGTGTGCGCATGTTCTTACCTACAAATACAAAATCAACAAACAAGTTAGCATATAACCAATCATATTCCCTAAACCATGCTCCGTTACCAAACCTGTAAGGACCCCAAATCCTAACCTATAATTATTTGCTCTTATTAGGATCCTTACTGCCGTGAAACCCAAATAAGTCCAAAAACCAGGACCCATTTGAATCTGACAAGACTTACCCATCTTATTTCCGATTTTTAGGATGTTCATTCATAATAATTGGAGCATGATATTGGAAAAATATTCTGGCATGATACAGAGTAAATTAAACATCAACGAAAATCTTTTCATTTAATCATTGGAACCACAACACACAAGTCCTATAAAGTTCTAAAAATTCAACATGTAAACCTCCTAAAGTAATCCGGAAACAAACCATCAAAGGAGGGACTTAAATAACCAGAAAATAGTTCAATCAAGGTTCATGTTATATGCACAATCAATCAAGGAGACAGGAATGAAAATGTGATGCGATATCGCCCTGCCGTGCCGCCTTGATCTCACACACTGGTACCACGAACAGTGAATGTACCTAAGCCTAAAAAATGGTGAAAACAAAAGGATGAGATTACAAAAATCTCAGTAGGGTTATAACTTCATAAGATCTACAGAAATCTTAAACAAACATCTCCCAAAAAACATCTGATCACCCCTATATAACTATGTGTATCACCCCTACAACACAATGAGTGATTCCCTTTAGTTGTATAGGCTGATCTAATATTTTTCAGGAGATATTTGTTTAAGATTTCTATAGACCTGTTATGATATTGTGACCCTACTGAGATTCTTGTAATCTTACCCTGTTGTTTTCACCATTTTTCAAGCATAGGTACATTCTCTGTTCATGGTACCAGTAAGTGAGATTAAGGCTTCACGGTGGGGCAATATTGCATCACATTCGCATTCCTATTTCCTTGGTTGCTTGTGCATATAACATGAACTATGATTGGACTATTTTCTGGTTTTTCAAGTTTCTTTTTTGCTTGTTTGTTTCCGAATTATGTAGGAGGCTGACTTGTTGGATATTTGCATCCCTATGGGATTTGTGTGTTGGGATTTCATTGATTAAATTTAAAAAATTTCGTTGATGTTTTTATTCACTTCGTATGTTACCAAGATACTTGTCCAATATCATGCTCCAACCTTTTTAAAAGTATAAGTGTAAGAACCTGACCCTTCCTAGTTTAGATGTCAAGGAAGTCCAGTAGCCGATGCAGTTGAAATGATTATTTTTCCCCTGAAGAAATGGATGCGTGATGGCCTAAACTGATTGCTATAAGATATTTCTTAACTTAATTATGGCATTTTTATATTAAAAATCTTTATTTTTATCCCTTATTATCTAAGATATTAGATAATTCTTCATTTTAAATAGAATATCTCTTTTAATAGATTTATCCTTTTAAATAGAATTATCTATCTAACAGAATTATCCCTTAATTATCTTTTTAAACTTAAAAGTAGGGATTTATCTCTTAGTTAAACCTTCTTAGACACCTATAAAAGAGTGGCCAACCTATCCCACCCAAACATACCAAAACACACTTAGAAATTTCGTAATTTCAATTTTCGATTTTTGCCTAAACCCTAGCCGAAATTTCTTGATCTTCATCTTGGTATAACTCTCTCATATTTTATTGGATTCTTGAGAATAATAGCTTGTTGGAAAACTCTTTTCATCCTATTTCCAATTACTATGGGTTTTTCATCTGGAGGTTAGTTTTTCTTTATTGAAAGTTAAATCATATTTCAACGAAATTGCCAAAATCTCTTTGAACTTCAAAATAACATAACTCTCTCATCCTTTGTCGGATTCTTGCGAATAATAGCTTGTTGGAAAGCTCTATTCATCCTCTCTCCAATCATCATTGGTGTTTCATCTGAAGGTTAGTTTTTCTTAATTAAAATTTAAATTGTATTTCAGAAGAATTGCTAAAATCTACTTGAACTTGAAAATAGCATAACTCTCTCATCCTTTGGATTTTGTGAATAATAGCTTGTTGGAAAGATCTTCTGGAGGTTAGTTTTTCTTTTCCATAATTTAGGTCAAAATTTGGCGGGATTACGTTTCAAAATTATGTGATTCTGCCTTCAATTGATTTCTGTTATTATTCTTCTTGTCCACATGATTGTTTAGCATCCATTCATAATGTAAAATCATGAATTCATCCTTTGAATCTTCCCTATTGATGAAATCAGCATGCCCTACTTTTTCCCTATTGATGCCTATCTTGATCAACTGATTATCCTATTGGATTCTGACCTTGTTTCTTTTGATTTTACATATTATAAATACCTATTCCTTTCTTAACTTCATGAAATCACAACCCCTAACCTCTCTAATGTTTAAATCACAAGTTGCTCTATAAACCATAAGGTGTTGTCGAAATTTGTATATTAAATTATGGTGAAATATCAAGTAGATTCTTACTAAGTTATTGGCCATCACATACGCAGTCAGGAAAAAGCTATTGCTGCATCCGGAACGCTGGATTTGTGTAGAGTAATTGGTAAGGATTCCCAATGCCTTTGGTTTTTAATTAAGTAGTCTTGTGTCTTAGTATTGTGTGGTGTTTGCCTTGTAATTGTTTAGGAGATTCTAATCTTATTGGAAAGGCAAAGGATTGCATCTGATTCAGACACGTGAGAGGTAGGATACATGTCTCATCGGTTTGTTTGGTTCCTATTGTTTGATTGTTTGAATATGTATCTTGGTTATATGCTTGTGGAATGTGTGATTATAATGATAGGGAATCTCGGAAGTTAGTAGGAAAATAGGTTGCCTGATTCGGTTATGACTTTGAGGATTGATCTTTGATTTTTATTGTGATTTGATTGAGGATCCTTTGTTGTGATTTGTGTATGCGTGTACTATGTGTGTATGCATGTATGTGCCCTGTTTGTGCTTTGTTTTAAGGATCCTTTTGTCATTGGCCATGCGAGGTAAGTATTGTTACTCCTGTGGAGAGGAGAGATGCTTACCAAACCGGGAGGTTTAAGGGTGGTTATTCCGAGCAAGAGCTCGCAGGATGCCTTATAGGCGGTTCAAGTATGCCCATCAGGAAGCCTTGTAGGCCAGTTCGAGTCTGGATGTCAAGATTCCCTATAAGCCAGTTCGAATCTGGACGTAAGTTTACCTTGTTTGAGAGTGACAGGATGACTTGTATGCGCTGTTGCAAGAATGGTCCTATGCCAGTTCAAGTCTGGATGTTGGAGACAACTAAAAGGCTTGTTGCAATATTGATTGTTCAACCGTTTTACCCTTTTTGCACCATAGCCTTGGACAACATGGGAAGATGGGGACAAACCTTGGTTTTGAAAATTAGATTATGTATAGGCTGCCTGTGTATCTCTAAAAAAGAAATGTTTTTAGTTCCCCTTATTTTTTTCCAATTTTAGCCTACCTTCATATTGTATCTGCTTGTGATGATTTCAGCCCCTAATATGTGTGTTTGATGCTTGCAGTTTTAATTAGATATCTTATCTAGTTTTAGGTATTGATCTTTTGGTTATTGAGAGATGTTTGATTAGGAATCCCTAGGATTTATGATGTTGTGACCCTACTAAGATTCTTGTAATCTCATCCCTTCTTTTCTCCCCTTTTACAGGCTTAGCTATGTGCTTTGTCGCTGGCCATACGAAGTAAGTATTGTTGCTCTATGGAGAGGAGAGATGCTTACCAAACCGGGAGGTTTATGGGTGGTTATTCCTAGCAAGAGCTCGTTGGATGCCTTGTAGGCCGATTCAAGTCCGGCCGTGAAGAAGCTCTGTAGGCCAGTTTGAGTCTGGACGTCAAAATGCCTTATAGGTCTGTTCGAGTCTGGACATTAGGTTACCCTGTTTGAGAGTGACAGGATGACTTGTATGCGCTACTGCAACAGTGCTTCTAAGCCAGTTCAAGCCTGGATGTCGAAGACAACTAAAAGTCTTGCTGCAATATTGATTGTCTAACCATTTACCCTTTGTGCAGCAAAGCCTTGGACAACACAGGTGGAAGGGGATGGCTTTTTCTTTTCCTACTAACGAGAGTAACCTGATGAGTTTTCCTGCCTGTGTACTTCTGATTTTCAAAAGTGTTTGCAGTCCACCCTCAGCCTTAGATTCGGCCCTAACCCTTTTGATTGATTCTTGAATTGCGTGATATCCTTAGATGAGTAGGGATGATCTGATGTTTTTTGGGAGATGTTTGATTGGGAATCCTCCTAAGACACCTATAAAAGAGTGGTCAGCCTACCCTACCTAAACATACCAAAACCCACCTGGAAATTTCAAAATTTATCCCCTCTCTTTCCTCTCAATTTCTGATTTTTGCCTATCCTAAACCCTAGCCAAAATTCCTTGATCTTCATCTTAGCATAACTCTCTCATCCTTTATCAGATTTCTGCAAATAATAGCATGTTGGAAAGCTCTTTCCATCCTCTATCTATCTATTTTGAGTTGGTCATCATAAGGGTAGTTCTTTCTTGTCAAAATTCAAGTCATAATTTTTCAATTTTGGGTGCCAAGATTGTGTGATTCTTCCTTCAATTGATTTCTGTTGTTATTCCTTTTGTTCGTATGATTGTTTGGGATCCATTCATGTTGTAAAATCATGAATTCAACTTTTGAATCTTCCTTATACATGAAATCGGCATGCCCTATTCCTAACCCTATGTTTGCCGAAATTTAATCAATAGACTTGTCTATTGGTTTCATATCTTATTCCTTTTAATCGTTTGAGTGTCTAGCACCTATTCTTATGAAATCGCAGTTTCTTCTTATGTGTATAATGAAACCACAAGTTTCCCTATAAACCCAAGGTGTTGCCGAAATTTGTGTATTGAATTAGGATGAATAATCAGGTTGATTCTTATTGAGTTTTTGACCATCACATCACACATTCAGGGGAAAGATATTGCTACATGCAGATCGATGGATTTTGGTAGGTTAATTGGTAAGGATCCCAATGCCTTTGGTTTTTAATTAAGTAATCTTGTAGCTTAGTATTTTATGACTTTTGCCTTGTGACTGTTTAGGAGATTTTTTTAAAACTATACTAATCAAAACGGTGTTGTTTTGGTCAAGAGCCAAAACGACATTGTTTATCACAAAAAATAAAAATATTAATATTTTAAATTTTATATAAATAATAAATTTCCAGAAAATACCTAACACTCTAGAAAAATCATAGCAAATAGGATATAAAGTCTAAAAGTTATGAAAATTTCACCATAAATCTAAAAAAAATTATATCTTTCCAACGAACTAAAAATTACAATTTTCTGACCAACTGAGTTTTAATTAAAAATAAAATATCATCTAAAAAAATAGGTTATATCTTAAAATTTTGAAAAATCAAACTATATTATATAATTCTCATATGCATGCCCAAAAATATTTTAAAATCACAATATCACATATACATACAATCCATTAGAAAAATACTTAAAAAGAAAATTACAAAACTACTTCCAAGCATAAAACACGAAAAAAACCTAAGGTTTACAAAGCCAATGAACACAAGATGGGTACCTGTAAGGACCCAAACCCAACCTATTAGGACCATTATCGCCATGAAACCCTAACAAGCCCTCACAAGTTCTTATTTGAATCCCACAAGGCTCAAGTCACCTAATTGTCAATTTTATTTGTTGATTTATATGTTATTTAAAGGTTGGAGCATATTCATACATTAATGAATTTCTGGCTTACACGGAGTGAAAGAAAACATTAGCGGAAGACTTGTATTAATACTCAAAACAAGTGCAAACATAACCCATAAGTCCCATAGGAATCTCAAAATATCAACCAATAGTATCATGTATATTTCGGAAGTAACAAAGACAGAAAGAGAGATTGGAAAGCCAGAATGCAAATCTACACAAGTTCAAAGACATGGCATGCGCATTCAATAGAAAAGGGGTGCAAATTCATCCAACCATGCAGCCTTGATCTCACACCTTTGGTACCAGCAACAAAGCACACACCTAAGCCTGTAAAGGGGGAGAAAAGAAGGAATGAGATTACAAGAATCTTAGTAGGGTCATAGCTTCATAAATCCTAGGGATTCCCAATCAAACATCTCTCAATAACCAAAAGATCAATACCTAAAACTAGATAAGATATCTAATTAAAACCGAAAGCATCAAACACACATATTAGGGGTTGAAATCATCACAAGCACACACAATATGAGGGTAGGCTAAATTAGTAGAAAATAAGTGGAAAGACTGAAAATATTTTTTTTTCAGAAGCACACAAGCAACGTATACATAATCTAATTTTTAAAACCAAGGTTTGTCCTTATCTGCTCATGTTGTTCAAGGCTATATTGTAAAAAGGGTAAAACTGTTAGACAATCAATATTGCAGCAAGCCTTTTAGTTGTCTCCGACATCCAGACTTGAACTGGCCTAGGAGCACTCTTGCAGTAGCGTATATAGGTCATCCTGTCACTTTTAAACAGGGCAACCTAACGTTCATACTCGAACTAGCCTATAGAGCATCTTGACGTCCAGACTTGAATTGGCCTACAAGGCTTCCTGACGTCCGGATTTAAACCGGCCTACAAGGCATCCAGCGAGCTCTCGCTGGGAATAACCACCCATAAACCTCCTGGTTTGGTAAGCATCTCTCCTCTCCCTAGGAGAAACAATACTTACCTCGCATGGCCAGCGACAAAAGGATCCTTCAAACAAAGCACAAATAGGGCGCATATACGCATACACATATAGTACATGCATACACAAATCACAACAAAGGATCCTCAATCAAATCACAGTACAAATCAAAGATTAATCCTCAAAGTCATAACCAAATCAGGAAACCTATTTTCCTATTAACTTTTGAGATTTTCTATAATCATAATCACACATTCCGCAAGCATATAACCAAGATAGGCAATCGAATTCACTCATATTCAAACAATCAAACAATAGGGTAACCAAATGAACCAATGAGACATAGATCCTACCTCTCACGTGTCTGAATTAGATGCAATCCTTTTTCTTTCCAATAAGATCAGAATCTCCCAAACAATTACAAGGCAAAGACCACACAATACTAAGCCACAAGACTACTTAATTGAAATTCAAAGGCATTGGGAATCCTTACCAATTAACCTACCAAATCCAGCGATCCGGATGCAGCAATATCTTTCCCCTGAATGTGTGATGTGATGGCCAATAACTCAGTAAGAATCTACTTGATATTTCATCCTAATTCAATATACAAATTTCGGAAACCCTTAAGGTTTATAGGGAAACTTACGATTTCAATATTAGAGAGGTTAGGGGTTGTGATTTTATGAATTTAAGAAAGGAATAAGTGTTTATAACATATATAATCAAAAGAAACAAGGTTAGAATCCAATAGGTTAATCAGTTGATCAAGATAGACATTAATAGGGAAAAGGTAGGGCATGCTGATTTCATGAATAGGGAAGATTCAAAGGATGAATTCATGATTTTACAATCATGAATGGATGCTAAACAATCATATGAACAAGAAAAAAAATAACAGAAATAAATTGAAGGCAGAATTACACAATTTTGAAACCTAATTCTGCCGAATTTTGACATAAATTATGGTAAATAAAAACTAACCTCCAGAGAAAAAACCCAAGATTTCTAGATAGAGAACGGAAAGAGCTTTCCAACAAGATATTATTCACAAGAATCCGACAAAGGATGAGAGAGTTATGCTATTTTGAAGTTCAAGCAGATTTTGGCAATCTTGTCGAATTACGACTTAACTTTTGACAAAGAAAGTTAATTTCCAGATAAAAATCCCAGTATGGTTGGAAAGAGGATAGAAAGAGCTTTCTAACAAGCTATTATTTGTGTAAATCTGTTAAAGGATGAGAGAGTTATGCCAAGATGAAGATCAAGGAGTTTTAGTTAAGGTTTAGGCAAAAATCGGAATTTGAGAGGAAATCGATAAATTTCGAAATTTCATGGTGGGTTATGGTATGTTTAGATGGGATAGGCTGACCACTTTTTTATAGGTGTCTAAGGAGGTTTAGCTAAGAGATAATTCCCTACTTTTAAGCATAAAAGGATAATTAAAGAATAATTCTATTAGAAAGATAATTCTATTTAAAAAGATAATTCTATTAAAAGAGATATTCTATTTAAAAGGAAGAATTATCTAATACCTTAGATAAAAAGGGATGAAACTAAAGATAATTAATATAAAAATACCAGAATTAAAATAGAAAATATCTGGCAGCAACCATTTTAGGCCATCACGCATCTATTTCTTCAAAGGCAAAATAGTCATTTCAGTTGCATCGGCTCCTGAACTTTCTGGACTTCCTGGACATCTAAACTAGGAAGGATCAGGGTCTCACAGTACCTGTAGAGTGGGGTTTGCTTATGTGGAGCTACCATCACCTAACGCCCCGACAGCGTCAGTGGAATGGGTTAATGTGGTAAATAAGAAAAATAGTAAGTCGGAAAGTACCACTGACATATCTCTGTCCCAATCCTTGGAATTCAATAGAGAGTTATTGCCAGCCCAATTATGGTCATATTTCTTGGAATGTTGTGAGTGTATGTCATGTTTGACTATGACTGTACTGTATATTCTTTGACTCTGTGAGTCTTTAATTGTATGCCAGTGTGTGTAATTTATAAGTGTATGATTGTCTGTATTCTTTGAATATATTTTTCCGTCCGCTCACCTGGCAAGTTTTTGTCAGACTTCGGCTTTATTGCAAGATAAATGAATAAAAGCTAAGTCCCAGACATAACGTGAAGGCATAGGTTGATAGCGAGGAATTTGAGGTATCTTATAAGGAATTATATTCATTGTTTTTCCCCTGAGTCAGTTTGTTTGTAATGAGTCATTGATATACCATTGGTAATGAAATCGAGCATGTAATTATTGTAATATACTCTTTCCTGAATTGTTGTTCTTGGAGTAGTCTGATGTTACCCAAAGACATAATTATTCCTATTATATTTGCTATGTCTTAATTTATACGTTTATTCTAATGTTCTCCTCCACTTTATTACTATGTCACTAGCCTTCTAGGTTCATTATATGCGTTATCATGTATGATAGCAGTGTATATAGTGGGCCTAAAGGCAATTGTTGCGCAAAAAACTTTTAGGTTCGAGGGCGTGACAGGGTATATTTTGTGACATGTTATGCTCTTTTTAAAATAAAAATTTAAATTTGTATGTATTTTTGAGATTTCAGTTTTGAAAAGTCAACGTGAGCCTTGTGTTCTTTCGATTAGTCCACGTGTTGGGTCGATTAGGACTACATGGCGGTGAGGGTTCCATTTACCAGGAACGAATCTTCACACAATAACATGCCCACCTCTCAAGGTCTCAAATTCATGAACACACTCTCAACACAACTGTGAGATCCCGTCTTTTGTGGTGCCGGTCAGTTGCAGCGCCAACGGTAGCGTTAGTGACATCGGTTGCGTGCCGATGCTAAACTGTTGGTTTGTGAACACAGCCGTAGGAAGCCTTTAAGGAACCCATAGTGAATCTGAGAGTGTTTACGTATGAGTGTGAGTAAGATAGGTTAGACGATCGAGGTTGAGTCAGTGGAAAACAAACCAGGTTGCTTTTGGTCCGCTTTTAGCGACCACGAGCCGTTTGGGCTCGTTTGTGTGAAACGGGCCGTCGATGGCATGGTCCAGCCTTGTTGAATTTTTGGGCCTGAAGCCCATCAGCCCATCAGCCATTGGGCCTGAAACACATCAACCCAAGCCCACATTTCATCCTTTAAATACTTCTCTTTCAAAAATAACCAGCACATTCCAACCCTAACTCGTTTTTCTCCTTCCTTCACCCTTCCAACCTACCAAAATCCAACTCTTGCTCAAATTGATCCCAAAAACTTGTGGGGGATTGTCCCAAAACACTTTCCCATCAATTTTCTGCACTTTTCCACTGTTAATTTGATGTCTAAGGCCTGATTTTGAGGTGTTCTTCATTCTGGACGAAAATTCCAGAGTTGTTGGTAAGTGCTTAATCTTTGGTTTTCTTTTGGATTGGTTGGTTTATTCAGGTTGCTAGTGATGTGATTGAGTGTTTTTGATGGATGGAAATGCATGGAAACAACCTCTGATTCTTGTATGAATTTCGGATGAACAGTATCAGGGGGTTGTTTCTTCATGTTCTTGATCATGTTGGTGTATGTTAATTGAGTGATTGTGGTCAAATGAGGGTATCTGAAGTACTGTGATTTTGTTGTTTAGATTGGATATGAATTGGTTGTTTAGATTGGATATGATTGGAGTGTTTAGATTGGATAGGGGAATGTAGATGTGTGTGCAGCATGAGAGGGTCCATAGGATTGCTTTCAATTATTTTGCATTTTTGATTCCTGGATTGGTTATGCTTAGTATGGCTGTATGGTTTGTGCTTGTTTAGGAGGTACTGGATCGATCAGTAGAGGAAAGGATATCGTTGGCGAACCATCGACGCAACGAGAGGTGGAAGTTTATGTTTCATTTGCATATGCGTAACATTTTGTTTTCAGAATTCATATATGATCTAATGTTTTGGTTTGAATGGAGGCATGACTTGAATTGTGTTTAACAATTGTGTTCAAATGATAGTTTTCTGGCCATGTTTAAATGCTGGATATTCAAAAGCTGAAACATGCTGATTTGTTTGGTGTACATGAAATTTCATACGGGTTTTGCAACCTTCCATACGATATGATTTTTTGGCTTCTTAGACATTTTTTTTATTGTAGCTGAATACTTCAAATATTATTTTGAGATGTTTTGCACCTGATTCTAAGACGGCAATGTTTAAATGCATGCATGGAATATCTTATGAATTTTTAGTTTTAATGACCCATACTGGATAAATTCGTTTTTGGTCACTGTACCGATTGGAGTTGACGGTTAATGCTTGATCAAGTTAGGTAAGTATATGGAGTCCTATAGAGAGGACAGTTGCTTACCTTGGAGAGGTATGGGTGGCTATGTGATTGAGTGCTGTGTGCACTATGAAGGGAAAGGCCTGATACATGCTTCATATATATCTTACGACGTTATATACGTGTGCAAAATTGAATGTGACAGATTGTGTTTTCTCCATTCAATTTTGGGACAATGCTGATGGTGGGGTTTTGTTTATAGATATATGCGACAATTGAAAACCATCAGTAGGCTTTTATGTAGCTCTTTAGCGGGGGTTACGTGGAAGTGGTTTGTGTCCACCCCATTATGTTGGGCATAGTAGCCAAGTATCAAAACTGTTTTTACTTCCTTTTGCATTTTGGTGTGTGCACGTATGATGGCTACATTGAAGAGTATGGATTGTACTGGTTTGAATAAATGTTTGATACTATGCTTTGGTTTTGTCTCCATTCCACCGTTTATGCTTATGACGCGGTAACTTCCACTGAGGTCTTTGATCTCAGCCCCTCCCTTTTTGTTTCAGGACTAAGGTGTGAGAGCTAGCTGTTCAACTTTGAGGTTACTATCCCGGTATTGGTCGTAGGGCTGGACAAATGCACATGCACGTTTTGGACTCAGCATCTTTCACATCTTCTTGTATATTGAAATACTTGTGTCGTTTGCTGGTGCATATGTGTACAACACATGCTTGCATATTCTGATGTTTTGATATATACAAAGTAGTGTTGTTGTGAATTTCTGGGAATCTGTGAGTGTGGACTCACGGTGTTGTATGTTTGAGGCCGTATGGCCCATTGTATGTGATCTGATATTCCCGCTGCAGGTGTTTGCTACTCCGTTGTTTGTAAGTTATGCTGAGTATTATTTGTTGCGTGCCATGTTTTGAAAGACATAAGAATGTTATGTATTTCTACGATTAGTAAAACAAAATTTAGCCTTGTGTAGTTCCGTTTGGTCCACCAGTTGGGACAATCGGAGCTGCACGGCGGTGAGGTTCCCGATTACCGGGAACGGGTCCTCACAACAACGGTTCATTGCTCACCAAGAATGCATCAATTACAATTAACATATGCATAAGTGAACCAAATAAAGTTGATGCAAAATCACATGCCAAACACACAAATGAACCTAGCATGATCATCATTCATAATACATGTATAGCCTCCATTCAAAACCAAGCATTCTATCACATTTTAATTTAATAAAACAAAGCATTTCCCTTTAAACAAATAAAATGTAAACTCCCATCTATTATCATACAGATGACTCAACGACAATATCTTTGGCTTATTAACCGCTCCAGTGTCACCTAAGGACACAAACTGAACCAAAGCAACCATAAGCTTAAAATAGACAAAATCGATAAATGACTAAAACTAAAAATGAAGCCTAGGAGACCCCTTAGACACTCAACTCGATCGCAACTCACACTAAAACACTACTTTAGGGTCACAAACCCAGAAATCAAACAATAGGGAATAACCATCCTCTCCTCACACAATCCACTCAAAGCTGAAAATCAAACCAATCCAATCCACCAAACCATCTTAAAAACATCAAAATCAATCAAAAGGAACTAAAAATTGTCAAAGAAAACAAAAGATTTAGGTCATTAACTACAAAATCTCCAAAAATTCCCTAACACCAATAACAACCAAATTTCTACTCATCAATCCAAAACTAATAGTGAAAATCGATTATGGGAGGTTGGGAATATTTTTGGGGTAGATGCTCAATGGTTTTTTTTCAAGGAAAATCAAAAGAGAGAAAAATGGATTCTTTAGGAAGTGGAAGAGGGAAGTGGCGTGAGTGAGAAAGGAGAAGAACAGGCTAATGGTTCCAACATTTTAAAAAAATTTCCAAGTGTTGGTTTGAGCTGGTTTTTTATATTTCAGGCCCAAAATCCTGGAAAAATCTGAAACAAAATGATTTAAGGCCCGATATGTCCCGAATGGGTCATGATAATGTTTTAAATCATAAAAAATAAAAAAATGAGTTTTAGTTGACTAATTGAGCTCAAGAAATAATAAATAAGCTCGAAAAAATAATTGGGCTCAAAATGAGTTAATCGGCCCAAAGGCCCGTGGTCATTCAAAATGGACCCGAAACCGACCCTATCAATTTCCACTGAACCTAGACCACTCACTAAGACGACTAGATGCACACCTAGGCTTACTATGGCTGTGCCAACGTCACTGGCCAACTCACGGATTAAATGGTCCACCTCGGATTCCTCAGGTCAAATAGACTCGGTCAACTGTTCAACCCAACAGACCAATCTGATCGCTCTGACCATATAATCACGCTGATTGGGCACTTAGAGGGATGAGGTCCCCATCCTCCTCTCCTTATAGGAATTTCGTCCATGAAATTCACTTACCATATGTGTGAGGACCCGTCCCGGTACCAGGGCCCCTCACCGCCGTGCAGCTCCAAATGGCCCAACCTGTGAACCACTTGAAGCCACACAAGGCTTCACAACATAAAATCCCAAAACATGCAAATCAATTAGAATTTTACTAAAATAGGAGCATGCTTTTAATTTTGCATTTGGCTCGGCAACAAGAAATCACGGAGTACACAATATCAACAAGCGGAAGACTTTAAACAAGCACAGAAGGCCACACGGCCAAGGCATGCCTCATATAAAAATACAAGTCACAACACACAAATAGACAAACCCCTCAGGGGCCAACACGAGTCAATGAGACACATGCAATACGATAATCCAAAACACAAAGATATGCCGAGTTTCCAAATGTGCCAATGCAGTAGTCCAGCCCTAAGACAAACCGGGAAGCTCGACCTCAAAAGGAAAGACTCAACAAGCGCCTGAAACTAGTCCTGAAAAAAAAACAACAAGGGGAAGTGAGATCACTGGGACCTCAGTGAGAGTTACCGCGTCATAAGCGTAAACGATGGAATAGAGGCAATCACTAAAGCCAAGTATAAACAGTTGCTGAATAAAAGCAAGTAAAGTCCATGCTTACTCAAAGTGCATCTCATCAACAAGTATGCAATCACATAGCATATGCATATCAACACAAGCACATAAACTTGTCACAATCTCATTCGCATGGGTATTACACCAGAAATATAGTTGGGGAGAAGCTGTATTACTTCACGATGAATCCCGGCCAAAGGATCACCGGAAGACCGTTGGTGGTTTAATTTAAAACACATGCACTTATTCAAAATAGATAGAGTCCCCACCACCAACGTAGTCTTCGGGACAAGTGGAAAAAAACCCACAAGATCACACAAGTCCCTACAATTCAACTGAAATGCGTAGCCTGTCATTCAATTCATCAGTTCGGATCCGAGGCCTACACATTTCACCCTGTACACCTAGGTAAAGGATCGTCCCTCTAAACGAAGGGATACTCCCGTCCCTTACCTCCGCATTGGCCAAGCGTTGTTCAACAATTCCAATTGGTACAGTGACCAAAAACTGAATTTATCAAGCATGGGTTATTAAATCTAAAAATTCATCAAATATTCCATGCATGGATTTAAGCATTTCCCTCTTGTAAATCAGGTGCCAAACATCTCAAAATAATATTCAACGTATTCAGCCACAAGAACAAAAATGTCTAAGAAGATGAAAACTCATATTGTATGGAAGGTCACAAAACACGTATGAAAATCTGTATGCCCAAACAAGTCAGCATACTTCAGCTTTTGAACATCTGGCTGATGCATTCAAACATGGCAAGTACATGATGCTTCCAAAAACACATATTTAACACAATTCAAGTCATGCCTCCATTCAAAACAAAACATGAAATCATATGTGAATTCTGAAAACAAAACGTTTCGCGTATGCCAATGAAACATAAACTCCCACCTGTTGTTGTGCGGACGACTCACTAATCGCCACGCCCTTGCCTTTGTCACGTGCTGCGGAACCACCTACACGCAAGGCAACACCAAAACCAACTCAAACACAACTTCAACAAACGAAAAGACACAAAACGAAAACAACACTACGACCCCTTCCGACACACTCAACAACCCTCTAAACCTCAAAACACAAGCTAACAACCGAACCGCACCTAGGCATCATTAATGCCACACACAACCATAGTCACAACCACAACAAACTTGATATCCATCAATCCTCACTCCACGATTGGATTTCCAGCAAACCCAATCCATCACCAACATCACAAATTCCACACTCCTCAATCACATGAACCTCAAATCAGCACACACATTAGTCACAAGCCATCCATTATACCAACTCCATCAAAACCTATCAAAACTATCAATTCCACAAGCATATCTCATTACCCCCAATCTTCAGATCATCACATACTCAACACACAAACAAAACCAATCAAACCAAGCATCAAAGCAACAAAACCAACAAGCCTTAAACACAAACCAACCAACACTCAAACCAAAAACACAAGCAAACAAAAATTACCTCAAACCCACTTGAAAATCCCGCTCAAGAGCCAAAACCACACCAAAAACACACCCAAAACACTCCTACAAGGTGGAAAACAAGGGGAAATGGTGGGGAAGTGTTAGGGTATCACTCACCAAGTGATTTTTGGTGAAAAACAAGCAAAATCAAGAGTTTGTGAGGGTTTTCAGTTGAGAACAAAGGGAGAATCGGGAGAGAAAAAGAAAAGGGAGAGAGAAACTGATTTGGGAAGAACTTGGGCTTGTTGGCTTATAACCAAAGTGTTGGGCCTTAAGGCCCAAATGGTCCTCGGGCCCAAAACTGACAAGAAAAGCCCGACAAACCAAATTGAATCCCGGGTATGTGTAACAAACTCAACGGGCCCACCAAAATACAATTGGGCCCATAAAAACACAAACGGGCCCAAACAAGCAAAGCATAGGGTTAAAAGCCCACGGTCGCTCAAAACAACCCGGAAACTGAACCAATGCTTTCCACCGACCCTAGCCTAGACCACACAACCTAGACCACTCACCAAGACACCTAGACACGCTACGGGCTTAACACAACGGTGTCCACATCACCAAACAACTCCCGAGTCCACAACAAAGTCAACCACACTCGCTGACTGGCACTATAAAGACGGGGTCTCACATCCTCCCCTCCTTATATGAATTTCGCCCCCGAAATTCACTTACCAAGTGCCTCAAACAGAAACGGGTACTTCTGCCTGATCAACTGCTCTGGCTCCCAAGTTCTTTCTTCAAAAAGGTCACTGCGCCACAACACACTGACCATCGGCACCTGACGACTCCGTAACTGTCTCACTGATCTGTCCACTATCGCCACTGGTCGTGTCGTGTAAGACAAGTCATTGGCAATCTCCAACGGCGGCGACTCCAAAATGTGGGACGGATCCGGAACGTACTTTCGTAACATAGACACATGGAAGACGTCGTGGATCCTCTCTAACTCCGGTGGCAACTCCAAATGGTATGCCACTGCCCCAACGTTGTCAAGAACACGGTAGGGACCAATATATCTCGGAGCTAGCTTGCCCCGCTGCTGGAACCTGATCACTCCCTTCCACGGCGCTACTTTCAAGAAGACCATATCTTCTACTTTGAATTCCAAGTCCCGCCTACGGTGATCTGCATAACTCTTCTGTCTACTCTGCGTTGCCTGCAACCGTTCATTGATCAAAGCAACCTGCTGAGTAGCCTGCTCCACTAACTCAGGACTGTCAAGACGCCTCTCACCAACCTCATCCCAAAGCAAAGACGTACGACACTTGCGTCCATACAACGCCTCATATGGTGCCATACCAATACTCCTCTGAAAACTGTTGTTGTAGGCAAATTCCACCAAAGGTAAACTTCGATCCCTTGTGGTCTGTCCGTCCAACACACAAGCTCTCAGCATATCCTCCAAAACCTGTATGGTCCGCTCTGACTGACCATCTGTCTGGGAATGAAAAGCTGTACTGAACCTCAACTCTGTACCCAAAGCTTTGTGGAACTTCTCCCAAAACCGTGACGTAAATCTCGGATCTCTATCTGACACTATGCTCACTGGCATGCCATGCAGTCTGACAATCTCATCCATGTATTTTGTCGCCAACCTCTCCGGCGTATCAGTCACCCGAATGGGGAGGAAGTGTGCAGACTTGGTAAGTCTGTCCACTATCACCCATATGGCATCAAATCCTCGCTGCACTCGTGGCAATCCAATAATAAAATCCATGGTAATGTGCTCCCACTTCCATTCTGGTATAGGAAGCGGCTGCAACATCCCTGCTGGTCTCTGATGCTCGGCCTTCACCTGGTGACATACCAAACATTGTGAAACAAATTCCGCTATATGCTTCTTCATGCCTGTCCACCAATAAAACTGCCTCAGATCTCTATACATCTTGGTGTTACCCGGATGTACAGAGAAAACTGAGCTATGAGCCTCTGTCAAGATCCACTGTCTCAACTCCTCATCATGTGGTACACAAATACGGCCTCTGAAAGTCAGCAGACCATCATCACGGACTCTGTACTCACTACCAGAACTCTCGGCACTTTCACTGCTATCCAAACTCTGTCTCATCTTGACCAAAGCTGGATCTTGCATCTGTCCATCCCGAATCTTATCAAGCAACATTGGTCTCACCACCATCTGTGCAACCAAAGCTCCGGTCTCATCACTGTCTAGCTGAATTCGGGACTCCCTCAAACTCATCAACAAAGGCATGTATTCAGCTCTGACATATGCTAAGGAAGAAGCAGTTTTCCTACTCAATGCATCTGCAACCACATTGGCTTTACCAGGATGGTAATCGATCAAGTCATAGTCTTTGATCAGCTCCAGCCAACGTCTCTGCCTCAAATTCAAGTCCTTCTGAGTGAGAAGATACTTGAGACTTTTATGATCTGTATACATATGACAAGTCTCGCCATACAAGTAATGACGCCAAATCTTCAAAGCAAAAACCACTGCTGCGAGCTCAAGATCATGGGTCGGATAGTTGCCCTCATGCGGCCTCAACTGTCTTGAAGCATAGGCAATCACCTTGCTATCTTGCATCAGCACACATCCCAAACCAAGTCTCGAAGCGTCACTGTACACAACATAACCTCTACCACTGACTGGCAAGGTCAACACAGGAGCTGAAACCAATCTGGACTTCAACTCACTGAAGCTCTGCTCACACTTGTCAGTCCACACAAACGGAACACCCTTGCGAGTCAACTTTGTCAAAGGTGTCGCTAACACTGAAAATCCTTCCACAAAACGTCGGTAATAGCCTGCCAAACCAAGGAAACTGCGGACCTCAGTCACACTACGGGGCGGCTCCCAAGATACAATAGCCTCAATCTTCTTGGGATCTACCAACACTCTGTTGGCTGACACCACATGCCCCAAGAAACCAACTTCACTCAACCAGAACTCACACTTAGAAAACTTCGCATACAGTTGCTGAGCTCTAAGTGTATCCAATACAGTCCTCAAGTGTAACTCGTGCTCCTCCTCAGTCTTCGAATACACTAATATATCGTCTATGAAAACTATAACGAATCGGTCCAAGAACTCGCGGAAAACCCGATTCATCAAATCCATGAATACAGCCGGTGCATTCGTCAACCCAAATGGCATGACAACAAACTCATAATGCCCATACCTCGATCTGAACGCCGTCTTCGGAATATCAGATTCACGAACCCTCAAATGATGATACCCCGATCTCAAATCAATCTTCGAAAACACCGAGGCACCCTGCAACTGGTCAAACAAATCATCTATCCTCGGCAAAGGATACCGGTTCTTCACCGTGACTCGATTCAGCTGCCTATAGTCGATGCATAACCGAAGAGTACCATCCTTCTTCTTGACAAAAAGGACCGGTGCACCCCAAGGCGAAGTGCTCGGTCTGATGAAACCTCGATCCATCAAATCCTCCAGCTGAGTCTTCAACTCTTTCAACTCAGCCGGTGCCATACGATACGGCGGAACAGAAATCGTAGTTGTCCCTGGCAACAACTCAATCTCAAATTCCATTTCCCTGACTGGCGGTAAACCCATCACCTCTTCAGGAAACACATCTATATAGTCGTTGACAATCGATACACTACTTAACTCAGGCAGCTCCATAGACATATCCCTGACATGAGCTAGGTAAGCTGTACACCCTTTCTCAACCAAGTGCTTAGCACTCATCCAAGAAATCAAGCATGTCGGTAACACTCGTCTGTCACCCTAAAAAAAAAACTCTGTTCCATCCGGTAAACTGAACCACACCTTCCTTGTGAAGCACTCAAGACGAGCTCTGTAACGGGCTAGGCAATCCATGCCTACAATCACATCAAAGTCACTGATATCTAGAGGTATCAAAGCCACTTCCAACTGTATGGTACCCACCGTCAATACACAATCCCGATACACCCCACCACAAGTAATCTGCTCACCGAGGGGTGTCAACACCACTACGGGTGGCTCTAGGGGAGACAACACTCTACCCAAACTCCCTACCACTCTAAGACCCACAAACGACCTATTCGCTCCGGGGTCGAACAAAACTCTTACAGGACTAGAGAACAAGGAAGCTGTACCTGTTACGACATCCGGATTGGCACTAGCCTCTGCATCTGCCAATGTAAAAATTCGTGTCTGTGGTCGTTGCTGTTGTGTCTGCCTCAAAGCCTGACTACCAGATTGTCGCACAGTCTGTGACCTCGTCTGTGACCTCGTCTGTGGTCTCGATGATCCTTGGGAACCCACCTGGCTCATCCCTGACCTCGGTGTTGCTGGCACAACTGGGAGTCTCAACTGTGATGTAGTCTCTCTAGGTACATTGCCCAAAGGGCAATCTCTGGCAAAATGCCCAAACTTGTCACAAGAGTAACACCTGGGCGGATGAGGACAAGGTGGAAAATGATTCTGCCTACAATTCGAACACCGGGGAGCTCCTGCTGGCTTCACAACACTGGGTGCTGAAACTGTGGTCTGTGCTCGGGACATAAAAGAAGGAGTGCCCTGCGGCCTAGTCTGCCCCACTGAATAAGGAGAGGAAAACCGACTCCTCTGCCCGTGGATAAACCTGTCCCTATCCCTATACTTCAAGGGACCTCTACTCGCCACTACATCTCTAGGTCTTCCGGACTGACCACTTTGTCCGCCTCGGACAATCTCCTCAGACTTTACAGCATCTACAACCAACTTCTCAAAATCTATGCTGACATTAGGCCCCATCACCTTTCGGATATCTTGGTTGAGACCCTGCTCAAACCGACTTGCCAACACAGTCATATTCCGCTGCACCTCTGGAACAAAGTGTGCCAAAGCTCTGAATTCAGTCTCATATTCGGCCACCGTCTTACCCCCTTGGCGAAGCATGTAAAAATCAGATCTCTTGTTGTTCTGAAAATGAGGAGGAAAGTACCTCATGTCAAATTCTTTCTCAAAGTCTTCCCATATAGGCTGACCACCATATCTACTCCGGACTGTGCTCCACCATATAGCAGCATCTCTCTCAAGTAGTCGTGTAGCCAATGTCACCTAAGCAGCTGAAGACAACCTCAAGTCTTAAGCAGTCAACACCACTTTGTCTTTCCAAATCTTGGCCACCATAGCATCGCTCGAACCGTAGAAGCTCTCGCAACCGAGATGTCTGGCCTCTTTCAACAGCTTAGACACTTGCACAGGCACTCTGACACCCTGCGCCTCAGCTATTTGCTCTCTGGGCTGTGTTGGTTCCACCACAACCTCTGGCTGTACTGGTGCTGGTGCCTGTGGCTGCTGAGCTACTGTCTCTTGCATCATCTGCATGGTCTGTTGCATCTGACCCAAGGTAGTCTGTAAAGTAGCCAACATCTGTATCAAAGCTGGATCCTGTACTGGTGGTGCTTCTGATACTATCTGTGGCTGCTGTTCCTCCACTGCTGGACCTCGTGCATCGGACCTCTCATCAACATCCGCTGCCTGCCCAGCCTGACCCTCAACTCTCTTACGAGGTCTTCCCCGTGGCATCTTAACAACTGAACACATAATCATGTAATAAGCCCACAACAAACCAAATAACAACTAAAAACACTCTATGCTGGACTACACATGTGCAAAGTGAGTATAATGCACTGTAAGGCACTTTCAAAACATGCAATTTCAAACAAAACAATACTTGAAAGCTTTGCACACAAAGACAACCATGCTCCGCTACCAACCTTGTGAGGACCCGTCCCGGTACCAGGGCCCCTCACCGCCGTGCAGCTCCAAATGGCCCAACCTGTGAACCACTTGAAGCCACACAAGGCTTCACAACATAAAATCCCAAAACATGCAAATCAATTAGAATTTTACTAAAATAGGAGCATGCTTTTAATTTTGCATTTGGCTCGGCAACAAGAAATCACGGAGTACACAATATCAACAAGCGGAAGACTTTAAACAAGCATAGAAGGCCACACGGCCAAGGCATGCCTCATATAAAAATACAAGTCACAACACACAAATAGACAAACCCCTCAGGGGCCAACACGAGTCAATGAGACACATGCAATACGATAATCCAAAACACAAAGATATGCCGAGTTTCCAAATGTGCCAATGCAGTAGTCCAGCCCTAAGACAAACCGGGAAGCTCGACCTCAAAAGGAAAGACTCAACAAGCGCCTGAAACTAGTCCTGAAAAAAAAACAACAAGGGGAAGTGAGATCACTGGGACCTCAGTGAGAGTTACCGCGTCATAAGCGTAAACGATGGAATAGAGGCAATCACTAAAGCCAAGTATAAACAGTTGCTGAATAAAAGCAAGTAAAGTCCATGCTTACTCAAAGTGCATCTCATCAACAAGTATGCAATCACATAGCATATGCATATCAACACAAGCACATAAACTTGTCACAATCTCATTCGCATGGGTATTACACCAGAAATATAGTTGGGGAGAAGCTGTATTACTTCACGATGAATCCCGGCCAAAGGATCACCGGAAGACCGTTGGTGGTTTAATTTAAAACACATGCACTTATTCAAAATAGATAGAGTCCCCACCACCAACGTAGTCTTCGGGACATGTGGAAAAAAACCCACAAGATTACACAAGTCCCTACAATTCAACTGAAATGCGTAGCCTGTCATTCAATTCATCAGTTCGGATCCGAGGCCTACACATTTCACCCTGTACACCTAGGTAAAGGATCGTCCCTCTAAACGAAGGGATACTCCCGTCCCTTACCTCCGCATTGGCCAAGCGTTGTTCAACAATTCCAATTGGTACAGTGACCAAAAACTGAATTTATCAAGCATGGGTTATTAAATCTAAAAATTCATCAAATATTCCATGCATGGATTTAAGCATTTCCCTCTTGTAAATCAGGTGCCAAACATCTCAAAATAATATTCAACGTATTCAGCCACAAGAACAAAAATGTCTAAGAAGATGAAAACTCATATTGTATGGAAGGTCACAAAACACGTATGAAAATCTGTATGCCCAAACAAGTCAGCATACTTCAGCTTTTGAACATCTGGCTGATGCATTCAAACATGGCAAGTACATGATGCTTCCAAAAACACATATTTAACACAATTCAAGTCATGCCTCCATTCAAAACAAAACATGAAATCATATGTGAATTCTGAAAACAAAACGTTTCGCGTATGCCAATGAAACATAAACTCCCACCTGTTGTTGTGCGGACGACTCACTAATCGCCACGCCCTTGCCTTTGTCACGTGCTGCGGAACCACCTACACGCAAGGCAACACCAAAACCAACTCAAACACAACTTCAACAAACGAAAAGACACAAAACGAAAACAACACTACGACCCCTTCCGACACACTCAACAACCCTCTAAACCTCAAAACACAAGCTAACAACCGAACCGCACCTAGGCATCATTAATGCCACACACAACCATAGTCACAACCACAACAAACTTGATATCCATCAATCCTCACTCCACGATTGGATTTCCAGCAAACCCAATCCATCACCAACATCACAAATTCCACACTCCTCAATCACATGAACCTCAAATCAGCACACACATTAGTCACAAGCCATCCATTATACCAACTCCATCAAAACCTATCAAAACTATCAATTCCACAAGCATATCTCATTACCCCCAATCTTCAGATCATCACATACTCAACACACAAACAAAACCAATCAAACCAAGCATCAAAGCAACAAAACCAACAAGCCTTAAACACAAACCAACCAACACTCAAACCAAAAACACAAGCAAACAAAAATTACCTCAAACCCACTTGAAAATCCCGCTCAAGAGCCAAAACCACACCAAAAACACACCCAAAACACTCCTACAAGGTGGAAAACAAGGGGAAATGGTGGGGAAGTGTTAGGGTATCACTCACCAAGTGATTTTTGGTGAAAAACAAGCAAAATCAAGAGTTTGTGAGGGTTTTCAGTTGAGAACAAAGGGAGAATCGGGAGAGAAAAAGAAAAGGGAGAGAGAAACTGATTTGGGAAGAACTTGGGCTTGTTGGCTTATAACCAAAGTGTTGGGCCTTAAGGCCCAAATGGTCCTCGGGCCCAAAACTGACAAGAAAAGCCCGACAAACCAAATTGAATCCCGGGTATGTGTAACAAACTCAACGGGCCCACCAAAATACAATTGGGCCCATAAAACACAAACGGGCCCAAACAAGCAAAGCATAGGGTTAAAAGCCCACGGTTGCTCAAAACAACCCGGAAACTGAACCAATGCTTTCCACCGACCCTAGCCTAGACCACACAACCTAGACCACTCACCAAGACACCTAGACACGCTACGGGCTTAACACAACGGTGTCCACATCACCAAACAACTCCCGAGTCCACAACAAAGTCAACCACACTCGCTGACTGGCACTAAAAAGACGAGGTCTCACAATATGCCTTAAACAACTGCGAGTATTGCTCTCTCATAGACTACTTAGCCTCCCCAATCAGCTCCTCGAATCTATCATTGTGCCAAGACATTTTGACCATCAGAACACTACGACGACGAGGCTATTTCACTGCTCTATCCATAATCACAACTGGCTGAGTCGTGTAGAACAAATCGTAGGCTATATCCACTGGTAGCATCTCCAAAACATGAGAGGGATCCCTTATGTACTTCCTCAACACTAAAATGTGGAATACATTATGAATCCTCTGCAAAGATGGAGGAAAATTGAGTCTATAAGCAATTGGTCCAATTCTCTATGGACCAATGTACATCGGTGCTAACTTTCCTTGCTAGTGAAATCCAATCACACCTTTCCAAGGTGCAACCTTAAGAAATATCGTGCCCTCGAAACCAACCTAATCAATTTACATTGACTAAAACCTTGAATACTCAACCTATATGACTTATTAAGATGACTAGATGCACAACTAGGCTTCGTATGACTGTGTCCACCTCACTAGTCAACTCTCAGGTCAACGGTCCACCTCAGATTCCTTGGGTCAAGTAGACTTGGTCTTCTGGTCAAAAACTCCCAACGCACCAATCTAATCGCTCTAACCGTATAGTCATGCTGACTAGGCACTCGGAGGGCCGAGGTCCTACATAAAACTCTGTATGATGTATGAAAATGCACTTATCCTCTGACAATTAATCCACTCTAACATGTCCCCACAAAAGATAATACACATATCTCTCTTACCATTATTCAAACCACATATGCTTGAATGCATGAAAAGACACTCTTCTCTCATTCTAACAATCCACACAACATAGCTCAATCCAAGTCACTAGATACTACAAGCAAATCTAAGTAATAAAATCAATCAGGGAAGGTGTAAAAGAAAATATACACACTTCCATATTCACCTTTCATTATTTCTAACATAAGCTCTAAGGGGGACAAAAGGTTGAAGGATATTCTTAAAAGGAATTAGGAGAAGAATAGATCATTTATCAAGGGACACAAGAACATGGACTACTCATACATCTCATAAAAGGGATTAAATTTTACCTTCGAAACAATAACAATCAACTCTACCTCATTCCTTCAAATCGAAGACACTAAGCCTAAGGATTCTAATGCTACGATGCATGAAGGACACTCATGGAAACTTATCTAGGGTTAAGAAAAGTGTAGAATAGTATTATAAAATGGGTTTAGCAATTATGGAGTTGGACTGGCTTAATTGTAACAAGAAAATGTGAAAAGAGCAAAATTATAGATTTTTTACCAGTCTAAATATTTAGATTTGACCGGTCTAAACTCTTCGAGAACTTTTGACTAGTCTAAAAGTTTAGCTTTGACCAATCTTTAAGATCTCTAGAAAATTTTATGGATTTTTGACCAGTCTAAAAGCTATTTTCAACCGGTCTAGGTTCTCAGAAAATTTTAACCGGTCTAAAGGTTTCAATTCGACCGATTATGAAGCTCTCTGGAAAGATTCTCGGGGTTTCGACCGGTCTATGTTCTCTCATAAAAAGTTTTACTGGTCTAAAATTTGGTCTCTACTGATCTTAGGGTTCTTTGGAAAGGTTATTGGATTTTTTACGGGTCTAAAAGTCAGGGTTCGACCGGTTTAAGGTGTTTGTACTAGGGTTTGACCGGTTTAAAGAGTCTAGTTTCGATCGGTCTAAATTTTGACACTCTGATTTTTCTTTATTTTCCTCATTGATTCAACACCTAACCAAAAGACTACACACCCCAAACACAATCCTCACGGGTCTACATGGAATTAAACATGACTAACAACTACCAAACCTCAAATATTACACATTAAACATGTGATTATACTAACTCGTTGCATGAGGATATCCGCAATATCACATAAGGATCACTCAAACCTTCAACATGAATACACAAACACAACAATGCATTTTTGAGTATTCAAATACATAATTTACACACTAAAACTTGTCACACACATTATATATTCTAAACATGGCATTTAAATATATCCATACCAATAGGTGCCTCACAATCAAACGAGAACTTAGTTTCTCATTTTAATGCATCAAAATAAAAAAAATTTATTTTCATGAGTATGAAGGATAAGACTCCCACCTCATAAAGTGCAGAAGACCACTGCAATAACAACAATCTCAAGGACCTCCCGAAATGCTGCCTAAACACAAACGATCAGTCACAAAGGTCAAGCAACCAAACTCAAAGGTTACCAACACAAAACCAAAAATAAAATCTAAGATTTCTTCTGATGCACTTTCTAATACTCGACCATTCTATTAACTCTCGCTTAATCTGAAACCAACCTCAAGGGATCACTAAAACACAACTCGAATCAAAATTGAATGGCCATCAGTAGCCCAACATAAGGCCACAATCCGCTTCAGCTCAAACCGAAAGCATTGAAACCTACAAACACACTCCATTAGCTCAAGGGAACCAATATCAATTATCAATATAAACAAGAACACTAATGGGGTCAAAATCCCCAAAGGCCAAAATGCCATCAAACTCCAATGAGCTCACACACTTCTCAAAACACCAATCCAATCAAAAAAAACTATCAAGATATCTTAGAAAACATCACAACAAGCCAATACAACCAACAATCAGCCAGGAAAGGGAAGAAATTGGGAATTTACTCCACAAACTCAATTTCTAAAACTCCAAAACTAGCCAAATCTGTTACAAAGGGAGCTAACACCGGTGGGAATCCATTGTCTAGGGTTAGGAATCAAGTGAGAAAGGAAGTCCTATGGTTGATTTGGAGAGAAAATGGAATTTGGAGAAGATGGGTTCTTCTTTGGAGGAGGGCTATGGGTGAAATGGGAGAGAAGAGGGGAGAGGGTTTTAGAGCTACCAACACTTAGGAAATTTTTAAGTGTTGGGCTGGGCTTTTATATCCTAGAGCCCGGAAATACCAAAACATCCAAAATAAGTTTTAAAACTATGTGATCCCTAATTTTGAGTCCTAGAAGTCCAGAAGTCAGTGTAGGTAAAAAGACCATTTTGCCCCTGAATAAAAGGATGTGTGATGGCTGAAATTGGTAAGGAATGTCCAGTAGTTAGTTTTGGCTTTTATTCCCTTTAAGTTGAATCTTTATTTGGTTGATAGTTACTTTAGAAAATAAAATCTCTAAAATTAAGGGAGGATAATTACAGAATTTAATTTTGATAATTATCTTGCCTTAATCTAATTTTTAAAGTAGTTAAATTAATTCCATAAGTACCCAATATAAATAGGAAGCCGGCCACAGTTAAACCTCACACATAAAATATACAAAATTCGTCGAACCAAAAACCCTACACCTCCCTATTTTTGCTGAAATCTGCTTAAGCTTCAAAATAGCATAACTCTCTGATCCTTTGTCAGATTCTTGAAAATAATAGCTTGTTAGAAATTTCTTTTCATCCTCTTTCCAACCATCTTGGGTTTTTCATCTGGAGATTAGTTTTTCTTCATCGTAAGTTAAGTCGTATTTTGACGGAATTGCAAAAATTTGCTTGAACTTCAAACAGGCATAACTCTCTCATCCTTTGTCAGATTCTTGTGAATAATAGCTTGTTGGAAAGCTCTCTTCATCCTATTTCAAAAAATCTTGTTTTTTTTCTGGAGGTTAGTTTTTCTTTGTCTAAATTTGATTCGTATTTCGGCAGGATTAGGTTTCAAGATTGTGTGATTCTGTCTTCAAATTATTTCTATTGTTGTTCCTCTTGTTCATATGATTGCTTGATATCCATTTATGTTATAAAATCATGGATCCATCCTTTGAATCTTCTTTATACATAAAATTGGTATGCCCTACCCTTGCCCTACTGTTGTCAATCTTGATCAATTGATTAACCTATTGGATTTTAATCTTGTTTCTTTTGATTGTACAAGTTATAAACACCAATCCTCCATTGTTAACATGTAATCGCAAATTTTCTTGTGTACTATACTTAATGTTGAAATATACATAGTTAATCGGGATGATAATTCAGGTTAAATCTTGTTAAGTTCTTGGCCATCGCATCACACATTCAAGGGGGAGGCACCTGCGACATCTGATCACTGGTTTCCGATAGGTTTGGTGAGTAGAGTTGGTAAGGAAATAGGGTATTCAATTGGTTATTGAGTATGCATGCTTAGTTTGGTTTTGTCTTTGTCTTGTAATGCTATAGGTGGTTCGAAACCATTAAATAAAGGCAAAGGAATAGCTTCTTGTTCAGAGACAAGAGAGGTAGGATCTATGCCTCATCAGTTTCTCCTGAGATCCTTGTTGCTCGTTAGTTATTTTTTATGCATGCCCTTGTTATTATTACATGCGAATTGATTGTAGGGTGTATACATGAATTGCGGATTGGGATATGATTGCTTAGGCTGTACCGAACCCTTGAGATAGGTTATGTGTGCCTAATTGAGGATACCTTGTTATGGTATTATGCCTTATACTTACCTATGTGTGCTTGTACGTGTTTGTCTATCAGGATTCTATTCTTGTGGCCATTCAGGGTAAGCGCTGCTGATCATTGGGAGAGGGGAGGCTCTTACTGGTAAGAGAGTTGTATGGGTGGTAATCCCCAGCAAGAGCTCACTGGATGCCTAGTCTTGTGTGCTACCTAGATGCCTAGTCCTGTGTGCTAGCCAGATGCCTTGTCCTGTGTCCTGGGAAGATGAATAGGCTTGCTATTTAGCTTGTGTGTTAACCTTTTACCCTTTGTGCAGCAAAGTCTTGGACAACACAGGTGGAAGGGGATGGCCTTTCTTTTTCCTACTGCCGAGAGTAATCTGATGAGTTTTACCTGCCTGTGTACTTCTAATTTTCGGAAGTGTTGTAGTCTACCCTCAGACTTAGTTTCGGCCCTATCCCATTGATTGATTCTTGAAGTGTGTGATACCTATATTTGTGTAGGGATGATCTGATGTTGTTTGGGAGATATTTGTTTAAGATTTCTGTAGATCTTATGAAATTGTGACCCTACTGATATTCTTGTAATCTCATCCTGTTGTTTTCACCATTTTACAGGCCTAGGTACATTCTAAGTTTGTAGTACTAGTGTGTGAAGTAAAAGCTGTAGGGCGGGGCGATATCACATCACATTTGCATACTTGTTCCTTGATTGATTGCGAACATAATATAAGGACCCAAACTCAACCTATTAGGATCTTTACCGTCGTGAAACCCAAATAAGCCCTCGCAAGGACCTATTTGAATCCCACAGGGCTCAAGTCACATAATTGTCAATTTTATTAGTTAATTTATATGTTATTTAAAGGTTGGAGCATATTCATACATTAATGAATTTCTGGCTTATATGGAGTGAAAGAAAACATCAGCGGAAGACTTATAAAAATACTCAAAATAAGAAGAAACATAACACACAAGTCCCATAGGAATCTTAAAACATTAACCAATAGTATCATGCATATTTCGGAAGCAACAAAAACAGAAAGAGGGATTGGAATGCTAGAATGCAAATCAACACAAGTTCAAAGACATGGCATGTGCATTCAATAGAAAATGAGTGAAAATTTGTCCAGTTGTGCAGCCTTGATCACACACCTTTGGTACCAGCAACAAAGCACACACCTAAGCCTGGAAAAGGGGAGAAAATAAGGGATGAGATTACAAGAATCTTAGTAGGGTCACAACATTATAAGTCCTAGGGATTCCCAATTAAACATCTCCTAAACAACATTAGATCATCCCTACTCATCTAAGGGTATCATCCAATTCAAGAATCAATCAAAAAGGTTAGGGACGAAACTAAGGCTGAGGGTGGATTACAAACACTTCTGAAAATCAGAAGTACACAGGTAGGAAAACTCATTAGGTTACTTTCGGCAGTAGGAATAGAAAAGACCATCCCCTTCCACTTGTGTTGTCCAAGGTTTTGCTGTACAAAAGGTAAATAGTTAGACAATCAATATTGCAGCAAGCCTTTTAGTTGTCCCTGACATCCAAACTTGAACTGGCCTAGGAGCACTCTTGCAACAGCTCATACAAGTTATCCTGTCACTCTCAAACAAGGCAACCTAACGTCCAGACTCAAACTGGCCTACAAGGCTTCCTGACGTCCGGACAATTAAAGGCAGAATCACACAATTTTGAAACTTAATCACGCCGAATTTTGACCTAAATTATAGCAAAGAAAAACTAACCTCCAAAAGAAAAACCCATTATTTCTAGATAGAGAATGGAAAGAGCTTTCCAACAAGCTATTATTCACAAGAATCTGACAAAGGATGAGAGAGTTATGCTATTTTGAAGTTCAAGTAGACTTTGGCAATTCCGCCGAAATAAAATTTAAATTTTAACAAAGAAAAACTAACCTTCAGTTAAAAAATTCAAGATGGTTGAAAAGATGATGACAAGATCTTTCCAACAAGCTATTATTCGTAAGAATCCGACAAATGATGAGAAAGTTATACTATTTTGAAGTTCAAGCAGATTTTTGCAATTCTGTCTAAATACGATTTAACTTTTAACAAAGAAAAATTAATCGCAAGATAAAAAAAACCTAAGATTTTTGGAAAGAGGATGAAGATAGCTTTCCAACAAGTTATTATTCGCAAGAATCTGATAAAGGATGAGAGAGTTATGCTATTTTGAAGTTCAAGCAGATTTTGGAAATTCCGCCGAAATATGATTTAACTTTTAACAAAAAAACTAACCAGATGAAAAACCCACAATGGTTAGAAAGAGGATGAAGAGAGCTTTCCAACAAGCTATTATTCGCAAGAATCCGATAAAGGATGAGAGAGTTATGCCAAGATGAAGATCAAGGAGTTTCGGCTAGGGTTTAGGCAAAAATCGGAAATTGATAACAAGGGGATAAATTATGAAATTTCTATGTCAGTTTTGGTATATTTAGGTGGGATAGGCTGGCCACTCTTTTAGAGGTGTCTAAGGAGGTTTAGCTAAGAGATAAATCCCTACTTTTAAGTTTAAAAAGATAATTAGAGGATAATTCAATTTTAAAGGATAATTCTATTAAAAGAGATATTCTATTTAAAAGAGAGAATTATTTAATACCTTAGATAATAAGGGATAAAACTAAGGATAATTAATATAAAAATACCAGAATTAAAATATAAAATATCTGGCAGCAACCATTTTAGGCCATCACGCATCCATTTCTTCAGGGCAAAATAGTCATTTCAACTGCATCGGCTACTGGACTTCCTGGACATCTAAAATATAAGGGTCGGGTTCTCACATACATGAACCTTGATTGGATTATTTTCTGGTTATTTAAGTTCCTCCTTTGATGGTTTGTTTCCGGATTACTTTAGGAGGTTTACATGTTGAATTCTTAGATCTTTATGGGACTTGTGTGTTATGGTTCCAATAACTCAATTCAAAGATTTTCGCTGATTTTTTATTCACTCCGTATGATACCAGAATGCTTGTCCAATATCATGCTCCAATTGTTAAGAATATAAAGAATATATTAAAAATCAAAAATTAGATGAGTAAGCCTTGTGGGATTCAGATAGGTAGATGTTTGAGCTTGTTTGGGTTTCACGGCGGTAAGGGCCCTAATCGGAGCAATTTAGAATAGTTTAGGATTTGGGGTGGTCATCACAAAAACAATCCACATACCCTGAGTGGGCCAAAATAATGTTTAGGATTTAAAAACAATAATTTTGGCTTCTAAAATAAAATTGAGCCCAGTAAATAGTGATGAAGCTCACATATGGTAAATCTAGGCCAAAAGCCTACAGCCTCTCAAAATGAGCCTAAAAATCATCACATGGGTCCAAATAGGCTAAACGGGATGTTCCACTGGATTCAAGCCTCGAAAACACACAAATCACACTAATGCACGCTATGTCTCCAAATGACATGTCATTCATAACTATCGATACCTAACCGACGACACGACACTCTAGGCAATCTAGACTCGACACTTAGGCTCTATGACTGTGGCCATGTTACTCAGTCAAAAACTCAGCTATCGAGTCCACCGACTAGCTATTTGGTTAAAGGTCAACTCTAACTAGTCAACTGATCAATCCCACTCAACTGGACCAATCCTATTAATCCGAGTGCTGACAGGACTCTTTGAAGGACGAGGTCTCACATAAACAACATCTAACAAACAAGACCAAAAGCCTTATTTTATCAATAAGATGACCCTTGATTAAACTCAAATATTGACAAATAACAAATTAAATAACCACTATATATGTCGGTCATCAATTAACTACACCAATTGCTTTCCAAGGTTAACACATTAACCCTTAAATAGGTGAACTAATGGCTAAAGATTTTAGAATTTAATGGACTACAACTGTCCGAAATGCTAACATTAACCAAGAAAGGATGTGCTAACATTAATCAAGAAAAGATATTATTTTGGAAGATATTAGAGAGTCTAATAGAGCTAATAAAAAAAACAAGTGAATAACACTTATACACAAGGTAGAGGAAACGACCAAGAAAAGAAAGGTTATTTTTTCTCAAATGCATGCTCACAACCTTCTTATATAAATAAGAGTTACAAAAACCAAGAATTAGAGAAATTATAACCATTAAGAAGAATTATGGCCATTATGAATTAGGTTTCATAAGTTACAAATTAATAATAAAATTATAACATAAGAAATAAAGAAGATATTATAATATATTGAAATGAATAATAATATGACATGTAATTTTTCCAAGAATCCCACACACAAATTACATGTTGTCAATGAAAATATCAAATATTCCGGGGAAAAGAAAGGTCAATACTTAAACATCAATATCTTTTAATTTGAATTCATACATAGTGAAATGAGACATCAATTTCACCAATAAAAGTAAGGATTAGTTTCTTTTGAACTTTTATTGATTATAAATTGAATAACCTCCACAACTCATATCATGTGAGATATCAAAAATTTCAAGTTATTTGGGTTAGGAAGCCCATTTGAGGATTATCGATATTAGTAGACTTTAGCCCATAGATCGGGATCATTTATGGAATTAAAGTCTGAGTTAGAAAATTTTTGAAAAGAATATAAATTTTTGAAATTTATTATAACTGTGCTTTTAATGATTGGAAGATCATAAGAGAGTTGTATTGATGATTTTGGAGTTTTAAACCATACATTGATCCATGGATTGTTAGTTCTAAGGTTGTGTAAATTTTCGAAGAATTTTTGAAAGTGCATTAATATTAATTATGATTTTTCTAAGAGGAATAGGAGGATATTTGATTTTTAATGAATTAAGTATCCATGAGAAAAATAATTTTTGAGTTTTAATGGATATTACTGTTTGTAAAGATTTTATAAAAAATTTTGGGGTATTTTTCAAAAGAATCTAGCATTTATTATGAATTTTTAATAATTTTTATAATTAGAAAATGATAATTCTTATTATTAATATTTATTATTATTATATTATTAAAATATAAAATGGATAAAATGATAGACGGGTTTGTCTTTTGATCGAGGCTAGTCAAAACAATAGCAAGCTCTGTTATTTGGGCTTGTTGTTGAAGGGGGACATCGTTTTTCTTTAAACGACATCATTTTGGTAAAAACGCTAAATGATGTCATTTCGATTAAGAGGAGTCGGCTGCCGCCTTAGTTCAGCCTATTGTTGTTGGTGACTCGCGTTACTACGGGATAAGAAGGAGAAGGGATACCCCGTAATCCTTTCAAAACTACCCCAATCAATACCTGCAATTTTCCCCCCTTCGTCTGCATCTCTTCCTTTTGAGCTCGTCTGTACCATTCTTGTGCTGATCTCAGCCTTGTATCACCGGATTTAGGAGAGTTATCATTCAAAAAATACCGAATACTATTTTGCTTAGTGTAGTCGATATAGTGCATGAATCTGAGGGATTTTTGTGGGATTAGGATCGGATTGTTGTTCTTTTTGTTATGATATATGTATTGTTGAGATTGGGTGAGTGAGGAAGTAGATCAGGTCTTTGGAAAATTCTATAGATTTCATTGTCTAGAGGTTGAAGACGACTTCAGACAATATATTGTATGAGGTCCCTTCGAAAGATGGGTCATCTGGTCATAGGACCAGACGATGTGCCTTCTGTATGGGTTGGCAATATGTCACACATGGGTGAGGCCATGTCGGTCCGAGCCGGAGGCTCGGACGAGACATGGCATGTGTAAGAGGAGCCACATGTCACCCTCTGGTTGCTTTGGGTGTTGATCTAGCATTGCTTGGTGTTGCCAGGTGACGGGACCTGATTGGTCACTTAATTAAAAATTTTGGAAATTATTCAAAAATGGATAGAATAGATATTTAATTAAGAAAAAATAATAAAAAATTACAAAAAATACTAGATAGAATTTGGAGTCTAGTTTTATTAAGATTGCAGGATTTGAACTTGGTTTGATAGGTTAAATATTTATAATAAGATTCAAAAAAAAAGAAGGAAAAATACTCAAATTGACCCCGGGTTAGTTTTCGGGAGATAGAAACGTGTTGAATATAGGATGTAGATGCATAATTGTATGTATTTTTGTTGTAATTACATATGTAGGTGGATACCTACAAGTGATAGGCCTTGAGGAATCAGTCCAATAAACATGGAAGGATTTGAGAGCTTTACAAACTTCAAACCCGTGAGTGAACGGACTTCAATTATCTGTTTTATTGATGGCATGAATAATTAGTTATGATGAACAAAAAAGAATTAATCAATTGGTAACTTGAAATGTTATACATGTTGTAATTAGTTGATGATGCGGTATACATAATATGATATGCCATGATATGAATTGAGAGTTTGTACTATGTATGATATAATAATTGGCATACATGTAATGCATTGAGTGCATTCGGTATACAAGATGTGAAATATACAAGTATAACATAGGGTAACCTATAAGACTTTTGAGAGTTACCGAGTATGGTAACGTGGCATAGATATACCAAGAAAATTAAGACTATAAAAGAGGGGACGGACTATGTGAAAATGGTAAGTGAGCGGACATTAGGATCCTATAAAGTGGAAACCGCTTAGGTGTCACCATTTCCTAATGTCGAAAGCATCACTAGAACGAGCAATGAAACAAAAATAGAAAAGGTAATTCTAAAGTATCATTAGGAATAATTATGATAATTATAAATCAGGGTTCATAAATTATAAATTAATAATAAAATTATAATATAAAGAATAAAGAAGATATTATAATATATTGAAATGAATAATATTATGAAATGTAATTTTTTTCACCGTTATAGTAAAAACATATCCATAAGAAAAATAATATTTAACATATTTTTGTAAATATATAATTTTTTTCCTGAAACTTCGGCAATGGCATCCAATGCTAATGAGACTCGTTTTCGCCAAAACGAAGGAAAAAAAAGCGAGTCTTGTGACCCCATCTTCCATGCCTGAGTTAGTGAGTTGTTGAGTTGCAACTTCAAGCTGTAAAAGAAAATGTCAAAAGGCAATAAACTTAACCCACTGTAATTGTAGTAGACTAAGGTTAAAAGCAAACACATATCTCTCTATGCTTTTCTTTTTCTTTTCTTAAAAAACACTCTGTCTGCGTGTTCTTTGGCTACACCAGCACACCAACAATGAGGTGGGGCGGTGGCTTGGGGCTGGCCGCAATGTCCTACGTGGCGGTGGACTACTTGCGCCACCTCTCCCCGGCGTGGCATCAGCGTCTGCAGCCAGCACTGTGGTCTGTACTGGCTCTGATAGCGGTCTCCCGTGGCCCTTTCTACAAGCACTGGTCCTCCGAGTTTCGCGCGGCTATTCCCTTTGTTGCTTCAATGCTTTTTATGCTGTCCTGTCTTCTCTTTGAAGCTCTCTCCGTCCGTTTTGTCACCGCCGTGCTTGGCCTTGATTGGCACGGGTAATGTCACTCTCACTGTATTGTTGAGTTGGAAGTGGAGCGATACAGATGGATATTTGATATCATCTACTTTCGCTTTTAGGTAGTATACTATATGCAGGTAGAGTGCGGTTGTATTTGTAGTGCTTCTTGTCATGTGAAGTGGGCCAAGTACTATTGTGTGATTTGTTTGTTCGATTTCTATTCTGAGGATCACCTCTTTACATTAGATCTTCTATGGAAATATGATGAGGAAATAATATTGGATTGAAGTTGGGTTTTATGCAGGTTTGACTTGAAGAATTTAATGATCTAGGGATTCGTTTAGTTTAGCTTCCGCTGCTTAAGAATAGTAACTGAAATCTGAATCCCTATTAATGAAGGTGGTAATTTTGGTTAGTACTAATCAGCTACAACATTTAGCTGGCTCCAGGCTTCTGGGATTCGTGTGGGATGGGATTACTATTTATGTTGTTTCTTCCAATCTGGAAGGTTAAGCAATTTTATGGTATTAGTATTACTCAAAGTCAAATTAAATAAGGGCTTCCGTCCCCAAAAGCCATCTGGTTTCGTTAGCCACGGGGACTGAACAAAAACCCTGCAAGATTCTTTCCCGAAATATGTGCAGACTCTCTTGCTTCCTGCCACCTGAAATGCACTTCCTGGGTTGTTGTTGAATACTTAGTTTGGCATTTCATTACACTGATGACTTCACTATTAACTTTGATACTTTGAACGAATGAAGAACTGCTGATGAAATTGCGATGGGTCAGGAATTTTAAATGCTCACGAGGACACAATGGATTTTCAGTTCAAATATTTTCCATCAGGAAAAGCGTTTCTTTTTGCTCGGTATACAACTTTAGCTACTGGGATTGTTGGTTAGTACTTTTATGCAGAGGATTGATTTTGTGAAAGTTATGTTTGAAATTGTTACACAGACTAGAAAAAGATGCACATATTCAGAGAGGTTCCAAAAGTTACAAAGGATCATCATGTTACTGCGAATTAGTGTTACAGATGGTTGTCAAGAGGATTAACTTGACAGGAGTTTTCCGATGCCCACTGTATATAGATCTATAGACTTAGTTCATCGTCACTGACCCTATAATAGGAAACCCTGAACAACCTGGATGTTGTAAACCTTCCACTAAATTGTTTTGACATGCATCGCTTTATGTTTTACCAATTCATACATATGTTTGTCTGTAAATTTTGAGTTGATTTCCATTTCCCTTGTGTTTGTTACTTCTAATATGATATCCTCTGCCCCTTTCCCCTGACATATATTTATGATTTCCTAGATTCTCTAGTTTTACAGTATTCAGTTGCTAAATATCTAAAGGATTACTAATTGACTTGGTGATCTTTAACAGTGATACACCTCCTCTTCCTGACACGGGCCAGTGGTTATTCCTCTCATTAAATGAGAAGCTTCCTGAACAACTAGTTGAGATCCTGAGAGCTCGTATAATTGGACTGCACCACTTTCTGATGTTGTTTATGATGTTAGCATTTTCTGTACTGTTTGGTTCTGTGGAAGCTCCTGGTCTCGGGCTTGGTGCACGATACATGTTCACAATGGCAATTGGCCGTCTGCTTCGAGCTCTAACTTTTGTGTCCACAATTCTGCCATCAGCCAGACCTTGGTGTGCAAATACTCGATTCAGAGTACCTGCCTATCCTCACCATTGGGCTCAAAAATATTTTGTTCCGTACTCTTCTGATGCTAATGCTATCCGTCAAGTTATAAACCAGGATATGGCGTATGGTATGTTTTGCTTGTCAAATCCTTTTTCCTTTTTATCTTTGACATTCCAGATGTTTCCTGGTTGTGGAGGGGGAGGAGATGCCGCTAAGGTCATTTTGATTTTGTGGGCGGATTTCATGGGTTTATTAACATATGACTGATATGGATCTTCAGAGTGATCATTTGATGTTCAAATTAGAATTTATCTTACATTCTATCAGGGTTCTTGAGTCACTTTGTTGACAAAGAATGATCTTGCATTTGTCTTAATGTCAACTTTTAAATCTCTTGTAGCAACTGCTGTGGTTGGCTCGTATTTGAGCTATGTTTACTGCGAGTTTATTCTGTATCTTATTTTACAAGGGAGATTTCAGATTGGATTATGGTCAATTCTGTACTTAAATCATAGTGATATTGATTGTTGAACGTTGTACTGGGATTTTGATGCTAGGAGATGTGACAGAATATGCTTGGTTAGCAGTGCATAATGCTCTGTAATTTAATAATACAGATAATATTCAATTTGACTGGAATTTTGTCTTAATTCTTCTTTCCTTTTGGTTTTTTAGCTGATACTGGTGATTACGTGGGTGATTACAGGCCCAATTGGGGCTCAATGGACTTTCTAATAGATTTCTTGCGACCTACTCCTTCTGAAGGGTCATCATGGTACAATCTTCTGAAGAAAGCAGGCGGTGGGTGCAATGATCTCCTCTACAGTGGCCACATGCTTGTAGCAGTTCTGACTGCTATGGCCTGGACGGTAATTAAGTGCTAAAAAGCTTTGAAACTCAAGTGATCATATAATGTGAGAGCCGAATAGTGGTGAGGTGTAGACACCTTTCTGAGTTGGTGCTGATGTATGTGTAACTGCAGGAAGCTTATGGAGGGTTCAGCTCTGCTCTGGTATGGGTGCTTGTACTACACAGTGCCCAGAGAGAAATACGAGAACGCCACCATTACACAGTGGATTGTATTGTTGCCATATATGTTGGCATCCTTCTGTGGAAGATGACTGGCTTTATCTGGCCAGTCAAGAATGCAGCAAGAGGTACAAGGGTGGGTAAGCTGGAGAAGATCCAAAGCAGACTAGTCCAAGCCGCAAAAGACTGTGACATGGAAAAAGTGAGGGAGCTTCTCAAGGAGGTGGAGTTAGGCGAAAAGGACAGGCAGAAGAAAAAGGGTCAGAGCTGGTGTATGTGGTTGTTTTCTGGTGTGATCATTTTCTCTGCACTTGCCATTGTCATTTTGGCGTTCACATGGACAAACGATGGGTGATTGTGTGTCAAAGGCACAGAGCTTTGAATTTTGAAGGTCTTCACATCATGTACCTCATTACTGGGTTGCTATTGTAGGATGTAGTGTTTGAAGTAATGTTCCACGAAGCAAGCCCCTGATATCTGATATCTGTGTAGTGTAAGCATCAAGGGGGCTTGAAATATTGTTGTCATCTCTGCTACTGCACTACTATTATTATTGTTATTGTTATTGCCACTACTGTATTTTTGTATTATTGTGACCATTTTTTCAGTCTCGGATGGATGCTTCTTTCTAGTCTTATTTATTGTGATTCGGCTCTTTTACATCACCATTTTATTCAATCTCCGCCCATCCCTCCAACCATCCCTCATCGGTGACACTCATATCCTTTCTAGTTTAGATGTCTAAAAAGTTCAGGAATCGATGCAGTTAAAATGATTATTTTGTTCCTAAAGAAATGGATGCGTGAAAGCCTAAAATGGTTGTTGTCAGATATTTTCTATTTTAATTTTGGTATTTTTATATTAATTATCTTTAGTTTTATCCTTTATTATTTAAGGTATTAGATAATTATTCATTTTAAATAGAATATCTCGTTTAATAGATTTATCATTTTAAATAGAATTATCTTTTTAAATAGAATTATCTTTTTAAATAAAATTATCTATCTAATAGAATTATCCTTTAACTATCTTTTTAAGCTTAAGAGTAGGGATTTACCTCTTAACTAAACCTCCTTAGATACTTATAAAAGAGTGGTCAGCCTATGCCATCTAAACATACCAAAACCCATATAGAAATTTCGTAATTTATCCCCTTATTTTCAATTTCTGATTTTTGTCTAGACCCTAGCCTAAACTCCTTAATCTTCATCTTGACATAACTCTCTCATCCTTTATCGGATTATTACAAATAATAGCTTGTTAGAAAGCTCTCTTCATCCTCTTTCCAACCATCCTGGGTTTTTTATCTAGAGGTTATTTTTTATTGTTAAAAGTTAAATCGTATTTCGACAGAATTGTCAAAATCTGTTTGAATTTCAAAAGAGCATAACTCTCTTATCCTTTGTCGGATTCTTACGAATAATAGCTTGTTGGAAAGCTCTTTTTGTTCTCTATCCAGACATTGTTTTTCTCCTGGAGGTTAGTTTTACTTTGTCATAATTTAGGTCGAAATTCAATGGGATTAGGTTTCAAAATTGTGTGATTTTGCCTTCAATTGATTTATGTTCTTGTTCCTCTTGTTCATATGATTGTTTAGCATCCATTCATGATTTTAAAATCATGAATTCATACTTTGAATCTTCCATATTCATGAAATCGGCATGCCCTACCTTTGTCCTATTGATGCCTATCTTGATCAACTGATTAACCTATTGGATTCTGACCTTCTTTCTTTTGATTGTACATGTTACAAACACCTATTCCTTTCTTAACTTCATGAAATCACAACCCCTAACATCTCTAATGTTAAAATCGCAAGTTGCCCTATAAACTTTAAGGTGTTGCCGAAATTTGTATATTGAATTAGGGTGAAATATCAAGTAGATTCTTACTAAGTTATTGGCCATCACATAACGCATTCAGGGAAAAGATATTGCTGCATCCGGATCGCTGGATTTCAGTAGGTTAATTGGTAAGGATTCCCAATGCCTTTGGTTTTTAATTAAGTAGTCTTGTGGCTTAGTATTATGTGGTATTTTCCTTGTAATTGTTTAGGCGATTCTGAACTTATTGGAAAGGAAAAGGATTGCATCTGATTCAGACATGTGAGAGGTAAGATCTATGTCTCATCGGTTCCTTTGGTTACCTTATTGTTTGATTGTTTGAATATGAGTGAATTCGATTGCCTATCTTGGTTATATGCTTGCAGAATGTGTGATTATGATGATAGGGAATCTCGAAAGTTAATAGGAAAATAGGTTGCCTGATTCGGTTATGACTTTGAGGATTGATCTTTGATTTGTATTGTGATTTGATTGAGGATCCTTTGTTGTGATTTGTGTATGCGTGTATGTGCCCTGTTTGTGCTTTGTTTGAAGGATCCTTTTGTCGCTGGCCATGCGAGGTAAGTATTGTTGCTCCTAGAGAGAGGAGAGATGCTTACCGAACCAGGAGGTTTATGGGTGGTTATTCCAAGCAAGAGCTCGCTGGATGCCTTGTAGGCCGGTTCAAGTCTGGACGTCAGGAAACCTTGTAGGCCAGTTCGAGTCTGTGAGGACCCGATCCCGGATACCGGATCTCACCGCCGTAGGACTCGAATTGACCCCACCGAGGGACCAACCAGAATCCTACAAGGCTTCTCTTACAAAATCCGTAAAGTTATAAAATTCTGGTTGCCGTTTATCAGCAATACAACCAAGTTTATTGGATTCTCATATATTCAAGGAAACCTTTACTAAATCATAAAAACTGTTTGAGCATGGTTCTAAAATCTTTATATTTGTAAGGGTTTTGAAAATATTTATTAAAAGAACAACTTAGATTATGTCAAACACCAAGTTGCGGAGTTGTTTAGCGGAAGGCTTTGTAAAAGAAGAAAAAAAAAACAAAACATTTATTTTGAAAACACAATCCGGGAAAACATTTCAACAAATAAATAAAAATAAAGAAAACAATGGAAAACCAAATCAACCCAAAAAGGATGAAAGTCCAGTCCAAATTATTTATTACAGTCCAAAATATAAAAATCAAAGAAATGTAAAATGCATGCAAACCACAACACAACTGCATAGCCATAGTTCAGCACCTACTGTCCAATGTTCTAGGGGAGGCTAGGCTTCTCCTCAGCTGAACCTGAAAGGGATAACAAATGGGGGTGAGATCACTAGGACCTCCGTGAGAGATACAGCATCATAAGCATTCACGGGGAGTGAGTAGAGGCAATACCAAAAACTTTTTCTTTTAAAATGCAAGTATAAAACCGGTGTAAGTAACAAGAATAATGAAAGTTCAAAAACTCAGACTCAACGGTCTCAAATGAGTGGTTACGGTAAACGCATCATATCGTATCGAAAAATCCCACGGGATAGACATTAAAACACCACACGAATCGGTTCGGCGCGTAGAACCGTCGGAGGCCCAATGGCAGTAAAGTTTGAGTTATTACAAGTTATGTATAAATGTCCCACCGCCATTGTTGTCTGTGGAGCGGAGGGAATACACACGTCCTCCACACTCCATACTCACGACCTGTGATCAAAGGTCACATAACACAACCATACAACTCCCTACGGTAAGAATCGCTCCCCTACTACGGGACGTCCGAACACTTACCTCGCATTGGCCAAGCGCTTCGTGTAATTCACGGTATAATATCTCTCATATATATATACCCACCAACATGCCCCAAAATTCATAAAATCATTTCAATGGGATAATTTACACATGTTCAAAACATCATACAACACATGTGTATAGAAATGGTAAAGTAACCAAAAATCATGCTAAATCATCTTTCATAAATTTTTTTTCAAACATGCATCCTTGTAAGTTCTTAACACCCAAATCATGCCAAAACAAAAAGGAAAAACTCTTAGAAAACGGCATGTGATACTCGACAACATCAAGTGTAAACATCACCCATCCAAGTTTCTATTCTTCATCTTAAACACATTTAAACATGTGGGTAGTTTTCACGCATTTTTCACAAAACCAAAAACACATACATAAATATTAATTTTCAAACACATGCCGAGTACATCAGTAGTCGCAATTAAACCATTTCAAGCATGCCTCATACTCAAAACCAAAACAAAAATCATTTATGTAAACTATATTAAAAGTGAGTAGCCGATCAAACCGATGATACGAAGTCTCCCACCTTTTGTCTCTGATCACGGAGTCCTTTCCTACAAGCCCTGCTATGCCTACCATAAGATCATAACATACTCCTGGTTAGGATCCATCAGATCCATACTCAAATCCAAAGAACACTTATGGATCTAATTGACCCAAGTATATATATATATACTCACTAATCAACAACTCACCTTGATGTATCTTGTTTGATTGTGATACTTGTGGGTCTAAGGGTACTTCCGATAGGTTAAACTTAACGATTTCTCATGAAATTTTTATCGTAGATTCCTGACATTCTGAGACGAACGTGGATATAAAGAATGCAAAATTTGGCTGAGTAGAAAAAAAGATAGAAAATCTACAAGTTTCGGAAACTGTAGGGTGACGAGTTTGGTTTATGAACTTGGGGGATGAATTTCTGGGTTCAGTCTTGAGTTTCTTGGCAGGTTGGTTCAAAGAAGAGTTCAAGGTATCAGAGAGGGTGTTCAGAGAGGCTTAGAGAAGCAAGAAAATTGAAGAAGCTGGGTATCAAGATCAAGAACAGATTAGTTCTACATATAGAAGAAAAAATCTGGTTGGAGCAGCACTTGGTTGGATGATTGGATTTCAGATAAAGTTTTGGTATTTCAGGTGAGACTTCTGGTGACTTAGGTGTACATTCAGGCAAGCAAGAATAGACCAGAAATTGAAAGAAAATTGTCACGGGACTAGAGTTTTGCGGAATAGAAACTCTCCGTGCGGCCTTAGACTATCGCTCTCGCAATAGGCTAAGTAAGCCTTCCTCACAAAGCTAGCTAGAATGCTAAGCTTAGAACCGAACCGAAAGGAGAGAGACACACAAGAATGGAGAGAAAGCTCTAAACTCTCAATATTGCAAGTATTGCTGGATGATTACAAATGAGGGGAGGCACCCCTTATATAGCCTTTACAACTCCCCAATGAATGGTGGAGATCAAGCCGTATGATCTAACGGTTATATACAAAAGTAGAAAGCACAAATGCGGATCCCAAGTAAGCTCCTTGATTCCCTCATTGATTAATATGCTCCTTGATTTGGGAGTCGGGTCCCACACGAAGCCGAATGACTCGTAGTCTGATATGCAGAATGACTCGTAGTCTGATATTCGGTCGTGACATTCTCCCCCACCAAACTCGACAACGTCCTCGTTGTGTGCTGCCTCAAGAACTCCTTGATTTCGTCTTCGTACTGCCAAAGATCGAAATCTTTCTCCCAGCTTGTCTCGCTAGGAGGGTCGCCTTTCCATCAAACCAAGTACTCCACATGGTTCATATGCTTCCCACTCTTTTGCACCACCCGTCTTGATAAGATCTCCTCAAGCTTCTTATCATGGGCATTGGTCACAGCTGTGGGAGCTCTCTTGGACTTCCCCCTCTCCGGATCTTCCGTGTCTGCTTGGAATGGCTTCAATAAGCTCACATGGAAGACCGGATGGAACTCCAATCTTGGTGGTAATTCCAACTTGTATGATACTTTGCCAATCCTCTTCAACACCTTGAAAGGACCCTCGTATCGTCGCACTAGCCCCTTGTGAAACTTGGCAAAGACTCGACTTTGGTGAGGCATAAGCTTCACCAACACAAGATCCCCTTTATCAAACTCTAAGGGACGCCTCTTTTTGTCCGCCCACTTCTTCATCCTCTTTGCCGCCTTGGACAGTTGCACTCTTGCAATGTCCTTTTGCTCATCCCACTCCTTGGCAAAGCGATAGGCGGATGGATTCGGTCCTTGATAACCTGTGGCAATCTTGCTAGGAGTATAAGGTTGTTGTCCGTTAGCAATCTCAAAAGGACTCATACCTGTCGATTCACTCCTTTGCAAGTTGTATGAGAATTGAGCCACATCAAGTAACCTTGCCCAATTCTTCTGGTTGGCACTCACATAGTGCCTAAGGTAGAGCTCCAACAAGGCATTCACTCTCTCCGTCTGCCCATCGGTTTGAGGATGAAAGCTTGTGGAGAAATTGAATTCTGACCCCAACATTTTGAACAACTCGGTCCAAAATCTCCCCGTGAATCGAGTGTCTCGATCACTCACAATGGACCTCGGAATGCCCCAATATTTCACCACATTTTTGAAGAAAAGATGGCTTGTCTCCTCTGCCGTGCATGCTTTGGTGGCTGGAATGAATACTGCGTACTTGGAAAATCTATCCACCACCACAAGTATGGTTTGGAAGTCGCCAGACTTTGGGAGGGATGTGATGTAATCCATGGAAATGCTCTCCCAAGGTCTCTCTGGTATGGGCAATGGCTCTAACAATCCAGGAGGTTTGTGTTGCTCAATCTTGTCTTGTTGGCACACTAGACAAGTTTTCACATACCACTCCACATCGTCTCGCATGTTAGGCCAATAATAACCATCTTCCAAAAGAGCAAGAGTTCGAGTGATACCTGGGTGTCCAGCCCATCCGGAATCGTGGCACTCCTTCATAACTTCCTTCCGAAGTTTGTCATATCGGGGAACATAGATGCGGTTGCCTTTGGTGAAGAGCAACCCATCCTCTAGCCAAAATTTGCGGGTCTTGCCTTGCTTCACTTGGTCTACCAAGGCTTGAACTTGGGGGTCATGCTCCATACCCCCTCGGATCCTTTCCACAAAAGGACTTTCTGGTCGACTGATGGCTGCAAGTTCAGCCCTTCTACTAAGAGCATCAGCCACCAAGTTCGCCTTTCCTGGCTTATACTCGAGTGTGTAGTCAAACTCCGCCAAGAAATCTTGCCACCTTGCTTGTTTCGGCGATAGCTTCTTCTGTGAAATGAAGTAGCTTGTGGCAATGTTGTCAGTCTTGACAACGAACTTGCTCCCCAGCAAGTAATGTCTCCAAACTCGCAAGCAATGCACCACGACTGTCATCTCCTTCTCTTGCACCGTGTACCGCCTCTCGGTCTCATTCAGCTTGCGGCTCTCATAGGCAATTGGGTGACCTCCTTGCATCAAAACACCACCAATTGCAAAATCAGAAGCATCAGTTTGTACCTCGTATGGGTGTAGGTGGTTAGGCAAGGCTAACACCGGCTCCTCCATAATGGCTGTCTTCAGTGCATCGAATGCCTCTTGGCATCCACTCGACCAATCCCACGCCTTGTTCTTCTTGAATAGCTCGGTCAAGGGTGTGGCAATGGAAGAGTACCCTTGTATGAACCGCCGATAGTAATTGGCCAACCCCAAGAAGGAACGAAGCTCCGTGACCTTCTTTGGTGGTTGCCAATCCTTGATAGCTTGGATCTTGGCACCATCCATCTTGATCCTTCCTCCGCCCACTATGTGGCCAAGAAATGCCACCTCTTGCTTGGCAAATGCACACTTCTCCCGCTTAACATACAGCTCATTATCCCTCAACGCTTGAAACACCATCCTTATATGTTGGATGTGTTCCTCAAGTGTGCGGCTGTATATCACAATATCATCCAAATACACAACAACAAAGCGATCCAAGAACTTGCGGAGCACTTTGTTCATTAGTGTACAAAAGGTAGCAGGTGCATTTGTTAAACCAAAAGGCATGACCAAGAATTCGTAGGATCCATACCGTGTGACACATGCGGTTTTGGCCTCATCTCCTTTTGCTATGCGGACTTGATAGTAGCCCGACCTCAGATCCAACTTGGTGAACCATCTCGCATCCCCAAGTTGATCGAACAAATCAGCAATAAGAGGAATAGGGTACTTGTTCTTCACAGTTACCTTATTCAAGGCTCGGTAGTCGATGCACAATCTCAACGACCCATCTTGCTTCTTTTGAAAAAGCACCGGTGCTCCGTAGGGTGCTTTAGATGGTTGGATGAAGCCCGCATCCAACAACTCCTTCAGTTGCCTCCGCAGTTCAGCTAACTCCGGAGGTGCCATTCGATAAGGGGCTTTTGCAGTTGGTTTGGCCCCGACTTCCAACTCGATGGCATGGTCTACCTCCCGTATGGGTGGTAGCTTCTTTGGGAGTTCTTTGGGCATCACATCGCCAAACTCCCCAAGAACTTCCATAACTTGGATGGGCACTTCCTCATCAGCAGGTGTGCCTTCATCCATCACCAAGGTAGCTAGAAATGTGGGTTCTAGCTTCCTTACTCCTCTCTTCAGCTGCATAGCTGATAGTGTTTTTGCCTTCAGCTCCTTCTCTCGAGCAACAGGCACCACACAACATTGGTTCCCTTCCGAAAGTATGAGGGTGTTGGTGCAAGACACTGGGACTGCTCTCGTCTGGTCCAGGAATTGCATTCCTAACACAATCGGAAAATCATCCATAGGAACAATGGAGAAGTCAAGTTTACCTTTCCATTCTCCCATTTGTAGCTCGACCCCTCGGGCTACTCCAAAGATTGGCTGCGCTTGAGTGTTCACCGTCTTTAGCCAGCCTTTCTCCTCCTTGAACTTGATGCCAAGTCGTTGTGCTTCCTCCTTCTTCATGAAGTTGTGAGTAGCACCGGTATCGATCAATGCACGGGACTCCCTCCCTTGCACGATGGGTCTAGTAAACATCCTCCCAGCTTGCTCCTCCTTGGCATCTTTGGTTGAGGCTTTAACAGCACTCAACAGTTGCATGGAACTCATCCTTGGTGCTTCCATTGCTTCGGCCTCCCTTGCCATGGCTGCCAGCTTGTTCCTCTTCGGGCAATCCATAGCTCTATGTGGCCCCTCACATAGAAAACATGAGAGCTTGAGTCTCTCGTACTTGCCCCGATTTTCACCTCCCCCATGTGTGGGTTTGGCTGGACGAAAGGACTTGTAGGGCTTGAAGGACTTGAAAGGCTTGTCCTTCCACTCCTTGGTTTCGTGGGCTGCTCCCCCACCTTTAGCCTTGTAGTCACGGAAACTCTTAGGCTTAGGTGGGTTTGAACTCTCGGCCTTGCTCTCAAATTCTGCCAAGGATTCGGCCTCGGAAATTACATCGTTGAGTTCCTTGACATTGCGTCGATGAAGCTCCAACTTGGCCCAACTTTGTAGGCCTCCCAGAAATACGTACATGGCCTCCATCTCGGGCATGTCTGGGATCTCCAACAAGACTTCCGTGAACTCCCTCACGTAGTCTCGGATGTTGCCCTTGTGGGACAACCTGCGAAGCTTCTCCCTCGCCTCTAGCTCCCCATTTCTTGGTGAGAAATGTGCCTTCAGGAGCCTTTTAAAATCTCCCCATGTCTCCATCTTCAAGGTGCCACGCTCAATTTGAGCATGCTTCATCCTCCACCAGGTTGTGGCACTGTCGGATAGATACAGTGGGGCTTGGGAAAGTCGATCTCCATCGCTCTCCATGCCCACCCCTTGAAAGTATTGTTCAAGGTTGAAAAGGAAGTTGTCCACTTCCTTGGCATTCCTCGTCCCACCAAATGACTTTGGCCTTGGGACATCCAGCTTCATCTTGGGTTTGGCAACCCCTTGCGCATTTCCCTTCTTGCAATCCTCCCTGATTCCAACCAAATCATCCTTAAATGAAGAGATCTCGGCAAGAAGATTTACCTTGAAGTCATCTAACTCTTCCCTCCAAGAGTGGATAGCAATGAGGGCGCCTTGCATCTCCTCACGAAGCTCATTCACGTCCTCAGACTCAAGCTCGCTTATGCGTTGGCCATATTCCTCAATCATATCCTTGTCATCGGCAACCTTCATCTCCATACGAGTGATCCTTGCCTCCAATGATGACAGATGATCAACAGTCTTCATTCTCTTCTTAGGTTCGGGAGCACGTTGGGGTAGTCTCCCCACACGGACCTCCTCGACCTCCTCTTCAAAATGGATGTTGGCATCAGAAGTACTAGGCATCTCCATTTCTCTCTCAAAGGATTGAGCCGTAGCTCCGCTACCAACTGTCACGGGACTAGAGTTTTGCGGAATAGAAACTCTCCGTGCGGCCTTAGACTATCGCTCTCGCAATAGGCTAAGTAAGCCTTCCTCACAAAGCTAGCTAGAATGCTAAGCTTAGAACCGAACCGAAAGGAGAGAGACACACAAGAATGGAGAGAAAGCTCTAAACTCTCAATATTGCAAGTATTGCTGGATGATTACAAATGAGGGGAGGCACCCCTTATATAGCCTTTACAACTCCCCAATGAATGGTGGAGATCAAGCCGTATGATCTAACGGTTATATACAAAAGTAGAAAGCACAAATGCGGATCCCAAGTAAGCTCCTTGATTCCCTCACTTAGTGGGGAACATAGTGGGAAACATAGTGGGGAACATAATGAGGAAAGATTCCCTCATTGATTAATGTGCTCCTTGATTTGGGAGTCGGGTCCCACACGAAGCCGAATGACTCGTAGTCTGATATGCAGAATGACTCGTAGTCTGATATTCGGTCGTGACAAAATGCATGCCAAAGATAGGGAAAGTCGGACTCAAGAGGGAACACACAAGAGAAACCAGAATTTGCAAGATGGTGAGTGATCAAAGGGGTTCCCAAACCAATGGCAATCAGATGAAAGTGAGTGGGAATCTTGCAATGGCAGACAAGGGTAAGTGGAGAGGTGTGTTTTAGCTGGAAAAGGAGAGAAACATTCTGGTGGGAGGGCCAGGAAATGATGCTTAATCAAGTGTGTTAGGGAAAGTTGAAGTTTGACTTAATCATGTGTGTAATGTCTAGTTAGGTGGGTAATGAACCAAAGGAAAATTCAAAAGGATCACCACCAGGAGAGGAATTCCGACTTTAGCTTGAAAGGAAGAGCATCAGGTATGAAAATGGCAGACAACTTTGATTTAGAATGTGGCCTACACAAAAGGTTAAGCATGTGAAGGCAGATTTGAACAATAATGGCATAACTAGACACTCAACTTGTATAAACACATAAGGGACCCAAATTATGGCTGTATGTGATGTGGATCCTGAGGTAAGTATGGTAAGGTAATGTAGGTTTAATCCAGGTGAAAATCTTATGTAATTACCCACTGTAATTGCTGAGTTACGGTACGGTAACAAAAATCAGGGATTTACGGTGATCAATTTTTTTTTGTGACTGGTGTATCTGATTTTACTCTATGATGATTGTCTAATTACATAGCCAATTTAATCAATGTAGAATGAGTACATTGGGCCTTAGGAAATTTCCGAATGGACTTGGGCCTTGGGAATGGTAATTGGACCGAAAATATGAAGATACGAATCAAATACGGGCTGCAGCAGTTTTACGATCGGACAATTCGTAAAACTGCATCATATAAGTAGTGTATATTTATGTTTTTGAGAAGTTACATGGCCAAGGATCTAATTACTTTTACCTTTCATAGGGTTACTCAGATGTCTAAGGTTCACTCAGGTCCATCTAAATCGTAAAATGTTACCGTCACACAGTAAACAAAACTCATCCGGAGTACTCGACGGGGTGGGGACTTACCAAGCTAATATGGTAGAAATGGATATAGTAAAAATTTAGGGATTGCCGAAATGACTCGTACGGGCGTCGAAGCCATTAGCTAATAGGTCTAGTACATATCTAACACTCAAAATGCTGAAAAATAACTTATACGATAAAAATAAAAAGGAAGAATAACTGATGGAAACCTCTAAAAGAGCGAGGTCTCACAGAGTCTGGATGTCAAGATGCTCTATAGGCTAGTTCGAGTCTGGATGTTAGGTTGCCCTGTTTGAGAGTGACAAGATGACTTCTATACGCTGCTGCAAGAGTGCTCCTAGGCCAGTTCAAGTCTAGATGTCAGAGACAACTAAAAGACTTGTTGCAATATTGATTGTCTAACCATTTACCCTTTGTGCAGCAAAGCCTTGGACAACACAGGTGGAAGGGGATGGTCTTTTCTTTTCCTACTGTCGAGAGTAACCTGATGAGTTTTCCTGCCTGTGTACTTCTGATTTTCAGAAGTGTTTGTAGTACCCTTAGCCTTAGTTTCGGTCCTAACCCTTTTGATTGATTCTTGAATTGCGTGATACCCTTAGACGAGTAGGGATGATATGATGTTGTTTGGGAATCCCTAAGACCTATGATGCTATGACCCTACTGAGATTCTTATAACTCATCCCTTCTTTTCTTCCCCTTTGCAGGCTTAGGTGTGTACTTTCTTGCTGGTACCTTCTGAAACTTCTGAATAGTATAACTCTTTCATCGTTTATTGTATCTCTAAATTAATAGCTTGTTGGAAAACTCTTTTCATCCTCTTTCCAATCATATTTTTTTTTAGTTTGGACGTTCATACTTCTTTGTCAAAAGATAAGTTGAAAATTGGCGGCAAAATTAAGTTTTCGGCGAAACTGCCAAAATCTTCTTGAACTTCAGAATAGCATAACTCTTTCATCGTTTGTTGGATCCCTGAAAATAGTAGCTTGTTGGAAAGGTCTATTCATCCTCTTTCCAATCATTTTTTTTTTATCAGGAGGTTAGTATTTATTTCTCTAAGGTTAAGTTGAAAATCGGCGACGGAATTAAGTTTTTAGATTTCTACAGTTTTTATCTTCGGTTGATTTCTGTTGTCATTTCACGTGTTCTTATGATTTCTTAGCATCTATTCATGATGTATGATCATGAATTTTTTTCTTTTAAACTTCTCTATACTTAAAATCGAAATTGTCCTATGCCCTACTCTTAGCGACGAAATTTGCATAGTTAATTGGAATGGTAATCCAGGTTGAATCTTGTTAAGTTCCTGGCTATCAAATCACACATCCAAGGGGGAGGCATCTGCAGCATCTGATCACTGAATTCTTAAAGGTTTGGTGAGTGGAATTAGTAAGGAAATAGGGTATTCAATTGATTATTGAATATGCATACTTAGTTTGTTTTCGTCTTTGCCTGGTGATAATATAGGTGGTTCAGAATTATCTAATAAAGGCAAAAAAGTAGCTTCTTGTTCAGAGACAAGAGAGGTACGATCTACGCCTCATCGTTTTCTCCAGAGACCCCTATTATTTTCTTGATGTTTTTTATACCTGCCCTTGTTATATTGCATGCGATTTGATTATAGGGTGAGAGTATGAATTTTGGATTGAGATATGGATCTCATAGGCTATATCGAACCCCTGAGTTAGGTATTGAATGCTTGAGTTGAATATGTTATGTGAATTGAATATGCTGATTGTGTTCTGACATGATTGAGGATACCCTGCAATGGTATTATGCTTTGTACTTGCCTGTGTGTGCTTGTACGTGTTTGTGTGTCAAGATCCTTTTCCGGTGGCTATTCGGGGTAAGCGCTGATGCTCCTAGGGAGAGGAGAGGTTCTTACTGGTATGGGAGTTGTATGGGTGGCAAACCCCAGCATGTGTGCGCTGGATGTCTGGTCCATGTGTGGCCGGAACCCTGTCATTGTGTGGCAGGAAGCCCTTATCCTTGTGTAGTTTGGGATGCCCTAGTCCGTGTGTGGCTTGGGAAGACTTGTCCTTGTGTGGCAAGACGACGGAACCCTGTCCTTGTGTGGCAGGAAGCCCTTATCCTTGTGTGGTTCGGGATGCCCAAGTCCGTGTGTGTCTTGGGAAGACTTGTCCTTGTGTGGCAAGACGACTTACTAGGCTTACTGATTAGCTTGTGTGTTAACCGTTTACCCTTTGTGAAGTAAGCCTTGGACAACGCAGGTGGAAGGGGATGGCCTTTCTTCTTTATTGTCGAGAGCAATCTGACGAGTTCTACCTGCCTGTGTACTTCTAATTTTTCGGAAGTGATTGTAGTCCTCCCTCAACCATAGATTCGGCCTTAACCCTTTTTGATTGGTTCTTGAATTGCATGATCCCCTTTAGTTGTTTAGGAATGATCTAATGTGAATTGAGAGATTTGTGTTTAGGGTTTATGCAGATCTTATGATGCCGTGACCCTACTGAGATTCTTGTAATCTCAAACCGTTGTTTTTACCATTTTTCAGGCTTAGGTACATCCACTATCCGTGGTACCAGTGTGTGAGATCAAGGCTGCATGGCAGAGCGATATCGCATCACATTTGCATACTTGTTTACTTTCGCATATAACATGCATGATTGAGCTACATTCTGGTTTATTTTAAGAACCCTCCTTTGCTTGTTATTTTAGAAATATGTTGGAGGATTTCTTACTGGTTATTTGGATCCCTATGGGACTTGTGTGTTATGAACCCAATGATTTAATCTAAAGACTTCCGCTGATGTTTTATTCACTCCGTATGTTACCAGATTATTTGTCCAATATCATGCTCCAATTGTTGTTAAACATTAAAATAAACATGTTAAAAGTCTGAAGTTAATGGTAAGCCTGGTGAGATTCAGATAGGTCCTAGGTGTCATTTGGGCTTATTTGGATTTCACGGCGGTGATGACCTTAATCAAGCAAATAGTAATAGTTAGGAATTGGGGTCATCACACCAGGAGCCGATCCAGCTGAAATGACTATTTTGCCCCTAAAGAAATGCATGCGTGATGGCCTAAAATGGTTGCTACCAGATATTTTCTATTTTAATTCTGGTATTTTTATATTAATTATCCGTAGTTTTATCTCTTATTATCTAAGGTATTAGATAATTATTCTTTTTAAATAAAATATCCGGTTTAATAGATATATCATTTTAAATAGAATTATCTTTTTAAATAGAATTATCCATCTAATAGAATTATCCTTTAACTATCCTTTTAAGCTTAAAAGTAGGGGTTTACCTCTTAGCTAAACCTCCTTAGATACCTATAAACATACTAAAACCCACATAGAAATTTCGTAATTTATCCCATTCTTCTCAATTTCCGATTTTTGCCTAAACCCTAGTTGAAACTCCTTAATCTTCATCTTGGCATAACTTTCTCATTCTTTATCGGATTCTTACAAATAATAGCTTGTTAGAAAGCTCTCTTCATCCTCTTTAAAAAAATCCTGGGTTTTTTTATCTGGAGGCTATTTTTTCTTTATTAAAAGGTAAATCATATTTTGACAGAATTGCCAAAATCCGTTTGAATTTCAAAAGAGCATAACTCTCTCATCCTTTGTCGAATTCTAGAAAATAATAGCTTGTTGGAAAGATCTCTTCATCCTCTTTCCAAAAGTCTTGGGTTTTCATCTGAAGGTTAGTTTTTCTTTGTTAAAAGTTAAATTATATTTCGGCAGAATTGTCAAAATCTGCTTGAACTTCAAAATAACATAACTATTTCATCATTTGTCGGATTCTTGCGAATAATAGCTTGTTGGAAAGCTCTTTCTGTTCTCTATCCAGACATTTTTTTATCTTCTGGAGGTTAGTTTTACTTTGTCATAATTTAGGTATAAATTCAACGGGATTAGGTTTCAAAATTGTGTGATTCTGTCTTCAATTGATTTCTGTTATTGTTCCTCTTGTTGTATGATTGTTTAGCATCCATTCATGATTTTATAATCATGAATTCACTCTTTGAATCTTCCCTATTCATGAACTCGGCATGCCCTACCTTTTCCCTATTGATGCCTATCTTGATCAACTGATTAACCTATTGGATTCTGACCTTCTTTTTTTTTATTGTACATGTTACAAACACCTATTCTTTTCCTAACTTCATGAAATCACAACCCCTAACCTCTCTAATGTTGAAATCGCAAGTTTCCCTATAAACCTTAAGGTGTTGCTGAAATTTGTATATTGAATTAGGGTGAAATATCAATTAGATTCTTACTGAGTTATTGGCCATCACATCACACATTCAGGGGAAAGATATTGCTGCATCCGGATCGCTGGATTTGGGTAGGTTAATTGGTAAGGATTTCCAATGCCTTTGGTTTTTAATTAAGTGGTCTTGTGGCTTAGTATTGTATGGTCTTTGCCTTGTAATTGTTTAGGAGATTCTGATCTTATTTGAATGGAAAAGGATTGCTTCTGATTCAGACACGTGAGAGGTAGGATCTATGCCTCATTGGTTCCTTTGGTTAACCTATTGTTTGATTATTTTAATATGGGTAAATTCAATTGCCTATCTTGGTTATATGCTTGCGAAATGTGTGATTATGATGATAGGGAATCTCGGAAATTAATAGGAAAATAGGTTGCCTGATTCGGTTATGAGTTTAAGGATTGATCTTTGATTTGTATTGTGATTTGATTGAGGATCCTTTATTGTGATTTGTTTATGCATGTACTATATGTGTATGCGTGTTGTCATGGGACTAGAGTTTTGCAGAATAGAAACTCTTCGTGCGGCTTTAGACTATCGCACTTGCAATAGGCTAAGTCAGCCTTCCTCACAAAGCTAGCTAGAATGCTAAGCTTAGAACACAACCGAAAAGAGAGAGGGACACAAAGAAATGGAAAGAAAACTATATACTCTCAATATTGCAAGAATTTCTGGATGATTACAAACGAGGGGAGGCATCCCTTTTATAGCCAATACAACTCCATAATGAATGGTCGAGATCGAGTCAAGTGATCTAATAGTGTCTATACAAAAATATACAAGGCAAGCACTAATGGCTGATTTCCCATCTGTAGTAATCTTTGATTACATTGATTACCTTGATTTCCCAAATTGGGTCTCCTATATAGCAAGAATGGATTCCCATTGAATTCCTTGATTGCCTTTGATTAATTCTCCATTAATGTGCTGATTCTCCTTGATTGAGGCACCAGATTTCAGGGACGAGTCACACACGGAGCCGAATAACGCGTAGTCTGAGTTTTGGTCGTGACATTCTCCCTCACAAAACTCGACAATGTCCTCGTTGTGTGCTGCCTCAAGAACTCATTGATCTCATCTTGATATTTCCAAAGATTGGATTCACTCTCCCAACTAGTCTCACCAGGAGGGTCTCCTTTCCAATGAACCAGATACTCCATATGGTTCATATGCTTCCCGCTCACACGCCTTGATAAAATCTCATCAAGGTGTTTGCCATGAGTCTTGATGGCTGCAAGCTCGGCCCTTCTATTAAGTGCATCCGCCACCAAGTTTGCCTTCCTCGGCTTATACTCAAGTATGTAATCGAACTCTACCAAAAAATCTTGCCACCTTGCTTGCTTCAGCGATAGCTTCTTCTGCGAAAGGAAGTAGCTTGTGGCAATGTTGTCAGTCTTGAAAACGAACTTGATCCCCAGCAAGTAATGTCTCCAAGCTCGCAAGCAATGCACCATGGCTGTCATCTCCTTCTCTTACACCATGTACTGCCTCTCGTATCATTCAGTTTGCGGCTCTCATAAGCAATTGGGTGCCCTTCTTGCATCAAGACACCACCAATTGAAATTCTGAAGCATCCGTCTGTACCTCTTATGGAAGTAGGTGGTTAGGCAAGGCTAACACCGGCTTCTCCACAGTGGCTGCCTTTAGAGCATCGAATGCCTCTTGGCATCCACTCGACCAATCCTATGCCTTGTTTTTCTTGAATAACTCGGTCAAGGGTGTGGCAATGGAAGAGTACCCTCGTATGATTCGTGACCTTCTTTGGTGGTTGCCAATCCTTGATAGCTTGGATCTTGGCACCATCCATCTTGATCCTTCCTCCGCCCACTATGTGGCCAAGAAAAGTCACCGCTTGTTTGGCAAATACACACTTCTTCCGCTTGACATACAACTCATTGTCCCTCAAAGCTTGAAACACCATCCTTATATGTTGGATATGCTCCTTAACTGTGTGGCTGCATATCACTATATCATCCAAATACATAACAACAAAGCGGTCCAAGAACTTGTGGAGTACTTTGTTCATTAGTGTACAAAATGTAGCAGGTGCATTTGTTAAACCAAATGGCATGACCAAGAATTCATAAGAACCATACCGTGTGACACATGAAGTCTTGGCCTCATCTCCTTTTGCTATGCGGACTTGATAGTAGCCTGACCTTAGATCCAACTTGGTGAACCATCTCCCATCCCCAAGTTGATCGAACAAGTCAGTAATGAGAGGAATGGGGTACTTGTTCTTCACAGTTACCTTATTTAAGGCCCGGTAGTCAATGCACAATCTCAGCGACCTATCTTGCTTCTTTTGGAAAAGCACAGGTGTTTCGTAAGGTGTTTTAGATGGTTGGATGAATCCCGCATCCAACAACTCCTTCAGCTGCCTCCATGATTCAACTAACTCCAGAGGTGCCATTCGATAAGGGATTTTCGCAGTTTTTTTGGCCCTGACTTCTAACTCGATGGCATGGTCTCCTCTGGTATGGGTGGTAACTTCTTCAGGAGTTCCTTGGGCATCACATCGGCAAACTTCCCAAGAACTTCCATAACTTGGATGTGCACATCGTCATCAGCAGTTGTGTCTTCATCCATCACCAAGGTAGCTAGAAATGTGGGTTCTAGTTTCCTTACTCCCTTCTTCAATTGCATGAATGACAGTGTTTTTGCCTTCAACTCTTTCTCTCGAGCAACAGGCACTACGCAACACTGGCTCCCTTCTGAAAGTATGAGGGTGTTTGTGCAAGACACTGGGACTACTCTCGTCTGATCCAAGAACTGCATCCCTAACACAATCGGAAAATCATCCATAGGAACAATGGAGAAGTCAAGTTTACCTTTCCATTCTCTCATTTGTAGCTCGACCCCTCGGGCTACTCCAAATATTGGCTGGGCTTTAGTGTTCATTGTCTTCAGCCAGCCTTTCTCCTCTGGGAACTTGATGCCAAGTCGTTGTGCTTCCTCCTCCTTCATGAAGTTATGAGTAGCACCGGTATCGATCAATGCACGAGACTCCCTTCCTTGCATGATGGGTCTAGCAAACATTCTCCCAGTTTGCTCCACCTTGACATCTTTGGTTGAGGCTTTGACGACACTCAACAATTGCATGGAACTCATCCTTGGTGCTTTCATCTCTTTGGCCTCCATAGAAATGGCTGCCAACTTGTTCCTCATCGGGCAATCCACAACATTATGCGGCCACTCTCATAGAAAGCATGAGAGCTTGGGTCTCTCGCCCTTGCCCCGATTTTGACCTCCCCCTTGTGTGGGTTTGGCTGGACAGAAGGACTTGAAAGACTTGTCCTTCCCCTCCTTAGCTTCGTGGACTACTCCCCCATCTTTAGCCTTGTAGTCACGAAAACTCTTAAGATTAGGTGGGCTAGAACCCTCGGGCTTCCTCTCGAATTCTGCCAAGGATTCAGCCTCGGAAATCGCATCGTTGAGCTCATTAACATTGCATCGATGAAGCTCCAGCTTGGCCCAACTTTGTAGGCCTCCCAAAAACACGTATATGGCCTTCGTATCGGGCATGTCTGGGATCTCCAATAAGACTTCCTTGAACTCCCTCATGTAGTCATGAATGTGGCCTTTCTGAGACAACTTGTGAAGCTTCTCCCTCGCTTTTACTCCACATTTCTCGGTGAGAATTGTGCTCTCAGGAGCCTTTTGAAATCTGCTCACGTCTCCAACTTCAAGGTGTCACGCTCGATTTGAGCATGCTTCATCCTCCACCAGGATGTGGCACTATCGGTTAGATACAGTGGGGCTTAGGAAAGTCGATCTCCATCGCTCTCCATGTCCACCCCTTGAAAGTATTGCTCAAGGGTGAAAAGGAAGTTGTCCACCTCCTTGGCATTCCTCGTCCCACCAAATGACTTTGGCTTCGGGACATCCAGATTCACTTTGTGCTTGGCAACTCCTTGCACTACGCCATTCTTGCATTCATTCCTTATTTCAACCAAGTCATCCTTAAATAAAATGATTTCAGCAAGAAGATTTATCTTGAAATCATCTAACTCTTGCCTCCAAGAGTTGATAACAATGAGGGCATCTTGCATCTCCTCACGAAGCTCATTCACGTCCCCTAACTAAAGCTCGCTTATACGTTGGCCATACTCCTTAAGTGTATCTTTGTCATCGGCAACCTTCATCTCCATACGAGTGATCCTTGCCTCCAATGTGACAGATGATCAACAGTCTTCATTCTCTTCTTACTTGGTTCAGGAGCACGTTGGGGTAGTCTCCCCACACGAACCTCCTCTACCTCCTCAACAACAGAGATGTTGGCATCAGCAGGCATCTCCATTTCTCTCTCAAATAATTGAGTCGTAGCTCCGCTACCAACTATCACGGGACTAGAGTTTTGCGGAATAGAAACTTTCCGTGCGGCCTTAGACTATCGCACTCACAATAGGCTAAGTCAGCCTTCCTCACAAAGCTAGCTAGAATGCTAAGCTTAGAACACAACCGAAAAGAGAGAGGGACACAAAGTGTGACCACCCCAATTCCTAACTATTAATAGTTGCTCCGATCAAGGTCATTACCGCCGTGAAGCCCAAATAAGCCTAAATGACACCTAAGACCAATTTGAATCTCACCAAGAATAAATTTCCGATTTTAAGCTTGTTAATCTTATTGCTTATCAACAATTGGAGCATGATATTGGACACATGTTCTAGTATCATACGGAGTAAATAAAACATCAGCGGAAGTCTTAAATTAAATCTTTGGGTTCATAACACACAAGTCCCATAGGGATCCACATAGGTTAGCAAGAAATTCTTCATCAAGGTTCGGAAATAGCAAGTAAAGAAGAGTGCCTAAAATAAACCAGAAAGTTGCCCAATCATTCATGTTATATGCGCAAGTAACAAGTATGCAAATGTGATGCGATATTGCCCCGCCGTGCAGCCTTGATCTCACACCCTGGTACCACGAGCAGTGAATGTACCTAAGCCTGAAAAATGGTAAAAACAATGGTTTGAGATTACAAGAATCTCGGTAGGGTCACAACATCATAAGATCTAAAGAATCCCTAAACACAAATCTCCCAATTCATATAAGATTATTCCTAAACAACTAAAGGGGATCACGCAATTCAAAAATCAATCAAAAGAGGTTAGGGCCGAATCTATGGCTGAGGAAGGACTGCAAACACTTCCAAAAGCTCAGAAGTACACAGGCAGGTGAAACACATCAAATTGCCCTCGGAAATGAAGAAGAAAGGCCATCCCCTTCCACCTGTGTTGTCTAAAACTTACTGCATAAAGGTAGGTGGTTAACACGCAAACTAATCAGTAAGCCTTTCATCTTGTCCTCGCAAGGACAAGTCGACTAGTCCCACACGGACAAGTCTTCCCTAGTCACATACCTATTAGGGCATCCCAAACCTCGCAAGATAAGGGCTTCCTGCCTCGCAAGACAGGGATCCGACCTCGCAAGGACAGATATCCAGCGTGCACTTGCTGGTTTGCCGCCCATACAACTCCCTAAACTGGCAAGAACCTCTCCTCTCCCTAGGAGCATCAGCGCTTACCCCGAATGGCCACAAGAATAGAATCCTGACACACAGACACGTACAAGCACACACAGGCAAGTACAAAGCATAATACCACAACAGGGTATTCTCATTCATATCAGAACACAATCAGCATATTCAATTCACATAGCATATGCAACCCAGGCACTTAATACCTAACTCAGGGGTTCGATATAGCCTATGAGATCCATATCTCATTCCAAATTTCACACTCTCACCCTATAATCCAATCGCATGCAATACAACAAGGGCAGGTAACAAAAACATCAAGAAAATAACAGAGGTCTCTGGAGAAACCGATGAGGCGTAGATACTACCTCTCTTGTCTCTGAACAAGAAGCTACTCCTTTTCCTTTATTAAGTAAATCCGAACCACCTAAATTATCACCAGGCAAAGACGAAAACAAACTAAGCATGCATATTCAATAGTCAATTGAATACCCTATTTCCTTACCAATACCACTCACCAAACCTATCAGAAAACTAGTGATCAGACGTTGCAGGTGTCTCCCCATTGGATGTGTGATGTGATAGCCAGGAACTTAACAAGATTAAACCTGAATTTACCATTCCAATTAACCATGCAAATCTTGTCGCTAAAAGTAGGGCATAAGACGATTTTGTCTTAACCTTAAACAGAGAAATATTTACATCCAAGCTGCGATTTATATATGGTTTGAAAGAGGATGAAAAGATCTTTCCAACTAGCTATTATTTGTAAGGATCTGACAAACGATTAGAAAGTTATGCTATTTTGAAGTTCAAGAAGATTTGGCAAAAACCTAAATCCGCTGACGATTTTCAAATTAACCTTAGATAAACAAATACTAATCTCCTGACAAAAAATCATAAATGGTTGGAAAGAGGATGAAGAGATCATTCCAACAAGCTATTATTCGCAGAGATCCGACAAACGATGATTGAGTTATGCTGGTTTGAAGTTTCTGCGAATTATGACGACTATAGGGAGGTATAGGGTTTTAGGCTCATACGAATTTGTAAGTTTTCTATGAATGATTTTTGTGGGGTTCGCTTCCTATTTATAATGAATGGGTATAAAATTATGATTACTACTTTCAATCACTTTATCATAATAAGATAATCTACCAGATAATTAAACTCTAAATTATCTTCCCTATTTTTAGGGTCTTTAATCTCTAAGGCAATTATCCCTCTATAAGGACAATCTCTAAGGCAATTATCCCTCTATAAGGACAATCTCTAAGGCAATTATCCATCAATAAGAACTTAAATCAAAAGGAATTTAAAACAAAGTTAACTAGTAAACAATCTTACCAATTTCGGTCATCACACATCCTTTCCTTCAGGGGCAAAATTATCTTTTCAGCTGCACTGGCTTCTGGACTTCTAGGACTCAAAATTTGGGGTCTTACACAAAGGAATGGAGAGAAAACTATAAACTCTCAATATTGGAAGAATTGCTAGTTGATTACAAATGAGGAGAGGCACCCCTTATATAGCCAATACAGCTCTCCCAATGAATGATGGAGATCGAGTCAACCGATCTAATGGTGTATATACAAAAAAATACAAGGCCAGCACTAATGACTGATTTACCATCTATGGTAATCTTTGATTACATTGATTACCTTGATTCCCCAAATCGGGTCTCCTATATGGCAGGAATGGATTCCCATTGAATTCCCTGATTGCCTCTGTTTGATTCTCCATTAATGTGCTGATTCTTCTTGATTGAGGCACCAGATTTGAGGGACGGGTCACAGACGAAGCCGAATAATGCGTAGTCTAAGTTTCGGTCGTGACAATGTATGTGCCCTGTTTCTGCTTTGTTTGAAGGATCCTTTTGTCATTGGTCATACTAGGTAAGTATTGTTGTTCCTAGGGAGAGGAGAGATGCCTACCGAACTGGGAGGTTTATGGGTGGTTATTCCCAGCAAGAGCTCGCTGGATGCCTTGTAGGCCAGTTCAAGTCCAGACGTTAGGAAGCCTTGTAGGCCAGTTCGAATCTGGATGTCAAGATGCCCTAAAAACCAGTTCGAGTCTGGACTTCAAGATGCTCTATAAGCCAATTCGAGTCTGGACGTTAGGTTTTCTTGTTTGAAAGTGACAGGATGACTTGTATACGATGTTGCAAGAATGCTTCTATGCCAGTTCAAGTCTGGATGTCGGAGACAACTAAAAGGCTTGTTGCAATATTGATTGTCTAACCATTTACCTTTTGTGTAGCAAAGTCTTGGACAACACAAGTGGAAGGGGATGACCTTTTTTTTTCCTACTGCCGAGAGTACCCTAATGAGTTTTCCTGCCTGTGTACTTCTGATTTTCAGAAGTGTTTGTAGTCCATCCTCAGCCTTAGTTTTGACCCTAATCTTTTTGATTGATTCTTGAATTGTGTGATACCCTTAGATGAGTAGGGATGATATGATGTTGTTTGGGAGATGTTTGATTAGGAATTCCTAAGACTTATGATACTGTGACCCCACTGAGATTCTTGTAATCTCATCCCTTCTTTTCTTCCCTTTTGCAGGCTTAGGTATGTACTTTGTTACTGGTACCAAAGTTGTGAGATCAAGGCTGCATAGCTGGACGAATTTGTGCCTCTTTTCTATTGAATGGGCATGCCATGTCTTTGAACTTGTGTGGATTTGAATTCTGGCTTTCCAATCCCTCTCTCTCTTTTTATTGCTTCCGAAATATGCATGATATTATTGGTTGATGTTTTGAGATTCCTATGGGACTTGTGTGTTATGTTTCCGCTTGTTATGAGTATTAATATAAGTCTTCCGCTGATGTTTTCTTTCACTCCGTATAAGCCAAAAATTCATTAATGTATGAATATGCTCCAACCTTTAAATAGCATATAAATCAACCAATAAAATTGACAATTAGGTGACTTGAGCCTTGTGGGATTTTTAAATAGAACCTTGCGAGGGTTTATTTGGGTTTTACGGTGATAAGTGTCCTAATAAGTTGGGTTTGGGTCCTTACATCATCGGCTAATAATGATGATTTTTCTAAAGAATTAAAAAATAATATTTTAATATTTACTTATGAATAATAAAAATTATTAATTTGTATATTTTTTCCCGTGACCAAACATGCATGCATTCAAGGGGTGCCAACCTGTGATAGTATCACCAGAAGCATAAACCAAGCCAACGCAGAGCAAGACAAGGTGGTCTTGTGTTGTCCTTTACCGACCAGATATTTCTACCTATTCGATAGGATTGATATTCAATCAGAAGAGATTTATTGTGCTGCTGCTTCATTTTGGCGGATTGACCCATAAAAAGTAAAGATAAACAAAAACAGACATGGCACAGACGGCTGTATCTTCCCTTTCTGCATCCGCAGTCTCTTCATTGACCCATAATTCGCCACATTCAACCCCCAATTCCTCCCTCTATTCCCTGCACTTCCCTCCGAGGCTTCGCCCACTTCAGCTTCCAAGTACTGCGCTTTCGTCTCGCTCAAGTTCCCGAACCTTGCTCGTAGTACTTTTTTTATTTTTATTTTTCTTTGTGTTGCTTTCTTGTTGGGTTTGAGGGATAGGATTAGCAGTTTGGTGTTTCGATGACTAAATGAAAGCAATTAAAATTCATAAAGCTTTTGGTTCCCGAGCTTAAAGAACATACGGCCACTTGGTGGGTTTTGTAATTCAAAATTAACTACTACTTGTTTTTTTCTCTTTAGGATAGGATAAAGACAGAGATGGAGAAGGTAATGTTGCATAGCATGTTGGAGCTTCTTTTGCTTGATTTCGCTGGGTTTCAACTTGCTAGTTCATAGTAGTTGGTTGCTCTGACATTTCTGTGTGTTAGGATATTCTGATTAGTTTTGCTTTGTCATGAGTTAATGTGATGACAAGTCTAACATAATTATTCAATTGGTGACTTCTGCCGTGGGAGATTGCATATAAGCTCGCTTTTGCCATGACTTTCTGATCCAGTCATATATTTGTATTCCTCTGATGATCTATCCAACTTTTTCTACTTCTTGAAATGCTTCTACTGCAAATTGAAAAGAGCAGGCACATTCTAAATTGAATGGAATACTTGTATTAATGCTGCCACCGGCTTAATTCTCTTGGTATGCAGCTTAGCCAGGCTGCTATTTTTACATATTTGTAACAATGGCACTGCAAAACCCGTCCATGCAGGTTGCAGCGAAGAAGCAAACATATTCCTCCCTTGATGAGTTGCTGCAAAATTCTGACAAACCTGTGTTGGTTGACTTTTATGCAACCTTGTAAAATCCCTTCAATAAAATTCCTAAAATTAAGGAAGAATGGTTCTAGAATTTTATTCCGATAATTATCTTACCTTATTTAGCCTCTAAAATAGAAAAATTAATCTCATAAATATCCTATATAAATAGTAGCCGGCCACACTTGCCCACACATTAAAAACGCACAATTTTCATTAAACATCAACCCCTACACCCTATTGCAGCCGGAATTTTCCTTGATCTTCAAGCTAGCATAACTCTCTCATCCTTTGTCAAAATTTTGCAAATAATTAGCTTGTTGGAAAGCTCTTTCCATCCTCTATCTAACTATCTTATGTTAGTCATCAGAAGGTTAGTTTTTCCCTGTCAAAATTCAAGTCGTATTTTGTCGATTTTGGTGCCGAATTATGTGATTCTTCCTTCAATTGATCTTTGTTATTGTTTCTTCTGTTCGTATGATTGTTTGGTATCCATTCATGTTGTAAAATCATGAATTCATCCTTTGAATCTTCCCTATACATGAAATCGGCATACCCTACTCTTTTGTTCTATTGTTGCCGATTTTGATCAACTGATTAACCTATTGGTTTCTGATCTTGTTCCCTTTGATTGTATGTGTTATTAACACTTATTCCTTCGTTGTTAACATGAAATCACAACCCCTAAGGCTTGTATACATGAAATCGCAAATTGCCCTACTGCCCTATTCTTAGTGCCGAAAACTTGTGTGATGATTAGGATGGTAATTCAGGTTGATTTCTACTAAGTTCTTGGCTATCACATCACACATTCGAGGGGGAGGCACCTGCGGCATCTGATCACTGGTTTCTGATAGGTTTTGTGAGTGAAATTGGTAAGGAAATAGGATATCTACTTGATTATTAAGTATGCACGCTTAGTTTGGTTTTGTCTTTGCCTTGTGATGTTATAGGTGGTTCGGATCCCTTGAATAAAGGCAAAGGAATAGCTTCTTGTTTAGAGACAATAGAGGTAGGATCTATGCCTCATCGGTTTCTCCAGCGATCCTTGTTATTGGTTGTTATTTTCGATCCATGCCTTTATGATGTTGTATGCGCATATGTTAGATGGTGTATGCATGAGTTGCAGATTGATTTGAGACTTATCTAGGCTATATCGAATCCCTTAAGATAGGTTATGAGTGCTTAGTTTGCATATGTTGTATGTATTGAATATGCTGATTGTGTTTTGTTATGATTGAGGATACCCTATTGTGGTATTGTGCATTGTACTTGCTTGTGTGTGCTTGTACATGTTTGTGTGTCAGGATTTTTTTCCGATAGCCATTCAGGGAAAGCGCTGATACTCTTAGGGAGAGGAGAGGTTCTTACTAGTATAGGGGTTGTATGGGTGGCAATCCCCAGCATGTGCACGCTGGATGCCTAGTCCTTGTGTGGCTAGATGCCTTCTCCTTGTATGGCAAGATGTCCTTATCCTTGTGTGGTTTGGATGCCTTTATCCTTGTGTGGTTTGGATGCCTTTATCCTTGTGTGGTTTGGATGTCCTTGTCCTTGTGTGGCTTGGATGCCTTGTCCTTATGCAGCATGATGAATAGGCTTGCTGCTTAGCTTGTGTGCTAACATTTATCCTTTGTGTTGTGAAGCTTTGGACAACATAGGTGGAAGGGGATTGCCTTTTCCTATTGCCGAGATGATTGTTGAGTTTTTCCTACCTGTGTACTTATGATTTTTGGAAGTGTTTGTAGTCCACCCTCAGCCTTAGTTTCGGCTCTACATCTTTGAATTTTTTAATGGATTGTGCGAATTCCCTTAGAAATGTAAGGATGATCTGATGTTGTTTGGGAGATATTTGTTTAAGATTTTTGTAGATCTTATGATGCTATGACCCTATTGAGATACTTGCAATCTCATCCTGAGATACTTGCAATCTCATCCTGTGATACTAGTATGTGAGATCAAGGCTACAAGGTGGGGCGATATAGCATTACATTTGTATACCTGATCCTTGATTGCTTGCGCATATGACATGCACTATGATTGGACTATTTTTCTAATTTTTCAAGTTCCTCCTTTGCTTGTTGTTTCCGAATTATGTTGGAGGTTTACTTGCTGGATATTTGGATCCCTATGGGACTTGTGTATTGTGGATTCATTGATTAAATTTAATGACTTCGGCTAATGTTTTCATTCACTCCATATGATACCAGAATACTTGTCCAATATGATGCTCCAATCGTTATACGTATAAATAATAAACATAATAAAATCGATATTAAAGGGATAAGCCTTGTGAGATTCAGATAGGTCTTAGGTTGGGTTTATTTTGGTTTCACAGCGGTAAGGGTCTCACTTAGGAGCAATCTTGGCAATATGAATGTGGGTTCTTACATTGTGTGTTGTGGTTCCCTTGATTAATTATAAAGATTTCCGCTGATATTTTTATTCACTCTGTACGTTACCAGAATGTTTGTCCATTATTATCATGCTCCAACCTTTAAAAGCATAACAAATGAATCGAATAAAATAGTTTAGGATGATTAGAGCCTTGTAAGATTTTGATAGGCCCTAGGTTGGGTTTGTTTGGGTTTCATAGTGGTAAGGGTCCTAATAGGTTGGGTTTGGGTCTTTACAGGTTTGGTAGCGGAGTATGGTTTAGGAAATATAACTTTGTTATATGCTAACATGTTTGCTGGTTTTGTGTTTATAGGGAGAGACATGCGCACATACCCACACTCTTAAGAGTTAATGCCGATAGTGACTTAAGGTTAAAATGCTTGCTTCATAATGTTTGATTGCTGTAGTTGATTATGTGTTTTGTTATGTGTTTATGTGTGTTATTGAATGTTGTATAACCTGATGCATTATGATTTGTTTTGATGATTGTCTTGCTTTGTTTCCTTGTAATTGCAGAGTGTGTGTGTAATTCGCTGCATGTTGATAGTGATCCCTAGATGTGTGTTGCCAAATGTTCTTGTATGCTAGCATGTGTGCCGAATGCATATGGTTAATTTGTATGATTGCCAAGTGTGTTTTAGGCGTGTATATATGCATTTCCGAGAGTGTTTCTATGTGTATTGCCAAGATTTGTGTATACTTGTATGCATATGTGTTTTATTTTTCAGCATATGCATATCATTCGATGTACGCCTCTCCATCAGGTACCACTTCTTCTCCTTAGTTTTGTAATTGGGTTATATATTCAGTGACTCTGTGTGCTTATATAGTATGGCAAGGCAGAACGCACCTAGAGATCGTCGGGGTAGGTATGAGATTCAAGCCGAACAACAACTTATTGACTAGAATGAACGAAATGCACAAAATGAGCAGAGAGGGCAAGCTGAGCCCGAAAACCAACTTGCGGCACCAGCTGCACCAGCTGCACCAGCCATTGATCCTGTAATGGCGCAAATACTAAATGTGTTGCAAAAGATTGCTGCAAATCAGCAGCGAATGGAAGCTCAATTCCAGAATGCTCCTGCACCCGCAGCACCTGCGGAAAATCCTATTCCTCCACTTGAACCTGTTCAGCTGGCTCATTCTAAGGAATTTGAGAGACTTCCAGTTGTCATTACCAAGCTGCTGAAGGAAACTTGTCAGCTAGGATGCAAAGATTTCATCGATTCAGTAGGTGCCATTGCGGCTCGTGAATGGATTGACACCCTATGTCGAGTGTCTTTATTCCTGCACATCTCGGATGATTATATGGTTGCAATTGCAACTTTCCTACTTGAAGGAGAAGCCCTCGCGTGGTAGTACCAAAATGCACTAGGATGAAAGAGCAATTTTGGTGGCCGAATATGAAGCGTCACATTGCTGAGTTCGTTGGTCGATGCCTTGTATGTTAACAAATGAAGATCGAGCATCAAAGACCTGTTGGTTTACTTCATTCACTTCAGATTCCAGAATGGAAGTGGGAGCATATCACGATGGACTTTGCGACCGGTTTGCCTAGATCTCAGCGAGGATTCAATGCCAACTGGGTGATTGTGGATCGATTGAAGAAATTTGTACTTCCTTCCTGTTTATGTTACAGACACCTGCGAGAGATTGACTGTTCATTATTTGGATGAAATTGTTCAATTGCATGGAGTGCCAGTTTCCATTGTTTCTGATCGTGATCTTTGTTTCATTTCACGATTTTGGGAGAAGTTTCAGAATGCATTGGGTCCGAGACTGAATTTCAGTATAGCTTTTCATCCCCAAACCGATGGTCAATTTGAAAAAACAATTCAGACTCTTGAAGATATGTTGTGTATGTGTGTGATAGATCGAAATACCAGTTAGGATCAATGTCTACCTTTGGAAGAATTTGCTTACAACAACAGTTTTCATATAAGCATTGGAATGGCTCCTTATGAAGCATTATATGGGAGACGTTGCAGAACACCGATTTGGTGGAATGAAGTAGGCGAGAGATGCTTAGATAATCCGGAGTTGATTAATCAAGCAACAGAATAGTTGAATCTGATTCAACAAAGGCTGAGGACGGCACAAGATCGATAGAAAAACTATACTGATAATCGATGAAGAGAGTTAGAATTTGCGGTAGGTGACAAAACATTTCTGAAAGTCGTCCTGTGGAAAGGTGTTCTTCGCTTTTAGCAACTAGGCAAGCTAGAACTTATTACATTGGTCTGTATGACATTTTTGATAGGATCGGCCTAGTCACCTGCTGACTTGTTTTGCCTCCGAATATGGAGAGAATTCACGTGTTTCATGTTTCAATATTGAAAAAGTATGTTCAAGATTCTGCATGTGCTTGAAGAACCACTAGTTAAGGATGCTAAAGACTTTATCCTACCCTGTACAGCCAGCTGCCATACTAGACTAGTTAATTGGTTAGCTTTGAAGTCGAAGCATGCCTGTAGTACGAGTTGTTTGGCATAATGGCCAAGTTGAGGAGCAGTCTTGGGAGACTGAGGAAACGATGCGTGAGTGATTTCCTTACCTGTTTTCTAGGTACTTGTGCTGAAATTTCAAGGAAATGAGACCGCGATCCTTTCCCTGATAGATGTCTTAGAAGTCTAGGTACCAGTGAAGCTGAAATAACTATTTTACCCCTGAAGAAATGGATGTGTGGTAGCCGAAAATGGTATTGATGGTTCTGCCATTATTTTGATTTTATTTCTTCCTTGTTTCATTTTTGTTATAAATGATTTATTTTCTATCCTTAAGATATAATTTCAGAATTAAATCCTAAACATTATCTCTTTATATCTAACCTTAAACTCTATAAAATAGCAGCTAGCCATACACATGTTCTCACAGTAAAAATGCCCAAAATTATAACGTGACACCCTCTCTTCCTTACCCTTGTTGCCATAATTTACCCTATACTAACCATAGCCAAAATCTTTTATCCTTCATCTGATTTCTGCAAATAATAGCTCGTTGGAAACCTCTTTTCATCCTTCATCTTGTTATCTTGGTTTCATCATCAGAAGGTTAGTGCTTCCCTATATTTATTGTTATCGCAAATCCTATGGTGTTGGTGCTGAAATTCCTTGATTCTTCCTTCAATTAGTTTTACTTTATGCGGATTTGATGTTGATTAGGAGATGTTTGTTTAGATTTCTGCAGATCATATGATGTTCTGACCCTAATGATATTCTTGTAATCTCATCTCGTTGTTTTTCTCATTTTTCAGGCTTAGGTACATCTTCTATCATTGGTACTGGGGTGTGAGATAAAGGCTGCACGATGGGACGATATTGTATCACACTCTCATACCTCCTCCTTTGCCGATTGCTTACCCAACTACCCTTGAATATGCATTTTGATTGGACTACTTTCTGGTTCTATAGTTCCTTCTTTTTCCTACTTATTTTGAAAATATACTTGAGGGCTACATGCTGGATTTTGATACTCCTTTTGGACATGTGTGTTATTGTTCCTTTGGTTATTTATAAAGACTTCTGTTAATGTTTTATTCACTCTATATGTTACAAAATGTTCATCCATTATTATCATGCTCCAACCTTTAAAAATCATAAAAATAAACTTTAATAAAACGTAATTAGGATGATTAGAGCCTAACCAGATGATATCCCAATCAACATCATATCATCCTATACAACAAAAGGATATCACGCAAGCATTAAAACATCCAAAAGTGTACAGCCGAAACTAAGGTCGAAGGTAGACTACAAACACTTCCAAAAATCAAAAGTACACAGGAAAGAAAAACTCATTAATCATCTCGGCAGTAGGAAAAGGACAACCGCTTCCACCTATGTTATCCAAGGCTTCGATGCACAAAGGATAAAAGGTTAGCACACAAGCTAATAAGTAAGCCTATTTATCTTACCAGCATACAGGACAAGGAATCTAGCCAGCACACAGGACTAGGCATCCTAACCAGCACACAGGATTAGGACATCAAAACCACACAAGGATAAGAGCATCTTACTAGCACACAGGACAAGGCATCTAGCCAGCACACAGGACAAGATATCTAGCCTGCACACAGGACTAGGCATCCAGTGTGCACAAGCTGGAGATTGCCTCCCATATGACTCCCATACCAGTAAGAACCTCTCCTCTCCTAAAGAGCATCAACATTTACCTCGAATGGCCACCGGAAAAGGATCCTGACACACAAACATGTACAAGCACACACAAGTAAGTACAAGGCACAATACCACAACAGGATATCCTCAATCATGTCAGAACATAATCAGTATATTCACTGCACACAACACATGAAAATTAGGCACACATAACCTATCTCAAGGGTTCGTTATAGCCTAAGTGATCCTCAAAACACTCCATAACTCATGCATACACTATCTCACATATGCACATACAAACAACTAGTAGATGCACCGAAATCAACAAGCAATCAACAAAGATCTTTGGAGAAACCGATGAGGCATAGATACTACCTCTTGTGTCTGAACAAAAAACTATTTCTTTTCCCTTATTCAAGGGATCCGAACCACCTTTGACATCATAAGGCAAAGAAAAACCAAACTAAACATGCATACTCAATAATCAAGTAGATATTCTATTTACTTATCAATTCCACTCACCAAACCTAACAGAAACTAGTGATCAGATGTCGTAGGTGCCTCCTCTTCGGATTTGTTATGTGATAGCCAAGAACTTAACAAGATTCAACCTAAATTACCACCCCAATTAACTATACAAATTTCGACACTAAGATAGGGTTCACAAGGCAATTGAAATTTCATTATTACAAGGTATAGGGGTGTGATTTCAGGATTACAAAGAAGGATTATGTGTTAATAACACATACAATCAAAAGGAACAAGATCAGAAACCAATAGGTTAGTCAATTGTTCAAAATCGGCAACAATAGTGCAAAATGTAGGGCATGCCGATTTCATGTATAGGGAAGATTCAAACGATAAATTCATGATATTACTAAATGAATGAATGTCAAACAATCATACAAACAAAAGGAACCACAACATAAATCAATTGAAGGAAGAATCACACAATTTCGGTACTAAACTCTACAAATTACGATTAGTTTTTTGATAGGGAAGAACTAACTTTCTAATGATCAAATATCTAGACTCGAATTGGCCTATAGGGCATCTTGACGTCCAAACTCGAACTGACCTAGAAGGTTTCTTGACTTCCTGACTTGAACCGGCCTACAAGGCATCTAGCGAGCTCTTGCTGGGAATAACCACCCATAAACCTCCTGGTTTGGTAAGCACCTCTCCTCTCCCTAAGACCAACAATACTTACCTCGCATGGCCAGTGACAAAAGGATCCTTCAAACAAAGCAAAAACAAGGCACATACATGCATACACAAATCACAACAAAGGATCCTCAATCAAATCACAATACAAATCAAAGATCAATCCTCAAAGTTATAATCACACATTTCGCAAGCATATAACAAAGATTGGCAATCGAATTCAATCATATTCAAACAATCAAACAATAGGGTAACCAAAGGAACTGATGAGGCTCGATCCTACCTCTCACGAGTCTGAATCAGATGCAATCCTCTACCTTTCCAATAAGATCAGAATCTCCTAAACAATCACAAGGTAAAGACTAGAAAATACTAAGCCACAAGATTACTTAATTAAAAACCAAAGGCATTGGGAATCCTAACCAATTAACCTACCACAATCCAGCAATCCGGATGCAGCAATATCTTCCTCCTAAATGCAAGATGTGATTGCCAGAAACTCAGCAAGAAACAACCTGATTATTTACCTTAATTCATCATATAAATTTTGGCAACATCTTAGGGCATAATAGGGTAAATTTCAATGTCATCATACATATAAGAAACTATGATTTCATGTGAATAATCAAGTCAATTGATTAAATTTCGGCAAACATAGGGTTAGGAATAGGGTATCCTGATTTCATGTATAAGGAAGATTCAAAGGATAAATTCATGATTTTACAACATGAATGGATGCCAAACAATCATACGGACAAAAAGAATAATAACAAAAATCAATTGAAGGAAGAATCACACAATCTTGGCACCAAAACCGACTTATTATGACTTAAATTTCGACAGAAAAGAACTAAAATTATGATGAGAAAACCGAGATATCTACATAGAGGATAGAAATAGCTTTCCAACAAGCTATTATTGGTAGAAATTCGATAAAAGATGAGAGAGTTATGCTAAGATGATGATCAAGAAATTTCGGCTAGGGTTTAGGCAAAAATCGGAAATTGAGAGGAAGAAGAGAAGGGAGGGAATAATTCCAGAATTATTTAGGAGGTTTTGGGTATGATTTATCAAGGTAGGTCGGCTACTCTTTTGTAGGTTTCTAAGGGTTTAGCTAAGAGATAATTTCCTACTTTTAAGCTTAAAAATATAATTAAAGGATAAATCTTTTGAAAGGATAATTCTATTTAAAAAATAATTGTATTAAAAGAGATATTGCGTTTAAAAGAAAGAATTATCTACTATCTTAGATAATAAGGGATAAAACTAAGGATAATTAATATAAAAATACCAGAATTAACATATAAAATATCTGACAGCAACCATTTTAGGCTATCACGCATTTATTTATTCAGGGGCAAAATAATCATTTCAACTGTATCGGCTCCTAGACTTTCCCGACATCTACACTACGAAGGATTGGGTCTCACAATTTCCTTACTTTAATAGCTAGATAAGGGAAGATAATCATCAGAATTAACTTCGGGAATTATCCTTCCTTAATTTAGGAATTTTGTCTCGTAAGGTAAGTTTGAACCACTAAGGAATTAAATCAAAGCGAAATGAAACCAGAAATGATCACAAGACCTTCCATACCATTTTCTACCATCACACATCCATTTCTTCAGAAACAAAATGGTTATGGTATGGAAACACACACTGGCTGCTGGATTTCTAAGACTCAAAATTCGAGGTCTCACACACCTTTCCATGGTACGACTTTTAGAAACACTTTGTCACCAACCACAAATTTCAGCTCCCTTCGTTGATTATCAACATAGTTTTTTTGCCGATCTTGCACTTTCCTCAGCCTTTGTCAAATCAAATTCAGCTGCTTCGTTGCTTGATCAATCAATACCGGATTATCTAGGCATCTCTCACCTACTTCATTCCAGCAAATAGAAGTTCTGCAATGTCTCCTATACAATGCTTCATAAGGAGCGATTCTGATGTTTACATGAAAAATATTGTTGTAAGGGAACTCTGCCAAAGGTTGACATCGATACCAGCCGGTATTTCGATCCATTACACATGCACGCAACATGTCTTCAAGCATCTGAATCGTTCTTTCAAATTGACCATTGGTTTGGGGATGGAATGCTGTGCTGAAATTCAATCTCGAACCCACCGCATTCTAGAATTTCTCCCGAAATTGTGAACTAAAACGAGGGTCACGATTTGAAACAATGGAAGCTGGCATTCCATGTAGATGAACAATCTCATCCAAATAACTAACAACCAATTTCTCAGGGTTGTCTATTACACAGACAGGAAGAAAGTGTGCAGATTTTGTCAATCGATCCACGATCTCCCAAATGGCATCGAATCATCGCTGAGATCTAGGCAAACTGGTCACAAAGTCCATCATGTCATGCTCTCACTTCCATTTTGTAATTGGAAGTGACAGAAGTAAACCAGCGGGTCTTTGATGCTCGACCTTCACTTATTGACATACGAGGCATCGGGAAATGAACTCAACAATGTGACGCTTCATGTTCGACCACAAATATTGTTCCTTCAAATCTTGGTACATTTTTGTGCTATTAGGATGAATAGAAAACTTCAAACTTTACTCTTCGGAAAAAATCAGATTGCAAACATCGACATCTTGAGGCACACATAGTCGGTTTCTGAAGACAAGAACTCCATCGTCTTGCACTCTGAAATCACGAACTATGGCATCAACACCATCAACTAATTATTGCCGAATTTCAGCCAATCTTGGATCTTTTGATTGCTGATTTCGGATTTCTTCCAACAAAGTAGGCTTGACTTGGATTCAAACCAACAACGAACCAGAAAAAATCAGTGTCATGATGCACACACATAGCTCTCAAATCTAGCAACATTTGCATGTATTGCATATGCATATATGCTAAAATTGATGGAGAAGAAGAATAGGTCTTCTAGTTTAAGGCATCAGCAACAACATTTGCTTTTCCGAGATGATATTCGATGTTCAAATCGTAGTTTTTAATCAACTCCTCCCATCTTTGTTGTCTTATATTCAACTCTTTCTGCGTAAGGAGATACTTCAAGCTTTTGAGATCGGTGAAGATTCTGCATGTCTCACTGTACAGGGAGTGGTGCCATATCTTCAATGCGAAATACAATAAAAAAGAATAAGATCAAAAACCAATAGACAAAGCAATTGGCAAAAATCGGCAACAATATGGTAAGGGTATAGGTCATGCCGATTTCATACATAGGGAAGATTCAAAGGATGAATTCATGATATTACAACATAAATACGTTCCAAGCAATCATATGAACAAGAGAAACAACAACAGAAACTAATTAAAGGATTAGTCAAAGGATTTCGGCTCCAAACCCTAAGAAATTATGATAAGAAAAAGTATAAGAAGAATCTAACCTTCTCTGATGATGAAACCAAGATAGAAAAATAGGGAATGGAAAGAGGTTTCCACGAAGCTATTATTCACAGAAATCTGATGAAAAATGAAAGATTTTGGGATTTCGTATACCTACCTCGTATTGGCCAAGCGTGAGACACTGATCATCCATAGGATGCATGTCCTAGGAATCCAGTTACCGGTGCAACTAAAATCACTATTTTACCCCTGAAGAAATGGATGCGTGATGACATGAAATGTTTAAGTCAAATCTTTCCTATTTTGATAGTTATATCTTGTTCATTTCTTTCTTAATGTATTCCTTTCCTAAATAGTTCTTTCGTAATTGGTTTCTTTCCTAAATTGAGAGTTTTTAGAAGGTTTATTTCAGAATTATCTCCTAAGCATTATCCTAACTTATCTAGGCTTAAAAGTATGAAAATTTAATCCAATTAAACCCTATAAATAAACTAGCTAGCCTAGCCTCATTCTCACTCCTAAATATCTCTTTTATTTCATAAAAAATCAATCTCTCTCTCTCTCCCTCTTGGTCAAATTTTCTCTCTCCTAATACCCTAGCCAAATTTCTTGAATCCTTTATCAGATTCTTGCGTGTGATTACTTGTTGGAATCCTTTTTTTGTGCTACCTTTTATTATCTTGAAATCATCATCAAAAGATTAGTCTTTCTATTTTATTATTGCTGCCAAAATTCTTTACCTAGATATATGTGTTGATTTTAATTCCACTTTCTAATGCTTCTGAATCTTGTTCCTCTAATTCGTATGAGTGTTTGGCACCTATTTCCCTTTTAATTTAATTAAATTACAACTCCCTCTATTTTAGTTTTGAAATTGAAGTTCTAGAGGTCTAGAAGCCAGTACAGGTGAAATGACCATTTTTCCCTTGACGAAACGGAAGCGTTGTGGCTGAAAATGGTATGGAATGTCTAGTAAGTATTTCTGGTTTTCATTTCCTTTTGATTTGGTTCCTTATTGGTTGATAATTACTTTAGGAGATAAAATCCCTAAAATTAAGGAAAGATAGTTACAGAATTTAATTCTGACAATTATCTTACTTTAATTTAGCCTTTAATGTAGGAAAATTAATCCTATAACCACCCTATATAAAGAGGAAGCCGGTAACACTTAATCTTACACAGAAAATACACAAAATTCATTAAACATCAAACCCTACACCTCCCTATTGCTGCCACAATTTCTTTAACTTCAAACTAGCATAATTCTCTCATCCTTTGTTGAAATTCTGAAAATAATAGCTTGCTGAAAAGCTCTTTCCATCCTCTATCTAGCTACCTTGGTCTGGTAATAAGGAGGTTAATTCTTTACTGTAAAAATTCAACTTATAATTCGGCAGGTTTGGTCCAAAAGTGTGTGATTCTTCCTTCAATTGATTTCTGTTGTTGTCCCTCTTGGTCGTATGATTGTTTAGCATCCATTCATGTTGTAAAATCATGAATTCATCCTTTGAATCTTCCTTACACATGAAATCGGTATGCCATACCTTTGCACTATTGTTGCCGATTTTGATCAGTTGATTAACATATTGGTTTTTATCTTGATAACCTATTGGTTTCTGATATTAATAACCTATTGGTTTCTAATCTTGTTCTTTTTATTTATATGTGTTATAGACACCTAATCTTTCCTTGTTAACAAGAAATTGCAACCCTTGTGGCTTGTTAACATGAAATCGTAATTTGTCCTACTGTCCTATTCTTAGTGCCAAAATTTGTATGTTGATTGGGATGGTAACTCAGATTGTTTCTTATTAAGTTCTTAGTTGTCACATTATACATCCAAAGGGGAGGCACCTAAGGCATTTGATCATTGGTTTCTGATAGGTTTGGTGAGTAAAATTGGTAAGGAAATATGGTATTTACTTGGTTATTGAGTATGCATGCTTAGTTTGGTTTTGTCTTTGCCTTATAATGTTATAAGTGGTTCGGATCCCTTGAATAAAGGCAAAAGAATAGCTTCTTTGTTCAAAGAGAAGAGTGGTAGGATCTATGCCTCATCCGTTTCTCCAGATATCTTTTTGTTTGATTGCTGATTTAGTACCTATACCTGTGATGTTGTATGTGCATATATGTGTGATGGTGTATGAATGAGTTGCAGATTGATTTAAGGCTTATCTAGGCTACACCGAATCCCTTAAGATAGTTTATGAGTGCCTAGTTTGCATGTGTTATGTATATTGAACATGCTGATTGTGTGTATTGAACATGCTGATTGTGTACTGACAAGATTGAGGATACCCTGTTGTGGTATTGTACTTTGTGCTTGTATATGTTTGTGTGTCAGTATTTTTTTCCTGTGGCCATTCGGGGTAAGTGTTGATGCTCCTGGGAAGAGGAGAGGTTCTTACCGGTATGGGAGTTGTATGGGTGGAAATCCCCAACATGTGCATGCTGGATGTCTAGTCCTTGTGTGGCTAGACACCTTGTCCTTGTGTGGCAAGATGCCCTTATCCTTGTCCTGGTGGAGAATGAATCATGCTCAAATAGAGCGTCCTAGTGCCTTGCACAAACACCCTCATACTTTCGGAAGGGAGCCAATGTTGCGTGGTGCCTATTGCTCGAGAGAAGGAGTTAAAGACAAAAACACTTTCAGCCATGCAGCTGAAGAAGCGAGTAAGGAAGCTAGAACCTACATTTTTAGCTACCTTGGTGATGGATGAAGGCATAACTGCTGATGACGATGTGCCTATCCAAGTTATGGAATTTCTTGGTGAGTTTTCCGATGTGATGTCCAAGGAACTCTTGAAGAAGTTACCAGCCATACGGGAGGTAGACCATGCCATCGAGTAAGAAGCTAGGGCCAAACCAACTGCAAGAGTCCCTTATCAAATGGCACCTCCAGAGTTAGCTAAATTACGGAGGCAGTTAAAGGAGATGTTGGATGCGGGCTTCATCCAACCATATAAAGCACCTTACGGAGCACCGGTGCTTTTCCAAAAAAAGCAAGATTGGTCGTTGAGATTGTGTATTGACTGCCGGGCCTTGAATAAGGTAATTGCGAAGAACAAGTACCCCATTCCTCTAATTATTGACTTGTTCGATCAACTTGGGGATGTGAGATGGTTCACCAAGTTGGATTTGAGGTCAAGCTACTATCAAGTCTGCATAGCAAAGGGAGATGAGGCCAAGACCGCATGTGTCACACAGTATGGTTCTTATGAATTCTTGGTCATGCCATTTGGGTTAACAAATGCACTTTCTACCTTTTGCACACTAGTGAACAAAGTACTCCACAAGTTCTTAGACCTCTTTTTTGTTGTGTATTTGGATGATATAGTGATATACAGCCACACACTTGAGGAGCACATCCAACATATAAGGATGGTGTCTCAAGCTTTGAGGGACAATGAGTTGTATGTCAAGCGGGAGAAGTGTGCATTTGCCAAACAAAAGGTGACTTTTCTTGGCCACATAGTGGGCGGAGTAAGGATCAAGATGGATGGTGCCAAGATCCAAGCTATCAAGGATTGGCAACCACCAAAGAGGGTCACGGATCTTCGGTCCTTCTTGAGGTTGGCCAATTACTATCGGCGGTTTATACGAGGGTACTCTTCCATTGTCACACCCTTGACCGAGTTATTCAAGAAGAACAAGGCATGGGATTGGTCGAGTGGATACCAAGAGGCATTCGATGCTCTGAAGGCAACTATTATGGAGGAGCCGGTGTTAGCCTTGCCTAACCACCTACTTCCATATGAGGTACAGACGGATGCTTCAGATTTTGCAATTGGTGGTGTCTTGATGCAAGAAGGCCACCCAATTGCTTATAAGAGCCGCAAGTTGAATGATACCAAGAGGCGGTACATGGTGCAAGAGAAGGAGATGACAACCGTGGTGCATTGCTTGCGAGTTTGGAGACATTACTTGCGTGGGAGCAAGTTTGTTGTCAAGACTGACAACATTGCTACAAGCTACTTCCTTTTGCAGAAGAAACTATCGCAGAAGCAAGCAAGGTGGAAATATTTATTGGCAGAGTTCGAATACATACTTGAGTATAAACTGGGGAAGGCTAACTTGGTGGCGGATACTCTCAGTAGAAGGGCCAAGCTTGCAGCCATCAAGACTCATGATAAACACCTTGATGAGATTTTATCAAGGCATATGAACGGGAAGCACATAAACTATGTGGAGTATTTGGTTCAATGGAAAGGAGACCCTCCTAGTGAGACTAGTTAGGAGAGTGAATCCTATCTTTGGCAACATCGAGATGAGATCAATGAGTTCTTAAGGCAGCACACAACGAGGACGTTGTCGAGTTTGGTGGGTGAGAATGTCACGACCGAAACTCAGACTACGCATCATTCGGCTTCATGTGTGACCCGCCCCTCAAATCTGGAGCCTCAATCAAGGAGAATCGGCACATTGATGGATGTTCAATCAAAGGCAATCGCAGAACTAAATGGGAATCCGTTCCTGCCATACAGGAGACCCAATTTGGGGAATCAAGGTAATCAATGTAATCAAAGATTACCATAGATGGGAAATCTGCTATCGGTGCCTGCCTTGTATATCTTTGTATAGACACCGTTAGATCGGTTGACTCAATCTCCACCATTCATTGGGGAGCTGTATTGTCTATATAAGAGGTGCCTCCCCTCATTTGTAATCATCCAGGAATTCTTGCAATGTTGAGAGTTTAGAGTTTTCTCTACATTCCTTTGTGTCCCTCTCTCTTTTCGGTTGTGTTCTAAGCTTAGCATTCCAGCTAGCTTTGTGAGGAAGGCTAACTTAGCCTATTACAAGAGCGATAGTCTAAGGTTGCACGGAGAGTTTCTATTCCACAAAACTCTAGTCCTATAACAATGTGTATTACCAAATACATGAGATATGGTTTTACATGATTACCGAGTATGATTTGCATGAAAGTATGTTTGACAAGTGCTATTGTGTGTTAATGTGATTATTGAGTATGCATTTGAATGTGTACATGTGATTTCCGAAATTTGCATACTTGTGAGCATGTGTATTTTGTTTTTCCAGCATATGCATATCGTTCGGTGCACACCTCTCCACCAGGTACCACTTCTTTTCCTAATGTTCGTATTTGGTTATGTGTTGAGTAATGATCATGTGCTTGTATAGTATGGCAAGGTTGAACGCTACAAGGGACCGACAAGTAGGTATGGGATTCAGGCCGAACAACAACCTGTTGAGCAAGAGTAGCCAAATGCACAAATTGAGCAAGGAGGGCAAGCTGAGCTCTAAAACCAGCTTGAGGCACCAGTTATTGATTCTACAATAGAACAAATTCTAAATGTGTTGCAAGGGATTGCTGCAAATCAGCACCATATGGAGGTGCAATTTCAGAATGCTCTTGCACCCACGCCCATGGAAGAAACTATTCCTCCACTTAAACCTATACAGCCAACACATCCAAAAGAAGCCGAGAGACTTCCAGTCGTCATTATGAAGTTGCTCAAGATTTCAACGGTTCAGCCAGAGCCGCTGCGGCTCGTGAATGGATAGACACCTTATGCCAAGTGTCTTTGTTCTTGTGTATCACGGATGATAACAAGGTTGCCGTCGCTACTTTCCTGCTTGAGGGAGAAGCCCTCGCATAGTGGACAGCTGTGAGTTTATGATTCAGAGATCGTTTGCCTACTTGGGAGGAATTTCGGTATGAGTTCGACGAGATGTTCTATACAAGATTCCATAAAAGTGAGCAATGACAAGCTTTCTATAAGCTTGAACAGGGCACCCGTTCGGTGTTGGAATATGAGAAGGCATTGAGGGAGTTGTCTTGATTTGCACTAGAGGAGGATCGTTCACTGTACCAGCTTGTGAGATGATTTCAGGATGGGCTGAGTACCGAGCTAAAAACCATCGTTGGTAATACACCTATGCAGAATTTGCAAGAATTAATCATTACCGCAACTGAAACAGAGAAGATCGTGCAAACCAGGAAGTCGTCCACAACAGCTAGTGTCGGATCCTTCAGGCAATATTCGAAGTTCAATCAGCATATAGGACCTTATCCTTTTAGGTCCTACCCTCCAAAAAACAATGGCAATGGAAGTAACAACAAGAACAACTTTTCTGGTCCAAATTCCAATGGATCTATGTGGAATTCTCAGCAACGTCGATGTGACAACTATGGCAAGATGGGGCATATTTAGAGGGAATGTCCTAAACCAAGGCGTAACACATAGAAAATTCTGGCAGAGTCATAGCAAATTTAGGCATAAATATACAATCTATGCATACAACATCAAAAGGAAGGTAACATTCCCCTCAGCTGGGATTTTATATACCTGCCTCATATTAGCCAAGCATATTTGTCTATTCTTGGTTGTACTAAAGAAAATACTTATCTCGTATTTTTATAGAAAACTGTAATGTATGAAATAATCAAGCAAGTCCCCATAATATTGGTTCCCACATCCTCTAAATATGTTTCTCAAGACTTTACTATACTCATAAATGTGTAACAAAAGGATATACTCATCACTAGGCTTCACTTGGAAAGAATTGTGGCTTATTTGGGGAGTTTATCAAAGTTCGAGCGGTTGTTGTTTCTTGGATGACCGACTATTGGACATTTGGTAGAATGGATTTCAAAGTTCGACCGATCGTTGTTTCACAAGCAACTAGTCATTAGACAATTAGACCGGTCATTGTTTCTCGAACAACTAGTTGTTGGACTATCGGTAAGAAACTCTCAAAGGTTCAAGGGGTTGTTGTTTCGGACGACCAGTCATTGGGCAGTTCGACCGGTCATTGTCTCTTAGATGACTAGTCATTGAGCTCTTGGCAGGAGACTCTCAAAGATTTGATCGGTTGTTGTTTCAGACGATTAGTAATTATTTCTCGGATGAGTAGTCATTGTTTTAGATGACCAGTTATTGGGACCTCACTCTGGTTTTTCAGGATTCTTCACTAGATTTCTGTTAAAACTTGACACCAAATCCTCATCAAGTCAGTATACTCTTAAACACACACTTTCCTAAATCAAACATGCCTGTAAATCCAAATCTTGAAATCCAAAAGATACACTCTCAATTTAATAGTTCATTGCTCACCCAAAGGTGCCTCAATAACAATTATCATATGTATAAGTGGTATAAAAATATGGTTGATGCATAATTATATGGAAAAATATTGGCGTAAAATTGAATTTACTTTTAATCGCAAGTGCATGACTATTAATAAGTAATATAGTTCAAAAAAAAAATTATCGATACCATAGGGAAAGCTATTTAGAACTAATCAATTTACCTAATCCACTATTATAGATAAATGAATCGAATAATGAGAGATACTAAAACTAAACTTAAACTTAAACTTAAATTAACTAAATATGTGATAGAGTTGGGGTTGTTAGATAATTTAGGGAATCTAATCCAATTATTGTTCAATTCTAGTGTGCTCACTTGTTCTTGATGATTTTTTAATGCCCTTAATATCCTTCCAAACTGTTAGAAGCTAACTCAGACTCCTTACTAACTGTATTTCTATGGTAATTGAACTTCTAAATCGTTTTGCTCAATCAATATTAACCCTAGGTTTGGCAGATATATTCCTATTCTACCAAGTTTCAGCTATGTTCCAGGACTTCTAATCTGTTGTCGAAGTTTAATTGTTCTTCCGAACAAATTAAGACTTACCTATGGACAAACTAGCCAGGTCTGTTAATTAATTGAGATTTAGAAATAGGGTTGAGAACTTGCAATAAGAACATAGTGAATTTGAAATCCAGTTTTACGCCAACAAGTCAAGATGCAAAATATAAAAGGAAAGAATTAATTTAAATAGTCTGCATTAATTAAAACTCAAACAAACATACCAACGTCTTGATCTTTGACGGATCGAGGACATGTTCTGAAGAAAAGACTTGAATGTGTAAAATGTTTGATGAAAAATAATACAGCCCTGACGTCTATTTTTGTAAGGACCCATATTTTATAATTTGTTCTTATTAGGACCCTTACCGCTGTGAAACCCAAACAAGCCCAAAACTAAGACCTATCTGAATCCCACAAGGCTTAACCCTCTAATTTCCGATTTTAGTATGTTCATTCCTTAAGTTTTTAAAGTTTGGAGCATGATAGTATTGGACAAACAATCTGGAATCAAACAGAGTGAATAAATCATCAGCGGAATACTTTATGATTAATCAAAGGAACCACAACACATAAATCCCATAGGGATCTAAAAATTCAACGAGTAAATCCCCAGTATGTTTTCGAAACAATTAAACAATGCAAACATTCTAAGAGCCAGAAAATGGTCCAATCAATCTTCATATTATATGCGCAAGTAATCAAGGAACAGGTATGCAAATGTGATGCAATATCGCCCCACCATGCTATATTGATTCTCGCACCTTGGTACCACGCACGACAAATGTACCTAAGCCTAAAAAATGATAGAAAAACAGGATGAGATTACAAAAATCTCAGTAGGGTCACAACATCATAAGATTTACAGAAATCTTAAATAAACATCTCTTAAACAACATCACATCATCCCAAAACATCTAAGGGATATTACGTAATTCAAGAATCAACTAATAAGGTTAGAGTGGAATCTAAGGCTGAGGGTGGACTACAAACACTTCTGAAATTCACAAGTACACAGGCAAGAAAATTCATCAATCACTCTCGACAATAGTAAAAGGTCATCCCCTTCCACTTGTGTTGTCCAAGGTTTCGCTGCACAAAGGGTAAGATGTTAGCACACAAGCTAATCAACAAGCCTATTAATCTTGCCAGCATGCAGGACTAGGCATCCTAACCGGCACACAGGATTAGGCCATCCAAACCACACAAGGATAAGGGCATCTTGCCAACACATAGGACAAGGCATCTAGCAAACACACAGGACAAGGCATCTAGCCAACACACAGGACTAGGCATCCAGTGAGCTCTTGCTTAGGATTGCCATCCATACGACTGATATACAATTAAGAACCTCTCCTCTCCCAAGGAACATAAGTGTTTACCCCGAATGGCCACCGAAAAATCATACATCATAGCAGGGCACCTTTAATCATACCATAACATATTCAACATATTCAAATCACACAACACAGTTGAATTAGGCACATATAGCTCAGGGGTCCAAAATTGCCTACCAATACCATAATTCATTCCGAAATCAAACATACCACACACAAGGCATGCGCATATATCAATGACCAAAACGTGCAACCAAAAATATTAATCAAACAATAAGGACCTCTGGAGAAATTGATGAGGTATTGATTCTACCTCTCTTGTCTCTGAACAAGAAGTTATTCCTTTTCCTTTATTCAAGGGATCCAAACCACATATAACATCATAAGGCAAAGACAAAACCAAACTAAGCATGCATACTCAATAATCAAGTAGATATCCTATTTCCTTACCAATTCCACTTACCAAACCTATCAAAAACTAGTGATCAAATGCCGTAGGTGCCTCCCCCTCGGATGTGTGATATGATAGCCAAGAACTTAACAAGATTCAACCTGAATTATTACCTCAATTAACTATACAAATTTTGGCACTAAGATAGGGATAACAAGGCAATGGAGATTTCATGATTACAAAGAAGGATTAGGTGGTATTAACACATACAATAAAAAGAACAAGATTAGACACCAATAGGTTAATCAATTGACCAAAATCAGCAACAGTGGGGCAAAGGGTAGGGCATAGTGTAGGGCATAGGGTAGGGCATGCCAATTTCATGTATAGAGAAGATTCAAAGGATGAATTCATGATTTTACAACATACATACATCTATATATCAATTGCCTTATGCATTCATACATATATCAATGACCAAAACGTGCAACCAAAAACATTAATCAAACAATAAGAATCTCTGGAGAAAATGATGAGGTATAGATCATACCTCTCTTGTCTCTGAACAAGAAGCTATTCCCTTGTCTTTATTCAAGGGATTCGAACCACGTATAACATCATAAGGCAAAGACCAAACCAAACTAAGCTTGCATACTTAATAATCAAGTAGACATCCTATTTCCTTACAAACTCCACTCACCAAACCTACCAGAAACCAGTGATCAGATGCTGTCGGTGCCTCCCTCTAGGATGTGTGATGTGATAGTCAAGAACTTAACAAGATTCAACCTGAATTATCACCCCAACTAACTATACAAATTTCGGCACTAAGATAGGGTTCACAAGGCAATTGCGATTTCCTGATTACAAGGTATAGAGGTTGCGAATTTCATGATTACAAAGAAGGATTAGGTGTGATTAACATATACAATCGAAAGGAACAAAATCAGAAACCAACAGGTTAATCTATTGATCAAAATCGGCAACAATAGGGAAAAGGGTAGGGTATAGTGTAGAGCATAGGGTAGGGCATGCCGATTTCATGTATAGAGAAGATTCAAAGGATGAATTCATGATTTTACAGCATGAATGGATGCCAAACAATCATACAAACAAAAGAAACAACAACTGAAACTAATTGAAGGAAGAATCACACAATTTTGGCACCAAAACCTGTGAATTATAATTAAAATTTTGACAGAGAAAAACTAACCTCCTGATGATCAAACCAATATAGCTAGATAAAGGATGAAAAGAGCTTTGTAACAAGCTATTATTTGCAAAAATCCGACAAGGGGTGAAAGAGTTATGCTCAGATAAAGATCAAGGAATTTCTGAAGCAATAGGGTATGGTGTAGGGTTTGATCACTTGATAATTTTGTGTGTTTTTGATGTGAGGATGTGAGATCCCGATCCTTCCTAGTTTAGATGTCCAGAATGTCCAGGAGCCGATGCAACTGAAATGATTATTTTGCCCCTGAAGAAATGAATGTGTGATGGCCTAAAACGGTTGCTGCTAGATATTTTCTATTTTAAATCTGGTATTTTTATATTAATTATTCTTAGTTTTATCTTTTATTATCCAAGGTATTAGATAATTCTTCCTTTTAAATAGAATATCTCTTTTAATAGAATTATCCTTTTAAATAGAATTATCCCTTAATTATCTTTTTAAGCTTAAAATTAGGGAATTATCTCTTAACTAAACCTTCTTAGACACCAATAAAAGAGTGACTAGTCTATCCCACCTAATCATACCAAAACCTACCTAGAAATTTCATAATTTATCCCATTCTTCTCAATTTCTAATTAAAAGCCTAGCCGAAACTCCTTGATCTTCATCTTGGCATAACTCCCTCATCCTTTTTCAGATTTCTGAAAATAATAGCTTGTTGGAAAGCTCTTTATGTCCTCTTTCCAACCATCTTGGGTTTTTAATATGGAGGTTAATTTTTCTTTGACAAAAGTTAATTCATAATTTGGCGGAATTGCCAAAATATACTTGAACTTCAAAATAGCATAACGCTTTCATCGTTTGTCGGATTCTTGCAAATAATAGCTTGTTGAAAAGCTCTTTACATTCTCTATCCAGAAATCTTGTGTTTTTTTGGAGGTTATTTTTTCTTTGTCATAATTTTGTTCGTAATTCGGCGGGATTAGGTTTCAAAATTGTGTGATTCTTTCTTCAATTGATTTCTGTTATTGTTCCTCTTGTTGTATGATTGTTTAGCATCCATTCATGATGTAAAATCATGAATTCATCCTTTGAATCTTCCCTATTCATGAAATCAGCATGCCCTACCTTTTCTCTATTGATGCTTTTCTTGATCAATTGATTAATCTATTGAATTCTGATCTTGTTTATTTTGATTGTACATATTATAAATATTTATTCCTTTCTTAATTTCATTAAATCATAACCCCTAGCCTCTCTAATATTGAAATTGCAAGTTGCCCTAAAAACTTTAAGGTGTTTCTGAAATTTGTATATTGAATTAGAGTGAATAATCAAGTTGATTCTTACTGAGTTTTTGGCCATCACATCACGCATTCAGGGGGAAGATATTGTTGCATTCGGATCGCTGGATTTTGGTAGGTTAGTTCGTAAAGATTCCCAATGCCTTTGGTTTTTAATTAAGTAGTCTTGTGGCCTAGTATTGTGTGGTCTTTGCCTTGTGATTGTTTAGGAGATTATGATCTTATTTGAAAGGCAAAGGATTGCATATGATTCAAACACGTCAAAGGTAGGATCTATGCTTCATTGGTTCCTTTGGTTACCCTGTTGTTTGATTATTTGAATATGATTGAATTCGATTGCCTATATTGGTTATATGCTAGCAAAATGTGTGATTATGGTGATAGGGAATCTCGGAAGTTAATAGGAAAATAGGTTGCCTGATTCGGTTATGACTTTGAGGATTGATCTTTGATTTGTATTGTGATTTGAATGAGGATCCTTTGTTGTGATTTGTGTATGCGTGTATATGCCTTTTTTGTGCTTTGTTTGAAGGCACATACATGTATACATAAATCACAACAAAAGATCCTCAATCAAATCATAACACAAATCAAAGATCAATCATCAAAGTCATAACCGAATTAGGAAATCTAATGCTTTAGTAAATTCTGAGATTTATTTTCATCATAAATTCTGAGATTTCTTTTCATCATCGGTTATGACTTTGAAATCTCACCGACATGTTTTCCTTTGCATATTCCTCCTCAAACTTAATCATTTGCACAAAAACCAACTCATTAACGCAAAAACACTCTTTTCTTCTCGTCTCACTTTTCTTCCTTCTTCTTCCTTTTTTTTTATGATGGGTTGCCTCCCATTCATCGCCTTAGTTTAGGTCCTGGCATGTGTAAGGACCCAAACCCAATCTATAATGAACCTTACTGTCGTGAAACCTGAATAAGCCCTCGCAAGGTCCTTTTCGAATCCCACAAGGCTCAGAGTCGACTAGTTATTAACTTCATTAGTTAATTAAGTTACTTTTAAAGTTGGAGCATGCAATTTCATTCTGGTATAAAACAGAGTATAAAGAAAATATCAGCGAAAGACATTCATAAATGCATAATTCAGTGGAAACATAACACACAAGTCCCAAGGGAATCTCGATCAGCAAGTATCTGTTCAAGGAAAGGTGCAGAAATAGGAATAGAAAATCGGAAGCAAAAAAAAAAAAGTAGAAACGAAACTAAAGGTGAGGACTCTCTCCCTGCCAGCTGAATTGGTAAAAGATATCTTCCATCAAGGAATAAAATGTAGTGGATGATGGTTCGAATCCCAGTGGCAGTGTGCCAAGAGGTTAAATGTGTTCAACTGCACCTTTTATGTGAGGACTCCCTCCCTGGAGGAACAAACACACACACTCACATATCAGGTATTATCTGGTAGTGGAACACTTTTTAGTCCCTTGGCATGCTGCCACTGGGATTCAAACCACCATCCACTACCTTTTGTTCCTTCAAGGAGGATGTCTCTTACCAATTCAGCTGCAACATCTCTTACCAATTCGACTAGCAGCTTAATTGGTAAGAGACGTCCTCCTTGAAGGAACAAAAGGCAGTGGATGGTGGTTTGAATCCTAGTGGTAACATGCCAAGGGATTAAAAAGTGTTCCACTGCAAGACAATATCTGACAGTGAGGGAATCCTCACACTGAAATGTGATATGCAATTGTCCCGCCATTCATCCCTGATCTCACACCTCAGTATTACCAGAAAAATACGAACCTAAGCCTGAAAAAAGAAGAAAACAACAGAATGAGATTACAAGAATCTTAGTAGGGTCGCAACATCATAAGATGTACGAAAACCTAAACAAATATCTCTCGAACAACATATATAAATCCCATATACATATAATTGGATTAAATAATCAGCAAGAAAGCACAAATAGTTTAGAGCCGGAATTATCAAAGTAAAGGGGTGGACTAAAAACACTTCAAAATCAGTCATCACAAGATTGAACCAGAAGCACATAGGCAGCTCAGTTCATTATCTGTTTTGAAAACCGAATGGTTATCCCCTACGACCTGTGTTGTCCAAGGTTTTTCTGCAAAAAAGGAAAATAGTTAGCAAACAAACTCACAACAAACCTTTCTATCTTGCCACACAAGGACTGGGCATGTTGCGCACAAGGACAAGGCATCTAGCGTGCACTTGCTGGGAAACAAACACTATACGATTCCCACTACACGATTCCCAATACAGCGTGCACTTACCCTGCATGGCCACCAAAAAAAAAGATCTTGACACACAAGCACAATATAAGTACAAACAAGTACAAGCACATAGAATCACAATAGGGTAACCTCATTCGAGTCACAACATAAAGCATAATTCAATACTATACAAAAGAGGGTAATTCTATTCCCTTATAGGTTCTGGAATCACTTAAGGAACCAATCATCAATCCACAAGCATGTATATCTATCTGCAAGCATGCATAAGCTTAATGAACAAACTGAAATCAAAGAAACAAACAAAGAAAATTCCAAAGAAATCGATGAGGTATAGATCCTACCTCTCACACATCTAAATAAGATACTAACCCTTTGCCTTTCTCACAAGGACCAGAAAAAACTAATCAAACATAAAGTAAGGACAAAACAATAGTAAGCATACAATACGAAAAAAAAAAATCAAAGGCATCCAATGTGAATCTTTTGTCCTAAAAGTCTAAAAGCCAATGAAGCTGAAATGACCATTTTACCTATGAAGAAATGGATGTGTGATAGAAAGAAATGGTATTGAAGGTTCTTTCCTCTTTTGGTTGATTTCATTTCCTTCTTGATTCATTTCTTTCTTAAATGATATATCTCTTAAATTTAAGAGATAATTTCAGAATTAAATCCTAAAGATTATCTCCTTATGTATAGCCTTAAAAGTAGGAAAAATTAATCCCATTAATCCTATAAACATACCAACCGGCCTCACATATGTCCACACACCGAAAATACACAATATCATCACATACCCTTCTTCTTTACCCTTGCTGCTAAAAATTCCCAAACATATACAATAGCTGAATTCTTTCATTCTTCATCAGATTTCTTCAAATAATAGTTTATTGGAAAGATTTTTTTATCCTCTATCTTGCTATCTTAGTTTCATCATCAGATGGTTACTTCTTTCCCATATTTATTGCTATCATAATTTACTAGGTATTGGTGTCGAAATTCCTTGATTAATCCTTTAATTGGTTTTAGTTATTGTTCCTTTTTTTTGTATGATTGTTTGGCACCTATTCATATTGTAATATCATGAATTCATCCTTAGAATCTTCCCTATATGAGAAATCGGCATGCCCTACGTTTTTGTCCTATTAATGCCGATTTTTACCAATTGACTTGTCTGTTGGTTTCTGATCTAGTTTCTTTTAATCATATGTGTACTTGGCACCTAATCCTTCTATGTTATCATGAAACCACAACCTTTAAACTCTATATGCATGATATTGCAATTTTCTCTATTTCCTAACTTAGTGCCAAAATTTTCTTGGTGAATTGGGTTGGAAAATCAGGTTGATTCTTGTTATGTTCATGGATATCACATCACACATCCAAGGGGGTGCTTCCAGCAGCTTCTGATCACTGGTTTCTGATAGGTTTGGTGAGTGGAATTGGTAAGAACTAGGATGTTTATCTACTTTCTGAATGTGTATGCTTAGTGTGGTATTGTCTTTGCCTTATATGTGTTTAGGTGGTTCAGATCCACTTTACAAAAGCAAAGGATTAACTACCTGTTCAGAGGCAAGAGAGGTAGGATTTATACCTCATCGGTGTCTTCAGAGATCCTTGTTGTTTGATTGATGTTTTCGGTACTTGTCCTTGTTGTTGTTGTATACGCATGCCTTATGTTTAGTATGCATAGTTACGGATTGAACCATGGTTCCTTAGGAAATTTCGGAACCCTATGATAGGTTGTGTATACCTAATTTGAATGTTCTTTATGCATCGGATTTGCTGATTGTGTTGTGATGTGATTGAGGATACCCTGTTTTGGTGTTATGCCTTATACTTGCTTGTGTGCTTATATACATTTGTGTGTCAGGATCCTTTTCTAGTGGCAATTCAGGGTAAACAATAATGCTCCTAGGGAGACAAGAGGTTCTTACTGGTATGGGAGTCGCATGGGTGGTAATCCCCAGGAAGTACACACTGGATGCTTAGTCCTTGTGTAGTTAAGAGCCTAGTCCTTGTGTCGCAGCATGCTCTTATCCTTGTGCGAATTGGATGACCTTGTCCTTCTGTGGCTTGGATGCCTTGTCCTTGTGTGGCAAGATGGATAAACTTGCTGATTAGATTGCTTGCTAACCATTTACCCTTTGTGCAGTTAAGCCTTGGACAACACAAGTGGAAGGGGATAGCCTTTCTATTAATGAGATTGAATGATAAATTACCTGCCTGTGTACTTTTGTTTTCAGAAGTGTTCTTAGTCCACCCACAGCTTGTTACTTTCGGCCTTGTCCCTATTGAGATTGATTGATGATTGTTTAATACCCCTTTAGTAGTTTAGACGAATCTGATGTTGATTGGAAGATGTTTGTTTAGATTTCTGCAAATCTTATTGTGAGACCTCGATTTTGAGTCCTAAAATTCCAGAAGTCAGTGCAGGTGAAATGACCATTTTACTCCTGAAGAAATGGATTTGTGATGGCCGAAAATGGTTTGGAATGTTTAGTAATCATTTTTGGTTTTAATTCTCTTGATTTGATTCCTTATTGGTTGATAATTACCTTAGGAGATAAAATCTCTAAAATTAAGGAAGGATAATTTCAGAATTTAATTCTGATAATTATCTTACTTTAATCTAGCCATTAAAGTAGGAAAATTAGTCCCATAATAACCATATATAAAGAGAAAGCCGGCCACACTTAAATTTTGCACAAAAAATACACAAAATTCGTCAAACATCTAACTCTACACCTATATTGCTGCCGAAATTTCTTCAACTTCAAAGTAGCATAATTCTCTCATCCTTTGTCAGAATTCTGGAAATAATAACTTGTTAGAAAGGTCTTTCCATCCTCTATATAGATATATTAGTTCAGTAATAAGGAGGTTAGCTTTTCCCTGTAGAAATTCAACTCGTAATTCGGCAGGTTTGGTGCCAAAATTGTGTGTTTCTTCCTTCAATTGATTTCTATTGTTGTCCCTCTTGTTCATATGATTGTTTAGCAACCATTCATGTTGTAAAATCATGATTTCATCCTTTTGAATCTTTCTTACACATGAAATCGGCATGCCCTACCTTTGTCGTATTGTTGCCGATTGTGATGAATTGATTAACCTATTGGTTTATGATCTTGTTCTTTTTGATTATATGTGTTATAAACACCTAATCCTTCCTCATTAATATGAAATAGCAACTCCTATAGCTTGTTAACATGAAATCGCAATTTGCTCTACTACCTTATTTTTAGTGCCAAAATTTGTATGTTGAATGGGATTGTAATTCAGGTTGTTTCTTGTTAAGTTCTTGGCTACCACATCACACATCCAAGGCAGAGGCACCTGCGACATCTGATCACTGGTTTCTGATAGGTTTGGTGAGTAGAATTGATAACGAAATAGGGTATTTTTTTATTATTGAGTATGCATGCTTAGTTTGGTTTTTTCTTTCTCTTATGATGTTATAGGTGGTTCGGATCCTTGAATAAAGGAAAAGGAATAGCTTCTTGTTCAGAGACAATAGAGGTAGGATCTATGCCTTATTAGTTTCTCCAAAGATCCTTATTGTTGGTTGTTAATTTTGATGCATGTCTTTGTATTGTTGTATGCGTATATGTGAGATAGTGTATGCATGAGTTGAGGATTGATTTGATGCTTACTTAGGCATTGTCAAACCCTTGAGATAGGTTATATGTGCCTAATTTGCATATGTTATGTGCATTGAACATGCTGATGTGTTCTGACATGATTGAGAATACCCTGTTATGGTGTTGTGCTTTGTACATGCCTATGTGTGCTTGTATGTGTTTATGTGCCAGAATCTTTTTATGGTGGCCATTCAGGGTAACCGTTGATGCTCCTGGGGTGAGGAGATGTTCATACTAGTATGGGAGTCGTATAGGTGGCAATCCCCAGCAAGTGCACGCTTGATGCCTAGTGCTTCTGTGGCTAGACCTCTTGTCCTTGTGTGGCAAGATGCCCTTATCCTTATGTGGTTTGGATGCCTTTGTTCTTATGTGGCTTGGATGCCTTGTCCTTGTGTGGCAAGATGAATAGGCTTGCTGATTAGCTTGTATGCTAACCTTTATCCTTTGTGCAGCGAAGCTTTGCACAACACAGGTGGAAGGGAATGACCTTTAACTATACAAATTTTGACACTAAGATAGGGTTCGCAAGGCAATTGAGACTTCATGATTATAAGGTATAGGGTTGCGATTTTATAATTACAAAGAAGGATTAGGTGTTATTAATATATATAATCAAAAGGAACAAAATCAGAAACCAACAGGTTAATCAATTGATCAAAATTGGCAACAATAAGGAAAATGGTAGGCCATGCCGATTTCATATATAAGGAACATTCAAAGGATGAATTCATGATTTTACAACATGAATGGATGCCAAACAATCATATGAACAAAAGGAACAATAACAGAAACCAATTGAGGAAGAATCACACAATTTCACACCAAAACCTGTGAATTATTATTAGGATTTTGACAAAAAAAAATTAACCTCCTGATTATCTTGGATAAAAAGAGCTTTGCAACAAGATAGAAGATGAAAAGAGCTTTGCAACAAGCTATTATTTGCAGATATCCGACAAGGGATAAAAAAGTTATGCTTGGATAAAGATTAAGGAATTTTGGCAGTAATAGGGTATGGTGTAGAGTTTGATTACTTGATAATTTTGTGTGTTTTTTCTTGTGGAGATTTAGTGTGGCCGACTACCCTTTATAGAGGATGATTATGGGATTAATTTTTCCTACTTTAAAGGTTAAATATGGGGAGATAAACATTAAAATTAAATTCTGGAATTATTCTTCTTTAATTTTAGGAATTATATCACCTAAGGTAAGATTGAACCAATAAGGAAATAAGTCGAAGGGAAATGAAACCAGAAATGATTACTAGACCTTCCATACCATTTTCAGCCATCATTCATCCTTTTCCTCCAGGGAAAAACGGTGATTTCACATGCACTGGCTTTTGGACTTCTAGGACTCAAAATTCGAGGTCTCAAAATTTTATACTAGATATTTAGAAGATAATCTTTATCCGTACGATGATAGTCTTTACCTGATATCTTTAGTGTCAATCTTGTAGATGGTAGTCTTGATCTCTTTGGTTGATTGTTAGTTCCTTTAGGTTGCTGTTGATGTTTCTAAGTTAGTGTGATGGTTTGGATTGCCTGGAAACATCATTTGATTCATGGGTGATTGATTAGAGTTTTCAATGGAATTTTCGGGAAATATGTGGTTTGGTGGTTTTGCTGGAATTTATGGAATTTGTTGAGTTCTTTAATTGATTTTAATTGTTTGTGGATTGTGGAGGATGTTTGTGGGTTTAGGAACCCAATTTTATTGCTGGTTGAGGTTGGAGATTGATGATGAACCATGAGTGGCATGCTTGAGGGAAGGATGATCCATCCTCTTGATTGAAATTCTGAGTTTGTAGGCTGATGAGCTATAGTGTGAGTTTTGAGTTAGGTTGTGAAGTTTTGGGGTTTTAGGTTGTTTCTTGTTTTGTCGTTTCCTTTCCATTATTTTGAATTCGTGCTTAGCATTGTGTTTGTGTGCATTAAGTGGTGTTGGAGCTATTGATAACGGCAAACATATTTCCGTTGAATTGTTTGTGCGATAAGAAGTGGGAGTTTATGTTTCATTCGCTTAAACAGAAATGCTCTATTGTTGTTAAATTAAAATATGATCATATGCTTGGTTTTCAATAGAGGTTATATATGGTTTGTGATTTATAATTATGCTAGGTTCAATGTGTGTTTACCATGTGATTTATGCATCAACTAAATTGGTGTTACTTACACATCAATTGTTTTTGGTATTACTTATGCATGTGCTATATGTGATTGATGCATTATTATTGGTGAGCATTGCACCTTTCTTTGGGGAGTGTATTCTTGGATTTGAGACCTTGGTTAGTAGGCGTATTGTGTGTCGGTATTGGGTGTGTTGAGAGGGTTGATTTTGGATGAGATTGTACACAAAAAGTTGAGTGAAAACCCATGAAAAACCCAGAAAAACAACCAGTTTGAACACCCTAACAAGAGCCCACTGGTCGGTCGGTTGAGACCCACCGACCAGTTGGTTCATGTAAAATTTTTTGTCAAGAACCCACTGACCGGTTGGTGGAGATACCAGGATCAGTCTGTCCGAATAACACTTCCCAAAACTGCTTGATTTCATTCTGAGGGAATCCCATAAATGAGTATAACCTTTTCCCATACACTTATGAGTGTTGTGAGACCTTGAGAAACATGCCCTTGTGTTGTGGGAACCAATGGTGATGATACATACTTGATCAATACATGCATTTCAGTTTCTGTAAAGATACGATATAAATATTTTTCCTAGGTGTAACATGGAATTGATGATTTTGCTTCGCCAATGCATATTAGGTATATGAAATCCCAGCAGAGGGGAATGTTACTTTACCTATTGTTGTTGTATGGATGGATTTTGTATTTGTACCTGAGTTTGCTAAGACATAACGGATCGTCTAATTTTGCTATGACTTAATAGGCTATGTATACATGTATATGTATGGAATGATTAATGAGTGTGATAGTGTGTTTTCTCCATTCTATTTTAGATAGCACTGGTAGTATGGGATTTATACAATTTAAAAATAAAGATTTAACTGCCAGTGGGCTCTCAGTTACCTTTTAACGGGGGTGACTCGAGGGTTATTTGTGTGAAATCCCGTCCTAGTCATGTGTCTAGTCAGCGTCGTATTAGTGATCCACGTGTATGTTTGACATGTTGACCGGAATGGGAATCGAGACGGTAAGAAAAATTACCGTTTTGCCCCTATCGGAACCGGGCTTGCTTCCGGGCCTATTTATTTCCCCTAAAGCCTTTTTATACCTTTGTTTTATTTCTGGGCCCGTTTATTACCATAAGGCCCTGTACGCACCCTTTTAAACCTATCTGCTTACCCTAGCCGTTTCCCTTGCTTACGTTTCAGATAGAAACTTGTAACCGTTCGTCCTCTATTCTTTCTTCCTCACGCTAATTTCAATCTGCCGCTTTTAGCCCCTTCCTTTTTCCACTAAGGATTGTCCGTCAATTCTGTAGATTGGTGAGGGAACGGTAGGAATGTGCTTTCCGTATTTTAAATAAAGCTGTGATTTCTTACTCTAATAATGGTTTGATTCAGGTGGATTTGAATCTGGGTATCGTGATATGGGCAAAGGGATCGCCACTAGTTCATCTCCACGCCAGGTAGGAGACTATGCCTCATACGTTTGATAGGCAATCGTTTCGTCATTTTGTTTATGATTTTGTCTTCTTCGATTCCTGTTTATTCTCAATCCTTGGCTCCATTTTAAATTCTATCGTATAATGGTTTGTGGATTTTTTCTGCCGATACCTGTTGATGAAATTGCTTTGGCTTTACTTTATTGTGTTTGCTTCTTGCCTGGGGTAAATTCTCTGTTTTGTTGTACCGCGCATTCAGTCCCTTTTCCTCCGTTTGATTGGACTTCCCATCTCTGTCATGCATCATGTCAATTTCTTCTTCTAAACGTGTTCTCCTGCATCAGCACACTACCACCGTAGGTACCCCCACATTTCCTGAAATCCCTCTTTTTGCCTATATCTTTTCTTTAAGTGTTGCACCCAGGGTGTTTATTCTCGTAGTTGGTTTCTTTGGTTTCCGTCGGGTCCCTCTCAACCTGGTTTTTCCCCAAGTCCTGTTTTGCCTGTTTTGTCTATGCAGCCCTGTTTGCTTTTCTGTTGGGATGGGGGCTCTCTCTCTTGTTAAACCTTTGGTTGGTCTTCGATATCAGATGGAAAATAGGTCCCCGCTTCTCTCCGTACAATAGCTTCTTTACCCAGTTGCTATGTGATTCTCCTTTCCAGTTTTAGACCCATTTTCGGATTTCACTTAAGGGGAAGGAAGAGCACCCAGCCTTGCCACAGCCTCGCCACCAGCTTTGCTGTCATCAATTGTGCTCTTTTTTCTTCTTCCTTTGTTTATTTCCCGGTGCTGCTTCTTCCTCCCCCCTCGAGCACCACCTATTTCCTACGTTACCCAACTCGCGACCGCTAACTTTTCTTCTTCTTGCTTCTACGTCGAGCAAGGCGTGGTTCCCCTGTTTACTCCAGTGATGTGCCTTGCTCTTCCTTTTCTTTCTACTCCGAAGCAAGGCGAGTCCTTCCTTCTGCTCCACCGAGTCCCCACCTACTGTTCCTGCGTTCCCAGCTCGCATTTCCTGTTCCTCTTCTTTTTTTCTTCGTCGAGTGTCACTGCGCTTCACCGTTCTTCCCCGTCGATTGTTCTTCCATTCCCAGCGGACTCGGAAGATTCCTCTTCGTGTGTTTCCCCTGTTGCTTCCGTTCTACCCAGCAGCATTCTCCCTGCCAAGATTCCTAGTTCCTCGTGTTCTCCCTATTACTTCACCGACTCATTTCCCCCCCATCTCTACTCTGTCTGGCCTGTTCCCCGGGCACCTTCTGAGGACGAGTAGTCCTCATATGTTCATGGGGCGAGCAGGGTAACCTTTCACGTCACGCGTGCTTGCTTAAGCTAATTACTTAGCGTTTCTCACTAAGCTCTTTGATCCTGCCCTGCGCCTTTGACGACTTGAGCGATACTTCATGACGAGTATAGTCAATGGTGGCTAGCTAATCCACCGTTGAGGCGCCGTCAAAGCACCCTAACAAATACATTTGCCTATAGAAGAAAAGAAACTTACCCGGATATACCTCTATAGCAACTCTTCTCCGTTAGGATATAAACGAACATTGCCCGGCATCTGATCTTTACCTTCCCCTGTCAGCCGATCTGTCATATCACAAGATCCTTCGCTGGTTTTTTCTACATAAATACCTGTAGTATCACGTCATTTATGTTATGTTTATGTTACTTTATTTTATTTTGTTTTATTTAGTGAAAAGAGTATATTTTAAATATGCTACTAATTTGACGGTATAAATACCATGTTCTTATAGCTTTCAATGAAATGCCTAAAGTAAAAAAATGAGTGTGATAATTAATCAATGTTGTTATTCAGTTTCGGTAACTACAGTAAATAAACGTTTGCTTGGCCAATGCGAGGTGAGTATACGGAATTCCAGTGATAGGGGAGAGTTGCTTACCTGTTGGGGAGTCGTATGGATGTTGTTTTCGGTTGCCTGCCACGTCTTCGCAGGTTGGTTCGTATCGAGTAATGAGACGGGTACGATACATGTTATGTTTTCTCTGCCTAGTCTCGGACAACACTGGTGGTAGGGGTTACGTATATATAGTATTTTCCTAAAAATATAAATTTACACTGCCAGTGGGCTCCAGGTTTCCCTTTAGCGGGGGTTACTCAAGGAGTGTTTTATTATGTCCATCCCGATGGGTTTTTGCTTGGCATTGTTAGCCGTGTTGAGTTACGAGTTGTTGAGTTATAACCTATTGGGCTGGTAGCATGTTATACGTTATAAAATCAAATGTGTGAATTCCATATTCGTCGGGTTGTTTTGGTTTCGTCCTTATTCGTATAGTGATCCGTTTCTTCCCTTCCTTGTATGTGTTCTCGTTTCCCCCGTAAGACATATGATGCTGTGACTCCTACTGAGATTTTTATCTCACCTGTTGATGTTTCCCCCTTTCAGGAGTAGTTCGTGAGCCGTAGACGGTGATTGAGGTGTGAGTGCTTCCTACGACTTGGCTGGACTATCGTACCTGTACAGTTCACACGGTTTTCTTTTCTGGCATTTCCTGTTTGACTCGTTTTGATGTTTTGACTCACATTATATTTTTATGCATTTATCACTCTACTGGATACAATTTTATGTTCCGGGCTTTAAGGCCAGTTTGTGATTTTGGGCTTGGGGACCCGTTTTCCGTTTTGGATATTTTGTCCAGTCTAATAAAGTCTTCCGCTGTGGTATTTTGTTTACTCCGATTATATTGCCAGATGTCCGTTTCTTATTTGACATGCTCCAATTCTTGAAATATTAAATACGTTTGTTTTGGGAATCGTGTTTGAAAAGTCGTCTAAGCCTTGTGGGATTTGGATTGGTCCACGTGTTGGGCTTCTCCGGGTTTCACGGCGGTAAGGACCTGGTTTTTTGGGTTCAGGTCCTTACAGCTTGTGATCCGTTTCGATAGGTTTTTAGGGAATAGTAGCCCATGTGATATTGATGAGTATTGTAGAATTATGAAACCTATTGGGATGTACCATTTGATTTATGTTTTACAACTCATGCATTATGCTTTATTGTTTATGAAATTCCTTGAGTGCATGATTAGAATGCATGGACTATAATTGTATTTAAATCAACTATTTTATAATCATGTTTTCCTTATGGCTCTATTCCACCAAATAGACTTGTGATGCTATAACTCCTACTGAGGTCTTTTGATCTCACCCCCTCTTGTTGATCTTTTCAAGGCTAGTTCGTCTACTTGTACTTGCACGTTTTGGAGACTCGGCATGTTTATGTTTTACCTTCTACATGCTCTTATGTTATGCATGACTTAATATAGACTATGAAGTTGTTTTGGACCCATTGTGGGTTTGATGTTTAGATACTGATTTTGGACATGCATGTATGAATCAAATCCCATTTATGTTATGAGATATGTGTCTTGAGCACTCTTTGTGAATTTGTATGGACTTGTGTGTATGGACTCAGCATGTTGCATGTTTGGGATGGTGTGGCCTGTTGTATGTAATTTAAGAATTCTGTTGTATGTGTCTCCATATTCGGTTGATTATTTATGCCAGGTGAATTATGTGATATGCCATGCTCCTTTTGAAATAAAAATTCAAATTGGTATGCGTTTTGGGGTTTTGGTTTGAAAAGTTAATAAAGTTGGGTTGATCGGGGCTACACAGCAGTGAGGGTCCCATTTACAGGGAGCAGGTCCTCACAGCTAGGAACTGGCCGGTCGATGTCCTCTTGTACGGAATTTAAGTACAACTGAGTGGTCAGATATGATGTATGGACCGGTCGGTTGTGCTGTGAATGCTCCACTAACATGTTTTCCTTTGCATATTCCTCCTCAAACTTAATCACTTGCATTGAAACCAGCTCACTAGCACAAAAACACTCTTTTCTTCCTTCTTCTTCATTTTCTTTTTTTTATGATGGGTTGCTTCCCATTCATCATCTTAGTTTAGGTCGTGGCATGTGTAAGGACCCAAACCAAACCTATAAGGACCCTTACCGCCATGAAACCCAAATAAACCCTCGCAAGATCCTTTTCGAATCCTACAAGACTCAAAGTCGACTAGTTATTAAGTTGCTTTCAAGGATGGAGCATACAATTTCATTCTGGCATAAAACGGAGTATAAAGAAAATATCAGCGAAAGATATTCATAAATGCACAATTCAGTGGAAATATAACACATAATTCCCAAGGGAATCTTGATCAGCAAGTATTTGTTCAAAGAAACATACGGAAATAGGAACAAAAAATCGAAAACCAGAAACAAAATAGAAACAAAACTAAATGTGAGGACCCCCTCCCTGCCAACTGAATTGGTAAGAGGTGTCCTCCTAAAAAGAATAAAAGCCAGTGGATGGTGGTTCGAATCCCAGTGGCAACGTACCAAGAGGTTAAAAGTGTTCCACTATGCCTTTTATGTGAGGACTCCCTCCCAAAAGGAATAAACACACACACTTACAAATCAGGTATTGTCTGGCAGTGGAACACATTTTAATCTCTTGGCACGCTTCCACTGGGATTCGAACCACCATCCACTGCCTTTTGTTCCTTCAAAGAGGAAGTCTCTTACCAATTCAGCTTGTATGGGAGTCGCATGGGAATCCCCAGCAAGCACACACTGAATGCCTAGTTCTTGTGTAGCTAAGAGTCTAGTCTTTGTGTCTCAACATGCTCTTTTCCTTGTGCGGTTTGGATGCCCTTGTCCTTCTATGGCTTGGATGTCTTGTCCTTTTGTGGCAAGATGGATAGGCTTGCTGATAAGATTGTTTGCTAACCATTTATCTTTTGTGCAGTTAAGCCTTGGACATTACAAGTGGAAGGGGATAGCCTTTGTAACCACTCTAACTCCTAACCTATTATTAATTGCTCCGATTAGGGCCCTTACTACCTTGAAACCCAAACAAGCCCAAGAACTAGGACCTATCTGAATCCACAAGGCTTACTCAGCAAATTCTTAATTTTTAGCATGTACATTATTTATGTTTATCAACAATTTGAGCATGATATTGGACAACTATTCTGGTATTATACGGAGTGAATGAAATATCAGCGGAAGTTTTTAAATAAAATCAATGAATCCACTACACACAAGTCCCATAGGGATCCAAATATCTAGCAAGTTAACCCACAACATAAATCGGACACAACAAGTAAAGGAGGAATCTTGAAAAACCAGAAAGTAGTCCAATCATAATTCACGTTATATACGCAGGCAATCAAGGAACAGGTATGCAAATGTGATGCGATATCGCCCCGCCGTGCAATCTTGATCTCACACACCGGTACCACAGACAGTGGATGTACCTAAGCCTGAAAAATGGTGAATACAATAGGACGAGATTACAAGAATCTCAGTAGGGTCACAACATCATAAGATCTATAGAAATCATAAATACAAATCTCCCAAACAACATCAGATCATCCCAACACAACTATGGGTATCACACAATTCAAGAATCAATCAAAGGGATAGGGCCGAAACTAAGGCTGAGGATGGACTACAACACTTCCAAAAATCAGAAGTATAAAGGCAGGTAAAACTCATCAGATTACTCTCGGCACTAAAAAGAAAGAAATGTCATCCCCTTCCACCTATGTTGTCCAAGACTTATTGCACAAAGGGTAAAAGGTTAGCTCACAAGCTAATCAGCAAACTTATTCATCCTGCCACATAAAGACAAGACATCAAAGCCACACAAGGACAAGGCTTCCAGCCACACAAGGACCAAGCATCCAAGCCACATAAGGACAAGGCTTCCAGCGCACGCATGCTGGGGATTGCCACCTATACAACTCCCATACCAGTAAGAGCCTCCCCTCTCCCAAGGAGCATCAGTGCTTACCCCAAATGGCCATCGAAACAGAATCCTGACACACAAACACGTACAAGCACACACAAGCAAGTACAAAGCATAATACCACAACAGGGAATCTTCAATCATGTCAGAACACAATTATATGCAATTCAGGCACTCAAAACCTAACTCAAGGGTTTGGAATGGTCTACAAGATTCATATCTTAATCCACGAGTCATACACATATCCTACAATCAATTCGCATGCAATAATAACAAGAGCAGGTATCGAAAATGACATACAAACAATAGCAATCTATGGAGAATCCGATAAAGTATAGATCCTACCTCTCTTGTCTCAGAACAATAAGTTATTTCTTTGTCCTTACTTAATAATTCCGAACCACCTATAGCATCACAAGGCAAAGACAAAACCAAACTAAGCATGCATACTCAATAACCATGTACCCTATTTCCTGAACAATTCCACTCACCAAACCTATCAGAAACCAATGGTCAGATGCCGTAGGTGCCTCCCCTTTGGATGTGTGATGTGATAGCCAAGAACTTATCAAGATTCAACCTGAATTACCATCCCAATTTAACTATGTATATTTCGACATTAAGAATAGGACACAAGATAATTTACGATTTTATTTTAGCAAGGTGTAAGGGTTGCGATTTCATGTTAACAAAGAAAGATTAAGTGTTTATAACTTATACAATCAAAAGAAACAAGATTGGAATCCAATAGGTTAATCAATTGATCAAGATAGGCAACAATAGGCAAGGGTAGGGCATACTGATTCCATGTATAGAAAAGATTCAAACGATGAATTCATGATTTTATAACATAAATGGATGCCAAACAATCATACGAACAAGAGGAACAAAAACAGAAATAAATTGAAAACAGAATCACATAATCTTGAAACCTAATCCTGCCAAAATATGATTTAACTTTCGACAAAGAAAAATTAACCTTCAGAAAAAAAACCCAGGATGGTTGGAAGAGGATGAAGAGAGCTTTCCAACAAGCTATTATTCGCAGGAATCTGACAAAGGATGAAAGAGTTATGTATTTTGAAGAGGAAAGAGGATGAAGAGAGCTTTCCAACAAGCTATTATTCGTAAGAATCCGACAAAGGATGATAGAGTTATGCTGGTTTGAAGTTCCAGCGTATTTCGGCAGAACTTGGGAGGTGTAAGTTTTTTAGGTTTTACGAATTTTGTGTGTTTTCTGTATAAGACTTTTGTGTGGCTGGCTTCTTATTTATATAAAATCGTTATGGGATTAAAATCCCTATTTTAAAGGCTTGATTGAAGTAAGATAATTATCATAATTAAATTTTGTAATTATCTCTCCTTAATTTTAGGGATTTTAATTTCTAAGGTAATTATCAACCTATAAAGAACTAGATTAAAGGGAATTAAAACCAAAATTAATTACTGGATATTTCTTACCAATTTCGGCCATCACACATCCTTTTCTTCAGGGAAAAAATGGTCTTTTCACCTGCACTGGCTTCTGGACTTCTATGACTCAAAATTTTGGGGTCTCATAGCCTTTAAAGTACATAAATGAATCTCATAACCACCCTATATAAAGAGGAAGCCGGCCACACTTAAATCTTAGGCAAAAAATAGACAAAATTTGTCAAACATCAAACCCTACACCTCCATATTGCTGCCGAAATTGCTTCAACTTCAACCTAGCATAACTCTCTCATCCTTTGTCGGAATTCAGAAAATAATAGCTGGATGGAAAGCTCTTTCCATCCTGTATCTAGCTATCTTAGTTCATAAGAAGGTTAGTCCTTTATTATCAAAATTCAACTTGTAATTCAGCGGGTTTGGTGCCAAAATTGTGTGATTCTACCTTCATTTGATTTTTGTTGTTATCTCTTTTGTTCATATGATTGTTTAGCATCCATTCATGTTTTAAAATCATGAATTCATCCTATGAATCTTTCTTATACACGAAATTGGCATGCCCTACCTTTGCCCTGTTGTTACTAATTTTGAACAATTAATTAATTTATTGGTTTCTGATCATGTTTCTATTAATTATGTGTTATAAACACCTAATCCTTCTTTGTTAACATAAAATCACAACCTCTATAGCTTGTTAACATGAAATCACAATTTTTCCTACTGCTCTACTGTTAGTACCAAAATTTATACGTTGATTGCGATGGTAATTAAGGTTGTTTCTTGTTAAGTTCTTGGCTATCTTATGTGGCTAGACGTCTTGTCCTTGTGTGGCAAGATGCCCTTATCCTTGTATGGTTTGAATGCCCTTATCCTTGTGTGGTTTGAATGCCCTTATCCTTGTGTGGTGTGGATGCTCTTGTTCTTGTGTGGCTTGGATGCCTTGTCCTTGTGTGGCAAGATGAATAGACTTGCTAATTAGCTTGTGTGCTAACCTTTATCCTTTGTGCAACGAAGCCTTGGACAACACAGGTGGAAGAGGATGACCTTTTCCTATTGCCGAGATGTTTGATGAGTTTTACCTGCCTGTGTACTTCTTATTTTTGGAAGTGTTTTTAGTCCACCCTCATTTTTAGCTTTCGACCCTATCCCTTTTTGGTTGAATGATGATTACGTGATCCTATATAGTTGTATAGGATGATCTGATGTTGTTTGGGAGATATTTATTTAAGATTTCTATAGATCTTATGATGTTGTGACCCTACTGAGATTCTTGTAATCTCATCCTGTTGTTTTCACCATTTTCAGGCTTAGGTATATTCACTATTTGTGGTACCAATGTGTGAGATCAAGGCAACACGGCGGGGTGATATTGTATCACATTCGCATTCCTGTTTCCTTGGTTGCTTGTGCATATAACATGAATTTTGATTGGACTATTTTCTGATTCTTCGAGTCCCTCCATTACTTGTTAGTTTCTGGATTATATGGAGGTTTACATACTGGAATTTTCGGTCCCTATGGGACTTGTGTGTTGTGGTTCCAATGATTCAATTTAAAGAGTTCCACTGATGTTTAATTCACTCTGTATGATACCAGAATGCTTGTCTAATATCATACTCCAATTGTTATAAGTACAAAGAATGAACATGCTAAAATCGGAAATTAGATAGATAAACCTTGTGGGATTCAAATAGGTCCTGGTTTTGGGCTTGTTTGAGTTTCATAGCAGTAAGGGTCCTATTAGGACCATATAAGAATAGGTTAGGATTTGGGATCCTTACAAGTTTGGTAGCAGAGCATTGTTTAGGAAATATGATTTGTTATATGCTAACCTATTTGTTGATTTTGTGCTTGTAGGTAGGTACATGCGCACACACCCACTCACTTAGGGGCTAATACCAAAAGTAATCTGATGCTAAAAACCTAGTTTGAATTAGTTGAATAATGTGTCTGACAATTTGATTTGTTGTGTATTTATGCGTATATTTTTGCCTTGTATGACTTAATGTGTTTTGTTGTGTTTTGATGAGTGTTTGTTGTGTTTTTTTTTGCTATTGCCGAATGTATGAGTGTGTGATATAGAAGTGCCGAATGAGTTTGTTGTCAAATAATTGCGATGTGTTTTATGCTTATTGCTGAATGGGTGTTGTTGATGCGTGCTTTACTGTCGAGTGTCGCCAAGTGTACTTATATATGGTTCCGAATATGTCCATATTCATATGATTGATTTGTGAGCATGCCAAGTATGTTTTTGCATGATTGTTGCCATAATGTTGAGAGTGATATTTGCGAAACATGTGTATTACTGAATGCATGAGATGTGGTTTTGCATGATTGCCGAGTGTGGATTGTATAAAAGTATGCTTGCCAAATGTTGTAATGATTGTTGCCGAGTGCTTGTGATTCGAATATGCAATTGAATATGTATATGTGATTTCCGAAATTTGCATACTTGTGTGCATGTATTTTTGTTTTTCCAGCATATGCATATCGTCCGGTGCACTTCTCTCCACCAGGTACCACTTCTTTTCCTAGAGTTCATATTTGATTATTTGTTGAGTAACAATCGTATGCTTGTATAGTTTGGCAAGGGTGAATGCTACAAGGGATCAACGGGGTAGGTATGTGGTTTAAGGCGAACAACAACCTGTTGAGCAAGTAGGGCAAGCTGAGCCCGAAAACCAGCCTGAGGCACCAGCCATCGATCCTGTGATGGCACAAAGTCTGAATGTATTACAAGGAACTGCTGCAAATCAGCAGCGTATGGAGGCACATATTCAGAATGCTCCTGCATCGGTGCCCGTGGAAGAACCTATTCCTCCACTTGAACCTGTATAGCCAGCGCATCCTAAGGAAGCCGAGAGACTTCTAGTCGTTATTACGAAGCTATTGAAGGAAGCACATCAGCTAGGATGTAAAGATTTCAGCGGTTCAGCCGGTGCCGCTGCAGCTCATGAATGGATCGACACCTTATGTCGTGTGTCCTTGTTTTTGCATATCTCGGATGATGACAAGGTTGCCATTGCTATTTTCCTACTTAAGGGAGAAGCCCTCGCATGGAGAACAACTGTGAGCTTGCGATTCAGTGATCGATTGTCTACTTGGGAAGAATTTCGATATGAGTTCAAAAAGAGGTTCTATATGAGATTCCATACAAGTGAGCAGCAACAAGCTTTCTATAAGCTTGAACAGGGCACTTGCACCAGAGGAGGATCATTCACCATACTAGCTTGCGAGACGATTTTAGGATGGGCTGAGTATCGAGCTCAAAACATTGTTGGTACGACAATGGTGCAGAATCTGTAAGAACTAATCATTGCCGCGACTGAAGCCAAGAAGATCGTGCGAACCAGGAAGCCGTCCGCAGCAACTAGTGGCAGATCTTTCAGATGAGATTTGAAGTTCAATCGGTGTACAGGGCCCTATCCCTTGGGTCTGAATGTACTTAAGGTGGATCTTATTCCATTGGATATCCGAGAGCTGGATGTGATCTTAGGCATGGACTGTCTGGCGAAATATCAAGCCTGTATGGAGTGTTTCACCAAGTGTGTGTGGCTCACTTTTTCTGATGGTGCCAAGTACTGTTTTGAAAATGATAGGCAAGTTCTTCCAACTTGCATGATTTCCTAGCTGGATGCAAAGTGATTGATCAGCAAAGGATGTACAGCATACCTCGCACACGTACATGATGCATCTAAAGAGTCCTCGGATTTGGATTCTGTTCCAGTGGTACATGAATTTCCTACTGTATTTCTAGAAGACATAGCTAGTTTGCCACCAGCAAGGGACGTAGAATTTGGCATTGAGTTAATGCCTGGCACGAATCCGATTTCCATTCCTCTGTATTGTATGGTTCCTACAGAAATGAAGGAACTAAAATGCAATTGAAAGAGTTGCTGGATCGTGGTTTCATCCAACCCAGTAAGTTACCATGGGGAGCACCTGTCTTGTTCGTGAAGAAGAAAGATGGTTTGCTGCGATTGTGCATCGATTATCGGCAGGTGAATCGTGTGACCGTGAAGAACAAGTACCCTTTGCCGCACATCGATGAGTTGTTCGACCAGCTCTAAGGTGCAGCCGTATTCTCCAAGATTGATCTTAGATCTGGATATCATCAATTGCAAGTTTGTGATGTTGATATTCCAAAGACTGAATTCAAATCGCGATACGGCCACTACGAATTTCTAGTTATGCCATTCGGTGTTACCAATGCACAAGCCGTGTTCATGGACCTGATGAATCGTGTGTTCCGTGAGTTTCTGGACAAATTTGTGATAATCTTCATCGACAACATTCTGATTTGTTCAAAGTCGGAAGAGGAGCGTGCTGTGCACTTGTGGATTGTGTTGAATATTCTGAGGGATCGGCAGTTATTTGCAAAATACTCCAAATGTGAATTCTAGTTACGCGAAGTTAGTTTCCTTAGCCATGTTGTATCTGCCCCGCCCAAGATGTGTTAGTTGATCCGAAGAAAATTGAAGCCATAGTTGCTTGGGAACCCCTGTGAACTATGTTCGAAGTTCGTAGTTTCCTTGGCTTGTCCGGATTACCATCGTCGCTTCGGGGAGAATTTTTCATCGCATGCTAGACCATTAACAAAATTAACACACAAAGGAGAGCCGTTTGTGTGGAACGAGAAATGCCAGCAAATTTTCAAAGAGTTGAAAAGACGATTAGTTTCCACACCTATCCTTACCTTACCTACTGGCGAAAAGGAGTATATGATTCATAGCAATGCGTCAAAATCTGGACATAGATGCGTATTGATGCAAGATGGGAAAGTAGTTGCCTATGCTTATCGACAGTTGTGACCACACAAAAGCAATTATCCTACGCATGATCTGGAGCTTGCAGCCGTATTGTTTGCACTGAAAATATGACGCAACTATTTGTATGGCGAGACATGCAGAATCTTCACTGACCACAAAACCTTGAAATACCTCCTCCCGCAAAAAAGAATTAAATATGAGACAACGAAGATGGGTGGAGCTGATTAAGGACTATGATTTGATCATCGAATATCATCCTGGAAAAGTGAATGTTGTCGTTGATGCTTTAACTGAAAATTTCATCCTCCTTCTCCTTCGGTTTTGGCTTACATGCGCACCCATTAAATGCCAATGTTGCTAGATTTGAATGCTACCTGTGTGCATCTTGGCATTGATTTTTCTGGTTCATTGTTGGTGTGAATCGAAGTCACGCCTACCTTGATTGAGGAGATACAAAATTAGCAATTAGAAGATCCAAATCTGGTTGAAATTCGGAAACAACTATCTGATGGTGCTGATGTCATAGTTTGCAATTTCAGAATGCGAGATGATGGAGTGCTTGTCTTCAGAAACCGGGTATGTGTTCCACAAGATTTCAATATTCGTATTCTGATTTTATCTGAAGCACATAGTTCGAAGTTTGCTATCCATCCTGGTAGCATCAAGATGTACCGAGACTTGAAAGAGCAATATTGGTGGCCGAACATGAAGCGCCACATTGCTTTTTTTGTTGCTCGATGTCTCGTATGTCAACAAGTAAAGATCGAGCATCAAAGACTCTCTGGTTTACTACAGTCACTTCTGGTTCCAGAATGGAAATAGGAGCATGTCACGATAGATTCTGTGACCGGTTTGCTTGATTATAGTGAGGATACGATGCCAATTGGGTGATCATAGATCAATTGACAAAATCTACACACTTCCTTTCTGTACGTGTGATAGACACACCGGAGAAGTTGGTTGTACATTACTTAGACGAGATTTTTCGATTGCATAGAGTGTTAGTTTCTATCGTTTCAGATCGTGTCCCTCGTTTCACATCATGATTTGGGAAAACTTCTAGAATGCGCTGGGTTCGAGATTGAATTTCAGTACAGCATCTCATCCCCAGACTGATGGTCAATCTAAGGGGACGATTCAGACACTCGAAGACAAGTTGCGTGGGAGTGTACTAGACCAACATATCAGTTGGGAGCGATGCCAACCATTGGTGGAATTTTCTTACAATAATAATTTTCATGTAAGCATCGGTAAGCCACCTTATGAAGCACTATATGGGAGACGTTGCAGAACTCCCATTTGCTGGAATAAAATAGGTGAGAGATGTCTAGACAATCTGGAATTGATTGATCAAGCAACGAAGTAGTTGAACTTGATTCGACAACGGCTAAAGACAGCCCAGGATCTGCAGAAAACCTATGCCAATGATTGACGAAAGGAGCTGAAATTTGCAGTAGGTGACAAAGTGTAAAGACCCAAACCCAACCTATTAGGACCCTTACCATCACAAAACCCAAATAATCCTTTGCAAGGTCCTATTTGAATCCCACAAGGCTCAAGTCACCTAATTATCAAATTTATTTGTTGATTCATATGTTATTTAAAGGTTGGAGTATGTTTATACATTAATGAATTTCTGGCATATACGGAGTGAAAGAAAACATCAGTGAAAGACTTATATTAACACTCAAACAAATGGAAACATAACACACAAGTCCCATAGGAATCTCAAAACATCAACCAATAGTATCATACATATTTTGGAAGCAACAATGAAGGAGGAACAGGGATTGAAAAGCCAGAATGCATATCCACACAAATTCAAAAACATGTCATGCGTGTTTTACAGGCAAGGGATGCATATTTTGTGCAAATTTGTTCAGCCGTGCAGCCTTGATCTCACATCTTTGGTACCAGCAACAAAGCACACACCTAAACCTGCAAAGGAGGAGAAAAAAAGGGATGAGATTACAAGAATTTCAGTTGGGTCACAGCATCATAAATCCTAGGGATTCTCAATCAAACATTTCCCAATAATCAAAAGATCAACACCTAAAACCTGATAAGATATCTAATTAAAACTGCAACCATCAAACACACATAATAGAGGCCAAAATCATCACAAGCACACACAATAAGGGTAGGCCGAATTTCGTAGAAAACAAAGGGAAAGACTGAAACTACTTCTTATTCAGAAGCACATGGCCAGCCTATAACATAATCTGATTTTCAAAACCATGGTTTTTCCACATTTGCCTATGTTGTCCAAGGCTATGCTAGAAAAAGGGTAAAACGGTTAGACAATTAATACTACAACAAGCCTTTTAGTTGTCTATGACATTCAGACTTTAACTGGCCTAGGAGCACTATTGCAGCTGCATGTACAATTCATCTTTCAACACAAAATTATGGCATCCTAACGTCCAGACTTGAAATGGCCTACAAGGAATCCTAACTTTCGAACATGAACCGACATACCAGGTATCCAGTGAGCTCTTGTTGGGATTAACCACCAAAAAACCTCCTGTTTCAGTAAGCAACTCTCCTCTCCCTAGGAGCAACAATATTTACCTCGCATGGCCAGTGACAAAAGGATCCTTCAAACAAAGCACAAAGAAGGCACATACACGCATATACACATAGTACATGCATACACAAATCACAACAAAGGATCCTCAATCAAATCACAATACAATCACAAATTCGTAGGCATATCATAGCCGTATGTATGCCCTTCTAATTTCCAATATTATCCTAAAGATAAATCACCTAATTGTGCAATCAATTCAAAGATAACCAATCCGAAATCAACAACAAATCAAGCATTTAATCAAGGGTAACCAAAGGAACTGATAAGGCATAGATCCTACCTCCCACGAGTCTGAATCAGATGCAATCCTCTGCATTTCCAATAAGATTAGAATCTCCTAACAATCACAAGGAAAAGACCACACAATACTAAGCCACAAGATTACTTAATTAAAAACCAAAGGCATTGGGAATTCTTACCAATTAATATACCAAAATCTAGTGATCCAGATCCAGCAATATCTTCCCCCTGAATGCGTGATATGATGGCCAAAAATTCAGCAAGAAACAACTTGATTATTCACCCTAATTCATCATACAAATTTCGGCAACACCTTAGAGCTTAATAGGGTAAATTGCGATTTCATCATTAGAGAGGTTAGCGGTTACAATTTCATGAAATTAATAAAAGAATAGGTGCTAATTACTCAAACGATTAAAATGAACAAGATTTGAAACCAATAGACAAGTCAATTGATCAAATTTGGCAAACATAGGGTTAGGAATAGAGCATGCTGATTTCATTTATAAGAAAAATTCGAAGGATGAATTCATGATTTTGCAACATGAATGGATGCCAAACAATCATATGAACAAAAGGAATAACAATAGAAATCAGTTGAAAAAAGAATCACACAATTTTAGCACAAAACTGACTTTTATGACTTGAATTTCGACAGGGAAGAACTAACCTTCTGATGACCAACCTAAAATATCTATATAGAGGATAGAAAAAGCTTTCCAACAAGATATTATTTGCAAAAATGGAACAAAGGATGAGAGAGTTATGCTAGGATTAAGACCAAGGAACTTTTTAAACAGAACCGACGAATTATGACTTGAATTTCGACAGAGAAGAACTAACCTTCTGATGATAAAACAAAGGTAGCTACATAGAGGATAGAAATAGCTTTCCAACAAGCTATTATATGTAGAAATTCGATAAAAGATAAGAGAGTTATACTAAGATGATGATTAAGGAATTTCAGCTAGGATTTAAGCCAAAATTATAAATTGAGAGGAAGGAGAGAAGGAAGGGAATAATTCTAGAATTATTTAGGAGGTTTTGGGTATAATTGATCAAAGTAGGTCATCTTCTCTTTTATAGGTATCTAAGGAGGTTTAACTAAGAGATAATTCCCTATTTTTAAGCTTAAAAAGATAATTAAAGGATAATTATATTAGAATGAAAATTTTATTAAAAGAGATATTCTATTTAAAAGAAAAAATTATCTAATACCTTAGATAATAAGGGATAAAACTAAAGATAATTAATACAAAAATATCATAATTAAAATAGAAAATACCTGGTAGCAACTATTTTAGGCCATCACACATCCATTTCTTTAGAGGCAAAATAGTCATTTCAGTTGCATCGGCTCCTGGACTTCCTGGACATCTAAACTAGTAAGGATTGGGGTCTCAAATCCTCCCGCTTTAAAAAAATTTTGTCCTCAAAATTTTTACACAAGAACTCTAGGTTACAAACTTACCATGCTTTCGCTGCACCACTCCGCTTCTTAGTCGACCTTGCCATATTAAACAAACACACATACAATATAACTTTCCAATATGAAACACAAAACGAGAAAAGATATGGTACCTTGGTGGAGAGGCATACACCGGACGATATGCATATGCTGGAAATAAAACACAAACTTGCACACAAAACACAGCAAGCATACTTACATATTTCAGTACATACACAAACACATAGCACATAGCAAATCATACATATCAACATGCAATCAACATACAAAAACATGCAAAGCTTATAATCATGCTTTCATACTTTTAAGTCATAATCAACCAAAGTACATATAGACATATGCAAATGTTTCTAAAATTGAGAACACTTTTGTATTTCATACAAATCACACAATTTACTAAACCATGCTCCGATACCAAACCTATAAGGACCCAAACCCAACCTATTAGAACCCTTACTGCCTTGAAACCCAAATAAGACCTTGCAAGGTCCTATTTGAATCCCACAAGGCTCCAGTTACCTAATTGTCAATTTTATTGGTTGATTCATATGATATTTAAAGGTTTGAGCATATACATTAATGAATTTCTAGCTTACACGGAGTAAAAGTAAATATCAGTGGAAAACTTATATTAACACTCAAACAAGTGAAAACATAACACACAAGTCCCATAAGAATCTCAAAGCATCAACCAATAGTATCATGTATATTTCAGAAGCAACAATGAAGGAGGAACATGGATTGAAAAGCTAGAATGCATATCCATACAAATTCAAAGACATGGAAAGCACATTTTACAAGAAAGGGATGCATATGATGTGCAAATTCGTCTACCCGTGCAGTCTTGATCTCACACCTTTGGTACCAGCAACAAAGCACACATCTAAGCTTGCAAAGAGGGAGAAAAGAAGGGATGAGATTACAAGAATCTCAATAGGATCACAGCATCATAAGTCCTAAGGATTCCCAAATAAACATCTCTCAATAACCAAAAGATCAACATCTAAAATCAGCTAAGATATTTAATTAAAACCGCAAGCATCAAACACACATAATAGAGGCCAAAATCATCACAAGCACACACAAAATGAGGGTAGGCTGAATTTGTTAAAAACAAGGGGAAAGAGTGAAAATACTTCTTATTCAGAAGCACACGGGTAGCCTATAACATAATCTGATTTTTGAAAGCAAGGTTTGTCCCCATCTGCCCATGATGTCTAAAGCTTTGCTGCAAAAGGGGTAAAATGGTTAGATAATCAGACTTTAATTATCCCAGCACTCTTGCAGTTGCACATACAAGTTATCCTACCACATAAAAATAGGGCATCCTAACGTCCAGACTCGAACTGGCCTACAACGCATTCTAACGTTTAGACTTGAACTGGCCTACAAGGTATCCAGCGAGCTCTTGCTGGGAATAACCACCTATAAACCTCCAGATTTGGTAAGCACCTTTCCTCACCCTAAGAGCAACAATACTTATCTCGCAAGACTAGCAACAAAAGGATCCTTCAAACAAAGCACAAACAAGGCACATACACGCATACACACATAGTACATGCATACACACATAGAACACGCATACACATATAGTACATGCATACACACATAGTACACGTATACACAAATCACAACAAAGGATCCTCAATCAAATCACAATACAATCACAAATCAGTAAACATATCATAGTGGTATGTATGCCCTTCTAATTTCCAAGATTATTCTAAAGATAAATCACCCAATTGCGCAATCAATTCAAAGATAACCAAACTGAAATCAACAACAAATCAAGCATTCAATCAAGTTTAACCAAAGAAACAGACAAGGAATGGATTATACCTCTCATGAGTCTGAATCAGATGTAATCCTCTGCATTTCCAACAAGATCAGAATCTCCTAAACAATCACAAGGCAAAGCCACAAGATTACTTAATTTAAAACCAAAGGCATTGGGAATTCTTACCAATTAACATACCAAAATCTAGTGATCCAGATGCTGAAATATCTTCCCTATGAATGCTTGATGTGATGGCAAAAAATACAGCAAGAAACAACCTGATTATTCACCCTAATTCATTATACAAATTTCGGGAACACCTTAGGGTTTATTATGGTAAATTATTATTTCATCATCAGAGAGGTTAGGGGTTGCGATTTCATGAAATTAATAAAGGAATAGGTGTCAATTATGCAAACAAATAAAATGAACAAGATTTGAAACCAATAGACAATTGATCAAATTTGGTAAACATAGGGCTAGGAATAGGGCATGCTGATTTCATGTGTAATGATTCCAATTCCTACCTTTTAAAGTTTGGTCCGATTAAGACCACTACCCCCGTGAAATCCAAACAAGCCCAAAGACACCTAGAACCTATTTGAATCCCACCAAGCTTACCCATTAAATTTTCTTTTAATAACAAATGGAGCATGATATTGGACAATCATTCTGGTATCATACGGAGAGAATAAAACATCAACGATAAGTCTTTAAATTTAATTATTAGAATCAAAATGTGCAAGTCCTATAGGGATCCAAATGGCAAGAAATCCTCCAACATGTTCCAAAACATAACAAGAAAAAGAGGGATTTTGAAAAAAAGCAGAAAAGTAGTCCAATCTATGATCATATTGTATGCGCAAGCAACAAAGGAAATAGGAGTGCAAAGGTGATGCAATATCATCCCGCCGTGCAGCCTTGATTCCACATACTGGTACCACAAATAGTGAATGTACCTAAGCCTGAAAAATAGTGGAAACAACAGAATGAGTTTACAAGAATCTCAGTAAGGTCACAACCTCATAAGATCTGCATAAACCATAAACATAATTCTCCCAAACAACATCCTATCATTCCTAGCAACTAAAGGGGATCACTCAATTCAAAAATTCAGTTAAAAAGGGTATGTCCGAATCTAAGGCTGAGGGGGGACTACAAATACTTCCGAAAACTCAAAAACACATAGGCAGGTAAAAATCATCAGATTGCTCTCGGCAATCAAGAAGAAAGGACATCCTTTTCCACCTGTGTTGTCCAAAGCTTACTGCACAAAAGGTAAATGGTTAACACATCAGCTATTCAGTAAGTCTATTCATCTTACCACACAAGGACAAGTCATACCAAGCCACACAAGGACAGGGCTTCTAGCCACACAAGGACAGGGCCTTTAGCCACACAAAGACTAGACATCCAGCGAGCTCATGCTGAGGATTGCTACCCATACGACTCCTCTCACAAGGAGCATCAGCGCTTACCCCGAATGGCCACCGAAAAAGGATCCTGACACACAACATGTACCAGCATACACAAGCAAGTACAAAACATAATACCATAACAGGGTATCCTTAATCATGTCAGAACACAATCAACATGTTCAATACACACAACACATGCAAACTAGGCACTCATATCCTATCTTAAGGGATTCGGTATAGCCTAGAGGATTGCATCTTGGTCCGTAATTCAAGCATTCCTACTACAACATATGCGCATACAACATTACATGTGAAGGCACCGAAATTAACGAGCAAACAACAAGGATCTCTGGAGAAACTAACGAGGCTTAGATCCTACCTCTCTTGTCTCTAAACAAGAAATTATTCCCTTTCCTTTATCCAATAATTCTGCACTACCTATAGCATCACAAGGCAAAGCCAAAACTAAACTAAGTATGCATATCCAATATCTAATTAAATACCCTATTCCCTTACCAATTTCACTCACCAAACGTATCAAAAACCAGTGATAAAATGCCGCAGGTACCTCCCTCTTGGATGTGTGGTGTGATAGCCAAGAACTTAACATGAAACAACCTGAATTACCATCTCTAAGTATCATACAAATTTCAGCACTAAGAATAAGGCAATAGGGCAAGTTGCAATTTCATGTTAACAAGTTGTAAGAGTTGCGATCTCATGTTAACAAGGAAGAATTAAGGGTTTATAAGATGTATAATCAAAAGAAACAAGATCAGAATGCAATAGGTTAATCAATTGATCATGATATGCAACAATAGGGTAGTAGGGCAAAGGTAGGGCATACTGATTTCATGTATAGAAAAGATTCAAAGGATGAATTCATGATTGTTCACTATGAATGGATATTAAACAATCATACGAATAAAGGTAACAACATCAGAGATCAGTCAAAGGCAGAATTATAAAAATCTATAAACCTAATTCTTCTAAATTTTGATTTATCTTTAGAGAAAGAAATACTAACCTTTGGGAAAAAAACAGAAGATGGTTGGAAGGAGGATGAAGAGAAGTTTTCAACAAGCTATTATTTTCAGATATCCGACAAACGATGAGAGAGTTATGCTCATTTGAAGTTCAAAAATATTTTGACAATTTCGCCGAATTTCGATTTAACTATAAAGAAAGAAATATTAACTTTCAGACAAAAAAAAAGGGATGGAAAGAGGATGAAGAAAGCTTCCAACAAGCTATTATTTTCAGGAATCCAACAAATGATGAGAGAGTTATGCTTGTTTGAAGTTCAAGAAAATTTTTACAGTTCCGCCGAATTTCGATATAACATTAAAGAAAGAAATACTATCCTTCAGACAAAAAAATCAAAGATGATTGGAAAGAGGGTGAAGAGATCTTCATTCCAGCAAATGGGAGTCCTGCAATGTCTCCCATATAATGCTTCATAAGGTGCCATACCGATACTTACATGAAAACTGTTGTTCTAAGCAAATTCTACCAACGGCAGGCATCGATCCCAACCAGTTTGCTGATCCAACACAGTCGCTCGTAGCATGTCTTCGAGTGTTTGAATCGTCCTTTCTGTTTGGCTATCGGTTTGGGGATGAAATGCTGTACTGAAATTCAATCTCGAACCCAGCGCATTCTGGAATTTCTCCCAAAATCGTGAGGTGAAACGAGGGTCATGATTTGAAACGTTGGAAACTGGCACTCCATGCAATCGAAAAATCTCATTCAAGTAACGAACAACCACTTTCTCAGGTGTATCGGTCACACGTATAGGGAGGAAGTGTGCAGATTTCGTCAATCAATCCACAATCACCAAAATGGCATCGTATCCTTGCTGCGATCTAGGAAAACCGGTCACAAAATCCATTATGACATGCTCCCACTTCCATTCTGGAATTGGGAGTGACTGAAGTAGTCTAGCGGGTCATTGATGTTCGATCTTTACTTGTTGACATACGAGTCATCGAGCAATGAACTCAACAATGTGGCGTTCAATGTTTGGCCACCAATAGTGCTCCTTTAAATCTCGATACATCTTAGTGCTTCCAGGATGGATAGCGAACTTCGAACTATACGCCTGCTATAGGATAAGGTTACGAATATCAATATCTTGTGGAACACATATCCGGTTTCTGAAGACAAGCACTTTGTCATCTCGTATTCGGAAATCACGAACTATGGCATCAACACCATCAGAAAGTTGCTTCCGAATTTCAATTATTTTTGGATCCTCTAATTGTTGATTCCAGATTCCCTCAATCAAGGTAGGTGTGACTTCGATTTGTGCCAACAATGAACTAGAATAATTAGTGCCAAGATGCACACGATTAGTCCTCAAATCCAGCAACATAGGCATGTAATGGGTGCGCATATAGGCCAAAATGGATGGGGAAGGAAGATGAAACTTTCAGTTTAAGGCATCAGCAACAACATTTGTCTTTCTAGGATGATATTCGATGATCAAATCGTAGTCTTTGATTAGCTCTACTCATCTTCGTTGTCTCATATTCAATTCTTTTTGCGTGAGTAGGTACTTCAAGCTTTTGTGATCAGTGAAGATTCGGCATGTCTCGCCGTATAAGTAATGTCGCCATATTTTCAACGCAAACACCACGGCTACAAGCTCCAAATCATCTGTAGTATAGTTGCTTTCATGCGATCGTAAGTGTCGGGAAGCATACGCAACGACTTTCCCATCTTGCATCAATACGCATCCAAGTCTGGATTTCAACGCATCGCTGTAAACCACATACTCCTTTCCACAAATAGGTAAAGTAAGGATAGGTGCGGAAACTAACCGATTTTTCAGTTCTTTGAAACTTCGCTGGCATTTCTTGTTCCACACGAACGGCTCACCCTTACGCGTCAGTTTTGTCAATGGTCCGGCAAGCGATGAAAAATTTTCCACAAAGCGACAGTAATATCCTGCTAAGCCAAGGAAACTACGAACTTTGAACACAGTTTGCGGGGGTTCCCAGGCCATTACGGCTTCAATTTTCTTTGGATCAACTAACACACCTTGGACGGAAAGAACATGGCCAAGGAAACTGACTTTGCGCAACCAGAATTTGCATTTGGAGTACTTTGCGAACAACCGCCGATCCTTTAAAACATTCAGCACAATCCGCAAGTGCTTAGCATGCTCTTCTTCCGATTTTGAATAAATCAGAATGTTGTCGATGAAGACTATCATAAATTTATCGAGAAACTCATGGAACACACGATTCATCAAGTCCATGAACACAGCTGGTACATTGGTCAAACCGAATGGCATAACCAGAAATTCATAGTAGCCATATCGTGATCTGAACGTGATCTTTGGAATATCAACATTACGAACTCGCAATTGATGGTATCCAGATCTGAGATCAATCTTGGAGAATATGGCTACACCCTGGAGTTGGTCGAACAAATCGTCGATGCGTGGCAAAGGGTACTTGTTCTTTACAATCACACGATTCAGCTGCTGATAGTTGATGCATAATCGCAGCAAACCATCTTTCTTCTTCATGAACAAGACAGGTGCTCCCTAAGGTGACACACTAGGTTGGATGAAACCACGATCTAGCAAATCTTCCAATTGCATTTTTAGTTCCTTCATTTCGGCAGGAGCTATACTGTACGGAGGAATGGAAATCGGATTCGTACTAGGCACTAACTCAATGCCAAATTCCACTTCCCTTACTGATGGTAGACCTGCTATGTCTTCTGGAAATACTTTTGGAAATTCACGAACCACTATGACAGAATCATGACCCAAAGATTCTTTGGAAATATCATGTACGTGCGCGAGATACGCAGTACATCCTTTGCTGATTAGTAGCTTTGCATCAAGTCAGGATATCATGCAAGTTGGAACAACTCACCTATCACCTTCAAAATCGTACTCGGCACCATCAGGAAAAGTGAACCACACACATTTGGTGAAACACTCCATACAGGCTTGATATTTCGCCGGACAGTCCATGCCTAAAATCACATCCAGCTCTTCAATGTCCAATGGAATTAGATCCACTTCAAGTACATTCGGACCCATACGTACAGCACAGCCAATGCAAACTGTCACCACATCAGGACTAGCCTCGGCATCAGTCAGGGAAAATATCCTTGTTGGTCTTGGTTGTGCCTCAGCTGTGGATCCTTTGGTTGGTCCTCCTGGTGCAAGTGTTGGCGGTTTGGTGGCGTTAACATACCCACCTTGGCTCGCACTAGATGTGCTTGTGATACGTCTCGGCTTCTGGCACTCCCGCTCAATGTGCCCCATTTTGCCACAGTTGTAACATCGACATTGCTGAGTATTCCATGTAGTTCCACTGGAATTCGAACCAGAAAAGTTCTTCTTGTTGTTACTTCCATTGCCGTTAATTTTCGGAGGATAGGACCTGAAAGGATAGGGTCCCGTGAGCCGATTAAATTTTGAATCTTGCTGGAAGGATCCACCACTAGTGGCTGCAGATGACCTTTTGGTTTGCACGATCTTTTCGGCTTCAGTCGCTGCAACAATTAGTTCTTGCAAATTCTGTACCGGTGTCGTACCAAACGATGGTTTTGAGTTCGGTACATAGCTCATCCTGAAATCGCCTTGCAAGCTGGTACGGTAAGCAATCCTCTTCAGGTGCAAATCGGGATAGTTCCCTTAATGCCTTCTCATATTCCAGCATTAAACGGGTTCCCTGTTCAAGCTTGTAAAAGCTTGTCGCTGCTCGCTTTTATGGAATGTCGTATAAAACCTTTCGTCGAATTCATATCGAAATTCTTCCCATGTAGGCAGATGATCGCCAAATCGCAAGCTCACAGTTGTCCACCATACAAGGGCTTCTCCCTCCAATAGGAAAGTGGCGATGGCTACTTTGTCATCATCAGAGATACGTAAAAACAAAGATACTCGGCACAAGGTGTCAATCTATTCGCAAGCAGTAGTAGCTCTGGCTGAACCATTGAAATCTTTACATCCCAATTGTTGAGCTTCCTTTAATATTTTTGTAATCATCACGGAAAGTCTCTCGGCCTCCTTAGGATGTGCCGGCTGTACAGGTTCAAGTGGAGTAATAGGTTCTTCCACAGGTGCAGCCTCCATACGCTATTGATTTCCAGCAATTCCTTGCAATACATTTAAGATTTGTGCCATCACATGATCGATGGCAGAGGTTGATGCGGCTGGTGCCTCAGGTTGATTTTCGGGTTCAGCTTGCCCTCACTGCTCAGTTTGTTCATTCGGCTCCTCTTGTTTAACAGGTTTCTGTCCGGCCTGAACCTCATACCTACCTCGTCGATCCCTTATAGCGTTCAACCTTGCCATACTATGTGAGGACCCCCCCCTAGGAGGAACCACTCCCCATATCAGGTATTGTTATGCTCATCAGGTTCTCTCACAAAGTCCACAGGTCTTTTGCACTGCTGCAGCATTGTGCTCACCCCTGGACTCGAACCCCCGTCGTCCCACGTATGAGCCTTTTATCCCTCCTAAGAGGACGCCTCTTACCAATTCAGCTGCAGCTGAATTGGTAAGAGGCGTCCTCTTAGGAGGGATAAAAGGCTCATACGTGGGACGACGGGGGTTCGAGTCCAGGGGTGAGCACAATGCTGCAGCAGTGCAAAAGACCTGTGGACTTTGTGAGAGAACCTGATGAGCATAACAATACCTGATATGGGGAGTGGTTCCTCCTAGGGGGGGGTCCTCACATAAAAGGCGCCTTTTATGTGAGGACCCCCCCCTAGGAGGAACCACTCCCCATATCAGGTATTGTTATGCTCATTAGGTTCTCTCACAAAGTCCACTGGTCTTTTGCACTGCTGCAGCATTGTGCTCACCCCTGGACTCGAACCCCCGCCGTCCCACATATGAGCCTTTTATCCCTCCTAAGAGGACGCCTCTTAGGAGGGATAAAAGGCTCATATGTGGGACGGCGGGGGTTCGAGTCCAGGGGTGAGCACAATGCTGCAGCAGTGCAAAAGACCAGTGGACTTTGTGAGAGAACCTAATGAGCATAACAATACCTGATATGGGGAGTGGTTCCTCCTAGGGGGGGGTCCTCACATAAAAGGCGCCTTTTATGTGAGGAACCCCCCCAGGAGGAACCTACCCCATATCAGGTATTGTCTGGCCCTCGGCCCTCAGCCCACGGCTGGCAACCGGCAACCAGGAGCCCTCAGCCCAAAGGCTGGCAACTCTGGCCCATGACTATTCGATCCCCTGGCTGCAGCCACTGAGACTCGAACCCCTGTCATGGGCCAGAGTTGCCAGCCTTTGGGCTGAGGGCTCCTGGTTGCCGGTTGCCAGCCGTGGGCTGAGGGCCGAGGGCCAGACAATACCTGATATGGGGTAGGTTCCTCCTGGGGGGGTTCCTCACATACTATACAAATATACGATTGTCACCTAACACATAACTAATTACGATACTAGGAAAAGAAGTGGTACCTGGTGGAGAGGCATGCACCGGATGATATGCAGATGCTAGAAATCAAAGTATTCATGCACATGAGTGTGGAAATTTTGGGAAACCAGAAGCACACATGCAATGCACACTCGACAATTACCTCTACACACACATAAGCACTCAACAACAGTACAAACCATACACAGAAATCATGCAAAAACACATCTCATGTATTCGGCAACAAACATGTCTCACACATATTCACCTTTGGCAAGCATAGGTTCACACAATACATACTTGACTTGCATACAAATCAATCACATGCTTGGAAAACTTGATAACACATAAAGACATACCTGGAAATGATAAGAAATCACATAGGGATACTCAGCAGCATGCATCAACAAATACACATTCTCGACAATGATAAGAAACCCAGCTAAACACTCAAAAACACATCAATTCATACAAAACATAAAAATGCTCATAGACACACAACAAGTTAATGAATCAGACACAACATCTAAACATTTCTAACCAGGTTCTTAACATCTGATTAATTTTTGGTATTAACCCTCTAAGTAAGTGGGTGTGTGCTCATGTACCTTCCAAAATCAACAATCTAGTTAGCATATAATAAATCATATAACCTAAACCATGCTCCGTTATGAAACCTATACTGACCCCAATTCCAACGTATTAAAAGTTTCTCCGATTAAGGTCATTACTGCCGTGAAATCCAAACAAGCCCAAAGAAACCTAAAACCTATTTGAATCCCACCAGGTTTACCCATTAATTTTTTTTTAATAACAAATGGAGCATGATATTGGACAATCATTATGGTATCATACGGAATGAATAAAAAATAAGTGGAAGTCTTTAAATTTAATTATTGGAATCAAAACACATAAGTCCCATAGGGATCCAAATAACCAGCAAGAAATCTTTCAACATATTCCAAAATATAACAAGGAAAAGAGGGATCTTGAAAAAAAATAGAAAAGTAGTCCAATCTATGATCATATTGTATACGCAAGCAACCAAGGAAATAGGAGTGCAAAAGTGATGCAGTATCGCCCCGCCATGCAGTCTTGATTTCACACACTGATACCACGAACAGTGAATGTACCTAAGCCTGAAAAATGGTGGAAACAATAGAATGAGATTACAAGAATCTCAGCAGAGTCACAACATCATAAGTTCTACATAAACCATAAACACAAATCTCCCAAACAACATCCGATTATTCCTAGCAACTAAAGGGGATCATGAAATTCAAGAATTCAGTTAAAAAAGGTAGGGCCCGAATCTAAGGCTGAGGGGGGACTACAAATACTTCCGAAACCTCAGAAGTACACATGCAGGTAGAACTCATCAGATTGCTCTCGGCAATGAAGAAGAAAGGCCATCCCCTTCCATCTGTGTTATCCAAGGCTTATTGCACAAAAGGTAAATGGTTAACACACAAGCTATTCAGTAAGCCTACTCATCTTGCCACACAAGGACAAGTCATCTCAAGCCACACAAGGACCAGTCATCCCAAGCCACACAAGGACCAGACATCCAGCGAGCTCATATTAGGGATTGCCACCCATACGACTCCTCTCACAAGGAGCATCAGCGCTTATCCCGAATGGCCACCTGAAAAAGATCCTGACACACAACACGTATCAGCACACACAAGCAAGTGCAAAACACAATACCACAACAGGGTATCCTTAATCATGTCAGAACACAATCAACATGTTCAACACACACAACATATGCAAACTAGGCACTCATATCCTAACTTAAGGGATTCGGTATAGCCTAGAGGATTGCATCTTGGTCCGCAATTCAAGCATTCCTACTACAACATATGCTCATACAATATTACATGTAAAGACACCGAAATTAACAAGCAAACAGTAAGGATCTCTAGAGAAACTGATGAAGCTTAGATCCTACCTCTCTTGTCTCTGAACAAGAAGTTATTGCCTTGTCTTTATCCAATAATTCTGCACTACCTATAGCATCACAAGGCAAAACTAAAACCAAACTAAGTATGCATATCCAATATCCAATTAAATACCCTATTTCCTTACCAATTCCACTCACCAAAACTATCAGAAACCAGTGATCAAATGTCGCAGGTACCTCCCTCTTGGATGTGTGATGTGATAGCCAAAAACTTAACAAGAAACAACCTGAATTGCCATCTCTAAGTATCATACAATTTTCAGTACTAAGAATAGGAAAATAGGGTAAGTTGTAATTTCTTGTTAACAAGTTGTAGGAGTTGCGATCTCTTGTTAACAAGGAAGGATTAAGGGTTTATAATATGTATAATCAAAAAAAACAAGATCAGAACCTAATAGGTTAATCAATTAATCAAGATAGGCAACAATAGGGTAGTAAAACGAAGATAGGGCATACTGATTTCATGTATGGAAAAGATTCAAAGGATTAATTCATGATTGTTCACTGTGAATGGATATTAAACAACATATGAATAAAGGTAACAACATTAGAGATCAATCAAAGGCAAAATTATAAAAATCTGAAAAACTATTTCCGCTGAATTTTGATTTATCTTTAAAGAAATAACCAAAGATAGTTGGAAAGAGGATGAAGAGATTTTTTCAACAATCTATTATTTTCAGAAATCTGACAAACGATGAGAAAGTTATGCTCATTTGAAGTTCAAGAAGATTTTGGCAGCTCCGCCGAATTTCAATTTAACTTTAAATAAAGAAAAATTAACTTTCATAAAAATAAATGGATGGAAAGAGGATGAAGAAATATTTCCAACAAGCTATTATTTTCAGGAATCTGACAAACGATGAGAGAGTTATGCTTGTTTGAAGTTCAAGAAAATGTTTACAGTTTTGCCGAATTTTGATATAACATTAAAGATAGAAATACTAACCTTCAGATGAAAAATCAAAGATTATTGGAAATAAGATGAAGAGAGCTTTCGAACAAGCTATTATTTACAGGAATCCGATAAACATTGAGAGAGTTATGCTTGTTTGAAGTTCAAGAAGATATTTACAGAAATTGGGAGGTATAGGGTTTCTAGGTCCTAAGAATTTTGTGTGTTTTCTGTATAAAATTTTTGTATGGCTGACTTCCCAATTATATAAGATGGTTATGGGATTAAAATCACTGTCTTCAAGGCTTAATTAAAATAAGTTAATTATCAGAATTAAATTCTGTAGTAATCCCCCCTTAAAGTTAAGGTTTTTATTTCCTAAGGTAATTATCAACCCATAATTTAAAGGGAATTAAAAAAAGAAATAATTGCTAGACATCATTTACCAATTTCGGCCATCACACATCCTTTTCTTTTGGGGAAAAATGGTCTTTTTCACCTGTACTGGCTTCTGGACTTATAGGACTCAAAATTCAGGGTCTCACATCCTCCCCACTTTATAAGAATTTCGTCCTCAAAATTTTTAGCACAAGTACCTAAGCAAACAGATAAGGAAATTTTTCACGCATGGATTCCTCAATCTCCCTGGACTGTTCCTCAATCTCCCTGGACTGTTCCTCAATTTCGCACCATAAGCATGCTTCGACTGCGAAGCTGTCAAACTGACTGATCCAGTATGGCAACTGCCTGTACGGGATAAGATAGGTCTTCAGCAATTACAACTGGGGGTTCTTCTAGCACGTGAGCAGGGTCTTGCACATACTTTCTTAATATAGATACATGGAACACATTGTGAATTCTTTCCATATTTAGAGGTAAGGCAAGTTGGTATGCAACAGAGCCGATCTTCTCAACAATGTCATACGGACCAATGTAACGAGGTGCTAGCTTACCTCGCTGCTGAAAGCGAAGGACTCCTTTCCAGGAGGCGACCTTTAGAAACACTTTGTCAACTATCAAAAATTCTAGCTCCCTCCGTCAATTATCGGTGTAGTTTTTTTGTCGATCTTGGGCTGTTTTTAGCCGTTCTCGAATCAAGTTCAACTGTTATGTTGCTTGATCAATCAATTCCAGATTGTCTAGATGTTTTTCACCTACTTCATTCCAGCAAATGGGAGTCCTACAACGTCTCCCATATAATATTTCATAAGGTGCCATACCGATACTTACATGAAAACTATTGTTGTAAAAAAATTCTACCAACGGCAGGCATCGATCCCAACTGGTTTTTGCTGATCCAACCCAGTCGCTTGTAGCATGTCTTCGAGTGTTTGAATCGTCCTTTCTGTTTGGCCATCGGTCTGGGGATGAAATGTTGTACTGAAATTCAATCTCAAACCCAGTGTATTCTAGAATTTCTCCCAAAATTGTGAGGTGAAACGAGGGTCACGATCTGAAACGATGGAAACTGGCACTCCATTCAATCGAACAATCTCATTCAAGTAACGAATAGCCAATTTCTCAGGTGTATCCGTCACACGTATAGGGAGGAAGTGTGTAGTTTTCGTCAATCGATCCACAATCACCCAAATGGCATCGTATCCTTGATGCGATCAAGGCAAACCGGTCACAAAATCTATTATGACATGCTCCCATTTCAATTTTTGAATCAAAATGACTGAAGTAGTCCAGCGGGTCGTTGGTGTTAAATCTTTACTTGTTGACATACAAGGCATTGGGAAACGAACTTAGCAATGTGGCGTTTCAAGTTTAGCCACCAATAGTGCTCCTTTAAATCTCGGTACATCTTAGTGCTTCCAGGATCGATAGCGAACTTTGTACTATACGCTATAGGATAAGGTTACGAATATCAATATCTTGTGGAACACATACCCGGTTTCTGAAGATAAGCAGTTTGTCATCTTGTATTCGAAAATCACAAACTATGGCATCAGCACCATCAGAAAGTTGCTTCCAAATTTAAATTAGTTTCGGATCCTCTAATTACTGATTCCAGATTTCCTCGATCAAGATAGGTGTGACTTCGAGTCATGCGAACAATGAACCAGAATAATTAGTGCCAAGATGCACACGATTAGTCCTCAAATCCAGCAACATAGGCATGTAATGGGTGTGCATATAGACCAAAACTGATGGGGAAGGAGGATGAAATTTTTGGCTTAAGGCATCAGCAACAACATTTTCCTTTCCAGGATGATATTCAATGATCAAATCGTAGTCTTTGATTAGCTCTATCCATCTTCGTTGTCTCATATTTAATTCTTTTTGCGTGAGTAGATACTTCAAGCTTTTATGATTGGTGAAGATTCGGCATGTCTCTGTGTATAAGTAATGTCGCCATATTTTTAACGCAAACACCACAGCTGCAAGCTCCAAATCATGTGTAGGATAGTTGCTTTCATGCGGTCGTAACTGTCGGGAAGCATATGCAACAATTTTCCCCACTTGCACAATATGCATCCAAGTCCGGATTCTGGTGCATCACTTTAAACCACATACTCCTTTCCGCAAATAGGTAAAGTAAGGATAGGTGCGGAAACTAACCGATTTTTCAGTTCTTCGAAACTTCGTTGGCAATTCTCGTTCTACATGAATGGTTCACCCTTGCGCGACAGTTTTGTCAATGGTTCGGCAAGCGATGAAAAATTTTCCACAAAGCGACAGTAGTATCCTGCTAAACCAAGGAAACTACGAACTTCGAACACAGTTTGCGGGGGTCCCAGGCAATTACGGCTTCAATTTTCTTTGGATCAACTAACACAACTTGGACGGAAACAACATAGCCAAAGAAACTGACTTTGCGTAACCAGAATTCGCATTTGGAGTACTTTGCCAATAACCGCCGATCCTTTAAAACATTCAGCACAATCCGCAAGTGCTTAGCATGCTCTTCTTCCGATTATGAATAAATCAGAATGTCGTCGATGAAGACTATCACAAGTTTATCCAGAAACTCATGGAACACACGATTCATCAAGTCTATGAACACAGCTGGTGCATTGGTCAAACTGAATGTCATAACCAGAAATTCGTAGTGGCCATATCGCGTTCTGAATATGGTCTTCGGAATATCAACATTACGAACTCGCAATTTGTAAGACCCCGAATTTTGAGTCCTAGAAGTCCAGTAGCCAGTACAAGTGAAAAGACGATTTTGCCCCTGAAAGAAAGGATATGTGATAGCCGAAATTGGTAAGCTTGCTTAGTAGTTAATTTTTTTTAAAAATCCTTTAGATCTAGGTCCTTACGGATGGGTAATTTCCTTAGAAATCATCCTTAAAGATAGATAGTTGCCTTAGAGATTAAGTCCCTAAAAATAGGGAAGATAATTTAAGAGTTTAATTATCTGGTAAATTATCTTATTTTGATAAAGTGAGTAAAAGTAGTAATCATAATTTTACACTCATTCATTATAAATAGGAAGCCAACCCCACAAAAATCCCTCATAGAAAACTTACAAAATTCGTATGAGCCTAAAACCCTATACCTCCCTATAGCCGCTATAATTCGCAGAAACTTTAAACTAGCATAACTCACTCATCGTTCGTTGGATCCCTGCGAATAATAGCTTGTTGGAAAGGTATCTTCATCTTCTTTCCAAAAGGCTTTGAGGTTTTTTTATGAGATTAGTATTTCTTTCCCAAACATCAAGTTGAAATTCGGCGGCACTGCCAAATCTTCTTGAAATTCATAATAGCATAACTCTTTCGTTGTTTGTTATATCTCTACGAATAATAGCTTGTTGGAAAGCTCTCTTCATGATTTTTCCAACCAATATTTTTTTTTTGTGAGAAGGTTAGTATTCTTTTGTCTAAGGTTAACTTGAAAATCGGCGGCGATTGGATTATAGGGTGAGAGTATGAAATTCGGAACGAGATATGGATCTCATAGGCTATATCGAACCCCTGAATTAGATATTGAGTGCCTGGGTTGCATATGTTATGTGAATTGAATATGCTGATTGTGTTCTGACATTATTGAGGATACCCTGTTGGGGTATTATGCTTTGTACTTGCCTGTGTGTGCTTGTACGTGTTTGTGTGTCAAGATCTTGTTTCGGTGTCCATTCGGGGTAAACGCTGATGCTCCTAGGGAGAGGAGAGGTTCTTACTGGTATGGGAGTTGTATGGGCGGCAAAACCCAGCAAGAGCTCGCTGGAGATCTGGTCCTTGTGTGGCCGGAACTCTGTCCTTGTATGGTAGGAAGCCTTTATCCTTGTGTGGTTTGGGGTGCTCAGGTCTGTGTGTGGCTTGGGAAGACTTGTCCGTGTGTGACAAGATGACTTACTAGGCTTGCTGATTAGCTTGTGTGTTAACTGTTTATCCTTTGCGCAGTGAGCCTTGGACAACACAGGTGGAAGGGGATGACCTTTCTTCTTCATTTCCGAGAGCAATTTGATGTGTTTCAGCTGCCTGTGTACTTCTGAAATTTCAGAAGTGTTTGTAGTCCTCCCTCAGCCATAGATTCAGCCTTAACCTTTTCGTTTGATTCTGGAATTGCGTGATCCCCTTTAGTTGTTTAGGATTGGTCTAATGTAAATTGGGAGATTTATGTTTAGGGTTTCTGCAGATATTATGATGCTGTGACCCTACTGAGATTCTTGTAATCTCATACCATTATTGTTTACCATTTTACAGCCTTAGGTATATCCACTATTCGTGGTACCAGTGTGTGAGATCAAAGCTGCACGGCGGGGCGATATCGCATCACATTTGCATACTTGTTACTTGTGCATATAACATGAATGATTGAGCAACTTTCTGGTTTATTTTAAGCACCCTTCTTTGTTTGCTATTTCCGAAACTTGTTGAAGGATTTCTTGCTGGTTATTTGGATCCCTATGGGACTTGTGTGTTATGAACCCAATGAATTATTTTAAAACTTCCGCTGATGTTTTTATTTACTCCGTATGATACCAGAATTTGTGTCCAATATCATGCTCCAATTGTTGATAAGAAAGAAGATTAACAAGCTTAAAATCGTAAATTTATGATTAGCCTGGTGAGATTCAAATAGGTCTTAGGGGTCATTTAGGCATATTTGGGTTTAGGGCGGTAATAACCTTAATCGGAGCAATTATTAATAGTTAGGAATTGGGGTCATTATAGGTTTGGTAGCGGAGCATGGTTTAAGGAATAGAAAATTATTACATGCTAACTTATTGGTTGATTTTGGTGATTTTAGGTAAGAACATGGGCACACACTCACTCACTTAGGGGCTAATACAGAAAGGGAACTAAGGCTAAAATGGGATTAAGTTGTAAGGTTTAAATGATGGAAATAATAAACTAATGTGCTGATTGTTCATATGCCTTCATATATCTTTCTTGTCATTACCGAATGTTTATGCATGTGATTGATGATGTGAATTACGGAATGTGGATGATGTGTGAGTCTATGCTTGCGTGATGTTTGATTTATAAGTGCATGTGATTTCCAAAAATTTGTATATTGTTGTCCAGCATATGCGTATCGTCCGGTGCATGCCTCTCCACCAAGTACCACTCCTTTTACTAGTATTGTATTTAGCATATGTTTAGTAGTAAAGGTGTATTCATGTAGTATGGCACGTTCGAGGCAACAAAGGGACCAACGGGGTAGGTTTGAGATTCAGCCTGAACAACAACCTGTTGAGCAAGAGGAGCCAAATGCACAAATGGAGCAGGAAGGGCAAGCTGAGCCTGAAAACCAACCTGAGGCACTAGCCGCACCAGGCATTGACCCTGTTATGGCACAAATCTTAAACGTGTTGCAAGGAATTGCTGCAAATCACTAGCGAATGGAGGCGCAATTTCAGAATGCTCCTGCGCCTGCACCAGAACCTATTCCTCCACTTGAACCTGTGCAGCCGACACATCATAAGGAGATAGAGAGACTTCCCGTTATGATTACAAAGTTGCTGAAGGAAGCTCGATAACTTGGATGTAAAGATTTTGGTGGATCAGCTGGAGCCGCAGCCGCTCGTGAGTGGATGGACACCTTATGCCGAGTATCCTTGTTCCTGCGTATCTCGGATGATGACAAGGTTTCCATTGCTACATTCTTACTTGAAGGAGAAGCCCTCGCATGGTGGACATCTATTAGCTTGCGATTCGGCGATCGTTTGCCAACGTGGGAAGAATTCCGGTACGAAATGGACGAGAGATTTAATACAAGATTCCATAAAAGCGAGCCGCGACAAGCTTCTTACAAACTTGAACAAGGCACCCGTTCGGTGCTGGAATATGAAAAAGTGTTAAGAGAGTCGTCCCAATTTGCACCAGAAGAAGATCGTACACCGTACCAGCTTGCGAGACGATTTCAGGATGGGTTGAGTACCGAACTCAAAACCATCGTTGGTACGACACCAGTGCAGAATTTACAAAAACTAATTGTTGCCGCAACTGAAGCCGAAAAGATCATACAAACCAAAAACTCATCCGCAGCCACTAGTGGCGGATCCTATAGGCAAGATTCAAAGTTCAACCGCCTTCCTTCCACCAAAGAATAACAGTTAAAACAAAAGTCTAAGAGATTGTTGGAGGAGCCTGCAAGTGTTGCCAACATAATGAGCAGAAGTGGAGGTGATTCTTTAAGGGCTTCGACATTATGTGGTGTCAGGATACATGGTAATGTCTATCCATTGTCACGGTCAAGTGGTGCTTCAAGTGGAATGGATGTCTTTTCAAAACGGAAGAAAATAGCTCCTGAAGCTTCAAGATACGGTATTTGCAAAATTATTTCCCCATTGAGTGCATCCGTTCCTGCTGGTGTTGTACTAATGAGGGAGAAAACAGGATTCAAGTTTACCACCAGAGTGCAACCTCTGCGTCTTCAAGTGGAATGGATGTCTTTTCAAAGCGGAAGAAAATAGCTCCTGAAGTTTCAAGATACGGTATTTGCAAAATTATTTCCCCATTGAGTGCATCCGTTCCTGCTGGTGTTGTACTAATGAGGGAGAAAACAGGATTCAAGTTTACCACCAAAGTGCAACCTCTGCGTCTTGCAGAGAGGGATAACAATGATAGGGTTACCTTTTTCATGAGTGGGAGAAATTATTCATTTCGGGATTTTGAGAAAATGGCAAACAAGGTATGTTCCCGTAAATATTGTAGTTCCAGCTCTCTTTCAGCAACATACATGGAAAAAGAGTTTTGGCAAGAAATTGCTTCTGGAAAGACAGAAACTGTTGAATATGCTTATGACGTTGATGGCAGTGCTTTTTCGTCATCTCCTGGTGATCCACTTGGAAGCAGCAAATGGAATTTGAAGAATCTTTCTCGGCTTCCAAAATCCACGCTGCGACTGCTTGAAACAGCTATTTCGGGTTTAACTGATCCCATGCTCTATATCGGAATGTTGTTTAGTGTGTTTGCTTGGCATGTTGAAGATCATTGTACAGTATTAATTACCATCACTATAGTGCATCAAAAACTTGGTATGGTATTCCTGGTCATGCTGCTTTGAAATTTGAAAAGGTGGTCAGGGAACATGTATATAACCAGGATATTCTGTCGATGGATGAGGAAGATGGAGCTTTCGATGTACTGTTAGGGAAAACTACTTTATTCCCTTCAAGTATTTTACTAGAGCATGATGTTCCCGTCTTTAAGGTTGTGCAAAAGCCTGGGGAGTTTATCATCACTTTCCCAGGGCAAATCATGCAAGGATAGCTTGGTTAAGTTGCAAGAGAAGCAGGAGCAGTCGGCTCAAGAGGTTGAGATAGAGCAGCGGAGGATTAAAGGAGTCCACCAGAAGCTCTCTGTAAGGACCCAAACCCGGAAAGCGGGCCCTTACCGCCGTGAAGCCCGGAGAAGCCCGACACGTGGACCAATCCGAACTCCACAAGGCTATTTTGACTTTTCAAACGTAAACCCCCAAAAATAAGATTTAAATCACTTACAAATTACAACATGGCAGGTAAGCACTAACAATGGCACAATAAATAACGGAGAACGTTTAAAACAGCGGAAGTCTTTTATAACAACACAATACAAACCAGTGAAACCATAACACACAAGCCCCAAGTATCTGAAAACGAAACCACATGTCAAATCAACAAATACATAATAGTGTGCCAATAAAACCATACATGTGCAGATGCTATAGTCCCAGCGAGTAGTCCCGATACGCACACTGAACACAGCTACTGACCACGATCTAGTCCTGGGAGGGAAAAACAAACACGAAGGGGGTGAGATTTTCGAGAATCTCAGTAGGGAACAACAAAGCGGACTTTTCAAAGAAGAGGGACAACAAGGAACTTATCAAAGGAGAGGTACAATACAATCACTTATCAGATAAGAGGAAACAACAAGGAATTTATTAGAACATTACTGAACTTGTAATTTCTCAAAACTTAAACTTTACTGTTTACTTTACAAAACATTACTTACTGGACCCAACATGTACTTTATGTTTACTTTACAAAACGTTTACTTACTGGTCTCGAAAATGTACTTTCGCTTTCAACAAAGAACTCAACAGGGTCAATAGTAAAAACATGGGCGGACTGGAAATCACTTCCCGAGTAACCCCCGCTAAAGGGAAACCGGAAGCCCACTGGTAGGTTTTATACTTATACTTTTAAAACAATTACATACATAGCCCCTTCTACCAGTGTTGTCCGAGACTAGAGTGATTAATAAAACTTTATACGGAAAAGATCAACTAGTCCCTTTCAGATCATCCTGCGAAGCAGGGAACATACAGTAACCATACTCCAACCATACACCTCCCAACAGATGAGTGTCTCTCCGCTTACTCTCAGAGACCGAGCACTCACCACGTTTGGCCAAACGGAACACAAGTACGAGTAACATAAAAACTTACATACTTTACAAATACCATACTTTACAAACTGGTTTAACTTTCAATAACACTGAAATATCATACTTTACAATTCATACTCAATAATACGATATATTATCATATATCGTTACAGAAACCTTTGATTACAACATTTTTCTTACTTTACGGGCAATGATACGGAATCAGCCCAATTTACACAACAAATCAATCAAATGGACTTTGATTGATCACATGAAATTTTGGAGATACATTATGATACTTACGGGTACATACGGAAAAGTCAATGTAATTTGGACAATGGATCCATCGGATGGGCTCCGATGGATTACACAACAATTCAATGACCAAAGTACAAATACGGTAAAGACCTCACATTATGATACTTTATAGCTACTTACGAAAGAGAACAATGAAATTTTGAACAATGGACCAATCGGATGGGCTCCGATGGACTATACAACGAATCAATCAAAACCAAGGTAAAACGGATTTTACAACAAGGGATTACTAATGATGAACCACATACGATAAAGACCCTACCTTACGGGCTGAAGAAGAGGAAATGATACTCTTGCCTTTGTCCTCAACGCTCGCCCTTCCTAAGAACACAACATTACGGTTAGACTCAACACACGGATATTAACCTTCAAATGATTATAACTCAAAAACGACACATCAAATGGAAAAACGGATCGCGCCATTGTGATCAGAACGTCGAAATTACCTAACGGGGAGGTTTCACTTTTGGTCAACGGTCAAAGTCAACTTTAACGGTCAAAGTCAACTTTAACGGTCAACGGGGTCAACGTTAGTCACCGTTAGTCAACAGGTCAACGTGAACAGTGTCGGGTCGGGTCGTCGGGTCGAATCAACGGGTCGGGTCGGGTCAACGGGTCGCCGGTCAACGTGAACAGTGTCGCCGGTCAACGGTGGCCGGAAAAATCCAACTTCATCCAAAACCGAAAATTTTTACATCAACATGAAGCTACAACCATCAGGATTATGAATCCGAAAACCAAACTTTAAATCTCACCTCAGATTGGCCGGAATTGATGATTTTCCGGTGAGAATTTCGAAATTTCCAGGCTCCGATCCGGCCGCGTCCGTGGTCCGATGATGGTGAAACCAGCGGCAGATTGATCGTGACGATGAGAGGAACACAATGGTACCAAAAATTCGACGATCAGACGGTTGGATTCGATACTACAAGTGATTGAAAATGAGAGGAAAAACTGAAAAAATTTTAAAAGATATCGGCAGGGTATTTGGCAACAGGGAGCGGGCAACAAAATAAGGGTATTTATATTAGTGGTGACGTGGCAAAAATTTGCCACGTCAGCCACGGAGTCTCACAATCTACCCCCCTTACAAAAAATTTCGACCTCGAAATTTACGTACCGTACTACTGAAAGAGATAGGGGTAACGCTCCCGCATAGACTCCTCGGTCTCCCACGAGAGCTCCTCGGAACTACCACTACGCCAAGAAACTCGAACCATAGGGACTAAACGACTGCGAAGCTGCCTAATCGACTCGTCAACGATAGCCACTGGCTGAGCAGGAAACGACAAGTCACTGGCAACTTCTACTGGCGGTGCATCCAACACGTGTGACGGATCCCGTACATACTTCCGTAGCATAGAAACATGGAAGACATTATGGATCCTCTCCAAGGACGGTGGTAAAGCAAGACGGTATGCCACTGGCCCAATGCGCTCGGTGATCTCATACGGTCCAATAAAACGCGGTGCTAACTTGCCTCGCTGTTGGAACCGAAGTACTCCTTTCCACGGTGCAACCTTCAGGAATACTTTGTCACCAACCTGAAACTCAAGATCACGACGTCGGTTGTTTGCATAACTCCGTTGTCTGTCCTGAGCTGTCTGCAAACGTTGTCTGATCAAAGCCAACTGCTCTGTTGCCTGATCTATTAACTCGGGACTGTCCAGACGTCTCTCACCAACCTCATCCCAACATATCGGTGTCCGACAACGTCTACCATACAGCGCCTCGTACGGTGCCATCCCGATACTAACCTGGAAACTGTTGTTGTAGGCGAATTCTGCCAACGGAAGGCATCTATCCCACGTAGTATGTCTATCGAGTGCACACGCTCGTAACATATCTTCCAACGTCTGTATTGTCCTCTCGGACTGACCATCTGTCTGGGGATGGAAAGCCGTACTGAAGTTCAACCGAGAACCTAAAGCACGATGTAGTTTCTCCCAAAATCGGGAAGTGAACCTCGGATCTCGATCGGATACTATGGACACTGGCACTCCGTGCAATCTCACAATCTCGTCCATATACCGGGAAGCTAACTTCTCCGGAGTATCGGAGACTCGTACAGGGAGAAAATGGGCAGACTTGGTCAATCTGTCCACAATCACCCACACTGCATCAAAACCTCGTTGAGTCCTCGGTAGACCCACGACGAAGTCCATCGTGATATGCTCCCACTTCCACTCTGGAATGGGAAGCGACTGCAACATACCTGCGGGTTTCTGGTGCTCGGCCTTGACTTGTTGGCATACGAGGCAACGGGCAACAAACTCCGCAATGTGTCTCTTCATCCCCGACCACCAGTAATGTTCCCTTAAATCTCGATACATCTTGGTACTACCGGGATGAATCGAGAACGTAGAACTGTGCGCCTCAGTCAAAATCAACTGGCGTAGTTCCTCATCTTGGGGAACACAAACTCGGCCTCGGAAAGTCAGAATACCATCATCTCGAACCCTATACTCACTGACTGTATCACCACTAGTAACACTATCCAGCTGCTGTCTCAACTGAACCAACACTGGATCCTCTAACTGCTTGACTCGAATTTCCTCAAGTAAAGTGGGTCTGGCAACAATCTGTGCTAACAACGCTCCAGAACCATCACTGTCAAGCTGGACACAGTTTGCCCTCAAGCACATCAGCATTGGCATGTATTCTGCCCGAACGTAAGCCAAGGAAGATGAAGTCTTCCTACTCAAGGCATCGGCAACCACATTGGCTTTCCCGGGATGATAATCGATTACAAGATCGTAATCCTTTATCAACTCAAGCCATCTCCTTTGTCTCAAGTTAAGTTCCTTTTGGGTTAAGAGATACTTGAGACTCTTATGATCTGTAAAGACTCTGCAAGTCTCACCATACAGATAGTGGCGCCAAATCTTCAATGCAAACACCACAGCTGCTAACTCTAAATCATGGGTCGGGTAGTTACATTCGTGTGGCCTCAACTGTCGCGAGGCATAGGCGACTACCTTCCCATCCTGCATCAGTACACACCCCAAACCATGCTTTGATGCATCACTATACACCACATACTCCTTATCGCTGACTGGTAAAGTAAGAACAGGAGCGGAAACCAATCTGGACTTCAACTCATCAAAACTATGCTGACACTTCTCAGACCACACAAACGGTTCGCCCTTGCGTGTCAACCGGGTCAACGGTCCTGCTAACGTCGAGAAGTTCTCCACAAACCGTCTGTAATAACCGGCTAAACCTAGAAAACTTCGTATTTCAGGCACATTACGGGGAGGTTCCCATGATACAACAGCCTCGATCTTCTTGGGATCCACCAATACTCCTCTAGCCGACACAACATGTCCCAAGAAACCGACTTCTCGCAACCAGAACTCACACTTGGAGAACTTGGCGTATAACTGCCGAGCTCTAAGTATCTCCAATACCATCCTCAAATGCTCAGAATGATCCTCCTCTGACTTTGAATAAATGAGGATGTCATCGATGAAGACAATCACGAACCGATCAAGGTATTCCCGGAATACCCGGTTCATCAGATCCATGAAGACAGCCGGTGCATTCGTCAATCCGAATGGCATGACCAGAAACTCATAGTGTCCGTACCGAGACCTGAAAGCTGTCTTCGGAACATCCGACTCACGGACTCGTAACTGATGATAACCCGATCGCAAATCAATCTTTGAAAACACCGACGCCCCCTGAAGCTGGTCGAACAGATCATCTATACGGGGCAGAGGGTACCTGTTCTTCACAGTAACCCGGTTCAACTGCCGATAATCAATACACAACCGTAATGAACCATCTTTCTTCTTCACAAACAATACCGGCGCCCCCCACGGTGATACACTGGGTCTAACGAACCCACGATCCACCAAATCCTCCAACTGTGTCTTCAATTCCTTCATCTCTGCCGGAGCCATCCGGTACTGCGGAATTGATATCGGGTGTGTTCCGGGCATCAGCTCGATCCCGAACTCCACCTCTCTCTCCGGTGGTAACCCGACTACATCATCTGGGAATACATCAGGAAACTCACTAGCAATCGGGACCTGACTCAGCTCCAGTGACTCGGCTGAGGTGTCCCTGACATGAGCTAGGAATGCTGTACATCCCTTGCTGATCATCTTCTTTGCACTAAGCCACGAGATCATACAAGTGGGCACCACACGCCTATCTCCCTCGAAACAATACTCTGACCCATCGGGTAGACTAAACCAAACCCGCTTGGTGAAGCACTCCATTCGGGCACGATAACGGGCTAGACAATCCATACCCAATATAACATCAAACTCCCGGATGTCAAGCGGAATCAAATCTGCCTCTAACACAACTGTACTCAACCTCAGAACACAACCTATATACACCTGACTGCATGTCAAAAGCTCACCTAATGGGGTCATAACCTCAATAGGTGGAGTCAACGGGGACAACGGGCAATCTGCACTAGTTGAAATTCTAGGACCGACAAAAGATCTATTTGCTCCTGGATCTAACAAAACTCGAGCAAGAACAGAAAATACAGTAATAGTACCTGTCACCACATCGGGGCTAGCACAGGCCTCAGCATCAGTCAAAGCAAAGAGGCGGGTCGGTCTCGTCTGTGCTGGCTGACTGGACTGCAGACTCTGTGTCTGACTACCATAAGGTCTGCCTGGTGCTCTAGACGGTGGCCTGATAGAACCCTGAGAAGGTGTGCGACTACCACTGGGTCTCGAAGCACTAAAGGACTGTGATCTCGGCTTCGGGCAGTTCCTCGCCATATGACCAAACTCGGAGCAGTTATAACACTGTCTGTTCTGTGGACACGGCGGAATGTGGCGCCTCTGACATCTGTCACACCATGGCAAAATTCTTCCTGTGCTCTGACTGGAAGCTATCGACTGTGACTGGACAGGTGTGTAACTATCGCCTCGTAAATGAGACGGCCTCGGAGGATACGGTCCAACTGAACGAGTAGGTCGACGATCAAATCTCACACCATGCCTGACTGGGCCTCTGCTAGGTGCGGGGTCACTGCGGGACTGACTAGTCATCATCCTCTGACCTGAACTCTGACCCAAAACCATCTTCTCAGCATTTGCAGCAGCAACAACTAAGGCCTTGAGGTTGTCTACTGGGGTCGTACCCACGATCGTCCGGATGTCATGACGTAGACCGTCCTGGAAACGACGGGCTAACTGAACCTCTGTACAATCCTCAATAGGTGCAAAACAGGACAACTCTCTCAGCTCCTTCTCGAACTCTAAAACAGTCCGAGTACCCTGCTCAATACGGTAAAACTCTGCCCTCTTGGCGTTCTGGTGGAACTCTGTGTAGAACCTGTCATGGAACAACTCAAGAAACTCAGCCCATGACGGTAACTGGCCTCGGAACCTCAGACTGACAGACATCCACCAAGTCAAAGCTTCTCCCTTGAGCAGATAGGTGGCTATGGCAACCTTGTCCTCCTCGGACAATCGTACAGCCATCGCTGCTCGGTCAAGTTCCACTAGCCACTGACGAGCCTCAGCTGGACCCTTTGTACCTGTAAAGTTGGTACATCCCAACTCTCGAACATCTTTCAGCAACCTCGTGAAACTACGCTCCCTGGTATCACTCTGCAGAATCGGGGCCACAGGTTGCTGAACTGGAGCAATAGGTGCCTGAGGTGGGGCTGGTGCCGGAACAGACTGGGTCTGGGCTACTAACTGCTGTAAGGTAGCCAAAATGGCTGCTAAGGCCGGGTCTGGAGTCGGTACAGCTGGAGCAACAGGCGCTGCTGGAGCAACAGGCACGACTGGTGGAACCTGGTCACCCTGATCCTGACCTGGCCCATGAACTGACTCGCCAGTAGCATCCTGGCGGTCTCGTGCTGCTGTAGTACGTGTCCTAACCATACTGTACACATCAAACAAACAAAGATATACTAATTAGTCTAAAGACTAAAGGGGACAATTAATACGATACAACGCTGGACTATGCACATGCAGTGTAGTGAGTTGGAAATCATACTTTGAAAATATTATGAAAACACTTTCAAAACTTTGTTTGTAAAAACAAAAACCTGGGGCTCCGCTACCACTCCTGTAAGGACCCAAACCCGGAAAGCGGGCCCTTACCGCCGTGAAGCCCGGAGAAGCCCGACACGTGGACCAATCCGAACTCCACAAGGCTATTTTGACTTTTCAAACGTAAACCCCCAAAAATAAGATTTAAATCACTTACAAATTACAACATGGCAGGTAAGCACTAACAATGGCACAATAAATAACGGAGAACGTTTAAAACAGCGGAAGTCTTTTATAACAACACAATACAAACCAGTGAAACCATAACACACAAGCCCCAAGTATCTGAAAACGAAACCACATGTCAAATCAACAAATACATAATAGTGTGCCAATAAAACCATACATGTGCAGATGCTATAGTCCCAGCGAGTAGTCCCGATACGCACACTGAACACAGCTACTGACCACGATCTAGTCCTGGGAGGGAAAAACAAACACGAAGGGGGTGAGATTTTCGAGAATCTCAGTAGGGAACAACAAAGCGGACTTTTCAAAGAAGAGGGACAACAAGGAACTTATCAAAGGAGAGGTACAATACAATCACTTATCAGATAAGAGGAAACAACAAGGAATTTATTAGAACATTACTGAACTTGTAATTTCTCAAAACTTAAACTTTACTGTTTACTTTACAAAACATTACTTACTGGACCCAACATGTACTTTATGTTTACTTTACAAAACGTTTACTTACTGGTCTCGAAAATGTACTTTCGCTTTCAACAAAGAACTCAACAGGGTCAATAGTAAAAACATGGGCGGACTGGAAATCACTTCCCGAGTAACCCCCGCTAAAGGGAAACCGGAAGCCCACTGGTAGGTTTTATACTTATACTTTTAAAACAATTACATACATAGCCCCTTCTACCAGTGTTGTCCGAGACTAGAGTGATTAATAAAACTTTATACGGAAAAGATCAACTAGTCCCTTTCAGATCATCCTGCGAAGCAGGGAACATACAGTAACCATACTCCAACCATACACCTCCCAACAGATGAGTGTCTCTCCGCTTACTCTCAGAGACCGAGCACTCACCACGTTTGGCCAAACGGAACACAAGTACGAGTAACATAAAAACTTACATACTTTACAAATACCATACTTTACAAACTGGTTTAACTTTCAATAACACTGAAATATCATACTTTACAATTCATACTCAATAATACGATATATTATCATATATCGTTACAGAAACCTTTGATTACAACATTTTTCTTACTTTACGGGCAATGATACGGAATCAGCCCAATTTACACAACAAATCAATCAAATGGACTTTGATTGATCACATGAAATTTTGGAGATACATTATGATACTTACGGGTACATACGGAAAAGTCAATGTAATTTGGACAATGGATCCATCGGATGGGCTCCGATGGATTACACAACAATTCAATGACCAAAGTACAAATACGGTAAAGACCTCACATTATGATACTTTATAGCTACTTACGAAAGAGAACAATGAAATTTTGAACAATGGACCAATCGGATGGGCTCCGATGGACTATACAACGAATCAATCAAAACCAAGGTAAAACGGATTTTACAACAAGGGATTACTAATGATGAACCACATACGATAAAGACCCTACCTTACGGGCTGAAGAAGAGGAAATGATACTCTTGCCTTTGTCCTCAACGCTCGCCCTTCCTAAGAACACAACATTACGGTTAGACTCAACACACGGATATTAACCTTCAAATGATTATAACTCAAAAACGACACATCAAATGGAAAAACGGATCGCGCCATTGTGATCAGAACGTCGAAATTACCTAACGGGGAGGTTTCACTTTTGGTCAACGGTCAAAGTCAACTTTAACGGTCAAAGTCAACTTTAACGGTCAACTTTAACGGTCAACGGGGTCAACGTTAGTCACCGTTAGTCAACAGGTCAACGTGAACAGTGTCGGGTCGGGTCGTCGGGTCGAATCAACGGGTCGGGTCGGGTCAACGGGTCGCCGGTCAACGTGAACAGTGTCGCCGGTCAACGGTGGCCGGAAAAATCCAACTTCATCCAAAACCGAAAATTTTTACATCAACATGAAGCTACAACCATCAGGATTATGAATCCGAAAACCAAACTTTAAATCTCACCTCAGATTGGCCGGAATTGATGATTTTCCGGTGAGAATTTCGAAATTTCCAGGCTCCGATCCGGCCGCGTCCGTGGTCCGATGATGGTGAAACCAGCGGCAGATTGATCGTGACGATGAGAGGAACACAATGGTACCAAAAATTCGACGATCAGACGGTTGGATACGATACTACAAGTGATTGAAAATGAGAGGAAAAACTGAAAAAATTTTAAAAGATATCGGCAGGGTATTTGGCAACAGGGAGCGGGCAACAAAATAAGGGTATTTATATTAGTGGTGACGTGGCAAAAATTTGCCACGTCAGCCACGGAGTCTCACACTCTCCTCCCTCAAAGGTGAATTTGTTCCTCTGAAAGCAGATGTTCAGGAGACGAATGATGAACCAGAATCAGAAAAACTAGATCTGCAAGATGTGGAAGCTTTGCGAGAGAAAATTAAGAGCGAACCTGATGCAGATCCCGAGTCCTCTATCACTGTTATGCAACTGGCGGATTGACGAACTTGTTGAAAGGATTGCTAGTATGGAAACTGAAGTCTCTTCTCGATATGCTTTCGTTTGTACTATTCGATCAGAAACAAACGGTCTTCAGGCACTAGTTAAGAGCTTTGAAGAAGACAAGGAGACTCTCAAGGAAAATTTGGATATCATGAGAAACAAGTTGGAGTAGTTGGAGGAGGAAGTGCGAAGGGTGAAAAAGCTCAACGGAGACATCATTCTCCAGAATCAAAACCTTATTACACTTTTCACTGAAGCAAGTTGTAACATCAGCCATTTGTCGGTAAAATTACAACATATGAAGCCAGAAGACGAGCTTGAGGATGAAGAACTAACCGAAGAATTAATGGATTCTCTGGAAGCTATCGTAGGTAAGAAAGGTAGAGGTGAAGGTGAAGGAGAAGAAAAAGAAGAGGTTCAGGACCTTGGTGTTGTTGTCAAAGCAGAGGAATCTGACCAAAGTCAGAATCCCGATGAATACCTTCAAGAACAACACCCGAAGGATTATCACAACAATAACCCAGAGGAGTCATGGACAGATGAAGAAGAAGATCAACCCAATTGGAGGCACCTGTTCTCGAGAAGTTTGGAAGATAGAGAAAAGCTTCTAATTGAAGAGTATAGTTCTGTCCTGCGAAACTACAAGGATGTCAAGAAGAAGCTTGGTGATGTGGAGAAGAAGAACCGGGATGGGTTCTTTGAATTGGCTATGAAGATAAAAGAGCTGAAACATGCTGTCATACAGAAGGACGAGGAAATCAAGTCTTTACATAAAATGGAGTCTTCAGATCAGAACCAGGAGGAGACTCATGGTTCTTTGAATCAAAACCAGTTGGAAACTCATGGCGACCTTCCACAAAACTTCAAATTCTCTCATCCGGAAGGGTCTCCTGAAAGCATGACTCAGGCCTACTAGCATACCAGACTACAATCTTTCATCCCTATGTTCGCCACAGGAACCAGCTTTTGACTCGCCAAGTGAAAATCTCGAAGAGTCTAAAGGAAAAAGTAATGAGATAGTTACGTATAGAGGCCTCAGAAGATTCAATTCAAAAGAAGGTGCAAGAAATGAAATGAAGATGAAACGTGGAGAGTCACCCCATGTTGTGTCTTCCATATAAGAGAAATTCCGTTCCGACATTGATGATTTGCTTGGACATAACTTGGAGTTCTGGCTGAAGTTTAGCACCTCGTTTTATCAGATAACAAAGTTTCAGAATTCAGCACATGACTTGAAGATGGAGCTATCAAAACTCAAGGATAAGAGTACTGATGGAACTAGGGGAGCCATAGCCCCACCTCAAATCTCAGAAGCACGACCGATTTACAGACACCTGAGGGAAATACAAACTGATTTAACTTTGTGGTTGGAGAACAACTCAGTGATGAAAGATGAAATGCAGGGAAGATTTGAGTCTATATACAATATTCAGGAGGAGATATCGAAAATCTCCAATGCAAGTTGCAGAGGTGACGAGCCAGAGCTATCTGTATACCAGGCTGCTAAATTTCAAGGAGAGATTCTGAACATGAAACAGGAAAATAAGAAAGTAGATAATCAGCTGCATGCCGGTCTAGAACGAGCGAGTATATTGGATCAGCAAACCGGCTGGGATCGATGCCTGCCATTGGCAGAATTTGCTTACAACAATAGTTTTCATGTAAGCATCGGTATGGCACCCTATGAAGCACTATATGGGAGATGCTGCAGAACCCCCATTTGCTGGAATGAAGTAGGCGAGAGACGCCTAGACAATCCGGAATTAATTGACCAAGCAACAGAACAATTAAGCTTGATTCGACAAAGGCTAAAAGCAGCTCAGGATCGGTAGAAAGGCTATGCCGAAAATCGACGAAGGAAGCTGGAATTTGCGGTAAGAGAAAAAGTATTTTTGAAAGTCGCCCTATGGAATGGAGTCCTACGTTTTCAACAGCGAGGTAAGTTAGCACCTCGCTATATTGGTCAATATGACATTGTTGAAAGAATCGGCTCTGTTGCATACCGACTTGCACTACCTCCAAATATGGAAAGAATTCACAACGTATTTCACATTTCAATGCTAAGAATGTATATGCGAGATCCTGCCCATGTGCTTAAAGACCCGCCAGTTGAAGTTTCTGAAGACCTATCCTATCCCGTACAGCCAGTTTCCATACTAGATCAGTCAGTTCGACAGTTTCGCAGTCGAAACGTGCCTATTGTACGAGTTGTTTAGCGTAATAGCCAAATTGAGGAATAATCTTGGGAGATTGAGGAGTCTATACGTGCAAAATTTCCTTACTGGTTTGATTAGGTACTTATATTAAAAATTTCGAGGACGAAATTCATATAAGAAGGGGAGGATGTAAGACCCCGAATTTTGAGTCGTAGAAGTCCAGAAGCCAGTACAGGTGGAAAGACGATTTTTCCCCTAAAGGAAAGGATGTGTGATGGCCGAAATTGGTAAGCTTGCTTAGTAGTTAATTTTGTTTTAAATTCCTTTAGATCTAGGTCCTTATGGATGGGTAATTTCCTTAGAAATCATCCTTAAAGATAGATAGTTAGTTGCCTTAGAGATTAAGTCCATAAAAATAGGGAAGATAATTTAAGAGTTTAATTTCTGGTAAATTATCTTATTTTGATAAAGTGAGTAAAAGTAGTAATCATAATTTTACACTCATTCATTATAAATAGGAAGCCAACCCCACAAAAATCCCTCATAGAAAACTTACAAAATTCGTATGAGCCTAAAACCCTATACCTCCCTATAGCCGCTATAATTCGCATAACTCTTTCGTTGTTTGTTATATCTTTGAGAATAATAGCTTGTTGGAAAGCTCTTTTCATGATATTTCCAACCATATTTTTTTTTTTTCAGAAGGTTAGTAGTTCTTTGTCTAAGGTTAACTTGAAAATCGACGGCAGAATTAAGTTTTCGCCAATTCTTCTTGAACTTCAAAATAGCATAACTTTCTAATCGTTTATCAGATCTTTACAAATAATAACTCGTTGGAAAGATCTTTCCATCCTATTTCCAACCATATATGTTTCAAAATTTTAATGTAAATATTTTCCTGTTTAAGGTTAAGTCGAAATCGTCATATGCCCTACTTTTAGCGACAAGATTTGCATAGTTAATTGGAATGGTAAATTCAGGTTGAATCTTGTTAAGTTCCTGGCTACCACATCACATATCCAAGGGGGAGACACCTGCAACGTCTGATCACTGGTTTTCTGATAGGTTTGGTGAGTAGTATTGGTAAGGAAATAGGGGATTCAGTTGATTATTGAATATGCATGCTTAGTTTGTTTTCGTCTTTGCCTTGTGATATTATAGGTGGTTCGGATTTAATTAGTAAAGGAAAAGGAGTAGCTTCTTTTTCAGAGCCAGAGTGGTAGTGCCACATGATGACCAGTTGAAACAGGATATTCTTAGGGAAGCTCATTGCTCTCCCTACTCCATTCATCCTGGCAGCACCAAGATGTACAGAGACTTGAAAGAGCATTATTGGTGGGCTGGAATGAAAAGAGAAATTGCAGAGTTTGTGGCTAAGTGTTTGACTTGTCAGCAGGTTAAGGCTGAGCATCAGAGACCTGCAGGATTGCTACAACCATTACCCATTCCGGAGTGGAAGTGGGAACATGTGACGATGGACTTTGTTGTAAGTTTACCAAGGACACAACGAGGTCATGATACAGTATGGGTTGTCATGGAGAGACTAACAAAGACAGCTCATTTCCTTCCGATGAGAGTCACAGATACACTAGAGCAGTTGGCTAGCTTGTATGTCCGGGAGATAGTGAGGCTTCATGGAGTTCCAGTTTCGATAGTATCCGATCGTGATCCAAGATTTACATCTCGATTTTGGGAGAAGCTTCACAATGCATTGGGCACCAAGTTGAGTTTCAGTACAGCTTTTCATCCTCAGACTGATGGCCAGTCAGAGAGGACGATACAGATTTTGGAGGATATGTTGAGAGCATGTGTGATTGATTTCCAGACTACTTGGGATCGTTTGTTACCTTTGGCAGAATTCGCATACAACAACAGTTTCCAGGCTAGTTTGGGTATGGCACCTTATGAGGCATTGTATGGCCGTAGGTGCAGGACACCATTGTGTTGGGATGAGGTTGGTGAGCGTCGATTGGATAATCCAGAGTTGATTGATCAAGCAGTCCAGCATGTTAAGATCATCAGAGAGAGACTACAGGCAGCTCAAGATAGACAAAAGAGTTATGCCGATCATCGTCGAAGAGACCTTGAGTTTGAGGTAGGCGATCATGTGTTTCTCAAGGTAGCACCATGGAAGGGAGTGATTCGATTCAGACAGCGAGGAAAGTTAGCCCCTCGATATATTGGTCCTTATGAGGTCACAGAAAGGATTGGACCGGTTGCATATCGGTTGGTTTTACCACCAGAGCTAGCGAGGATTCATGACATCTTTCATGTATCAGTTTTGAGCACCCTTCTTTGTTTGCTATTTCTAAAACTTGTTGAAAGATTTCTTGCTGGTTATTTGGATCCCTATGGGACTTGCGTGTTATGAACCCAATGAATTAATTTAAGACTTTCGCTGATGTTTTTATTTACTCCGTATGATACCAGAATATGTGTCCAATATCATGCTCCAACTGTTGATAAGCAAAAAGATTAACAAGCTTAAAATCGGAAATTTATGATTAGCCTGATGAGATTCAAATAGGTCTTAGGTGTCATTTAGGCTTATTTGGGTTTCACGGCGGTAATGACCTTAATCATAGAAATTATTAGTAGTTAGGAATTGGGGTCGTTACACAATTGATGGTATCCAGATCTGAGATTGATCTTGGAGAATATGGCTGCACCTTAGAGTTGGTCAAACAAATCGTCGATGCATGGTAAAGGGTACTTGTTCTTCACAGTCACACGATTCAGCTACCGATAGTTGATGCATAATCGCAGCGAACCATCTTTCTTCTTCACGAACAAGACAGGTGCTCCCCAAGGTGACACACTAGGTTGGATGAAAACACGATCCAGCAAATTGTTTTTTAGTTCCTTCATTTCTGCAGGAGCCATACGGTACGGAGGAATGGAAATCGGATTCGTACCAGGCACTAACTCAATGGAAAATTCCATTTCCCTTACTCGCGGTAGACCTGTTATGTCTTCTGGAAATTAGCGAACCACTAGGACAGAATCCAGACCCGGGGATTCTTTGGAAATATCATGTACGTGCGCGAGATATGCAGTACATCCTTTGCTAATTATTCGCTTTGCATCAAACTAGGATATCATGAAAGTTGGAACAACTCACTTATCACCTTCAAAATAGTACTAGGCACCATCAGGAAAAGTGAACCACACACGTTTGGTGAAGCACTTCATACGGGCTTGATATTTCGCTAGACAGTCCATGTATAAAATCACATCCAGCGCTCGGATATCCATTGGAATTAGATTCACTTCAAGTACATTCGGGCCCCATACGTACAGCACAGCCGATGCAAACTGTCACCACATCAGGACTAGCCTCGGCATCAGTTAGGGTGAATAGCCTTGTTGGTCTTGGTTGCGCCTCACCTGTGGATCCGTTGATTCCTTATTGGTTGATAATTACCTTAGGAGATAAAATCTCTAAAATTAATGAAAGATAATTACAGAATTTAATTCTGATAATTATCAAATTTTTGTTTAGCCTTTAAAGTAGAAAAATTAATCCCATAACCACCTTATATAAAGAGGAAGCCGGCCACACTTAAATCTTACATAGAAAATACATAAAATTCGTCAAACATCAAACCCTACACCTCCCTATTGTTGTCGAAATTCCTTTAACTTCAAACTAGCATAACTCACTCATCCTTTGTCAGAATTCTGCAAATAATAGCTTGTTGGAAAGCTCTTTCTATCCTCTATCTAGATATCTTGGTTTAGTCATAAGGACGTTAGTTCTTTACTATTGAACTTCAAGTCGAATTTCGGCGGGTTTGGTGCCAAAATTGTGTGATTCTTCCTTCAATTGATTATTGTTGTCCCTCTTATTCATATGACTGTTCAGAATCCATTCATGTTATAAAATTATAAATTCATTCTTTTAATCTTTCTTATACATGAAATTGGCATGCCCTACCTTTTCCCTATTGTTGCCGATTTTGATCAGTTGATTAACCTATTGACTTTTGTTCTTGTTCCATTTGATTATATGTGTTATAAACACCCCATCCTTCCTTAATAACATGAAATTGCATTCCTCTTATTTCTTGTTAACATGAAATCATAATTTTACCTAATGACCTATTCTTTGTGCAGAAGTTTGTATATTGTTTGGGATGGTAATTCAGGTTGTTTCTTGTTAAGCTCTTGGCTATCACATCACACATCCAAGGGAGAGGCACCAGCGGCATTTGATCATTGATTTCTGATAGGTTTTGAGAGTAGAATTTGTGCCTTATGATGTTATAGGTGGTTCGGATCCTTGAATAAAGGCAAAGTAATAACTTCATGTTCATCGACAAGAGAGGTAGGATCTATGCCTCATCGATTTCTCTAGAGATCCTTGTTGTTGGTTGTTAATTTTAATGCATGTATTTGTATTGTTGTATATGCATATGTGAGATAGTGTATTCATGAGTTGCAGATTGATTTGAGGCTTACTTAGGCATTGTCGAACTCTTGAGATAGGTTATGTGTGCCTAATTTGCGTGTGTTGTGTGCATTGAACTTGCTGATTGTGTTCTGACATGATTGAGGATACCCTGTTATGGTATTTTGCTTTGTACTTGCTTGTGTGTGCTTATACGTATTTGTGTGTCAGGATCCTTTATCGGTGGCCATTTGAGATAAGCGCTGATGCTCCTAGGGAGAGGAGAGGTTCTTACTGGTATGGGACTCGTATGGGTGGCAATCCCCAACATTTGTGTGAGACCATGAATTTTGAGTCCTAGAAGTCTAGAAGCCATTGCAAGTGAAATATTCATTTTTCCCATGAAGAAAATGATGTGTGATGGCTGAAAATGGTATAGAATGTCTAGTAATTATTTCTTGCTTTAATTCTCTTTGATTTGGTTCCTTATTAGTTGATAATTATCTTAGGAGATAAAATCTTTAAAATTAAGAAAGGATAATTCCAGAATTTAATTATGATATTTATCTTACTTTAATGTAGCCTTTAAAGTAGGGAAAATAATTCCATAATCACTCTATATTAGAGGTAGTCTGCCACACTTAGATCTTACACCAAAGATACTCAAAAATCGTCAAACATCAAACCCTACACCTCCCCATTGCTGCCGAAATTCTTTAAATTTCAAACTAGCATAACTCTCTCATCTTTTGTCTGAATTCTGCAAATAATAGCTTGTTAGAAAGATTTTTCCATCCTCTATCTAGAAACGTAGGTTCAGTCATCAGGAGATTAGTTCTTCATTGTCGAAATTCAGCTCTTAATTCGGCGGGTTTGGTGCCAAAATTTTGTCATTCTTCCTTCAATTGATTTCTGTTGCTGTCCCTATTGTTCATATGATTGTTTAGCATCCATTCATGTTGTAAAATCATGAATTCATCCTTTGAATCTTCCTTATACATGAAATTGGAATGCCCTACCTTTTCCTTATTGTTGTTGATTTTTATCAATTAATTAACCTATTGGTTTCTAATCTTGTTACTCTTGATTGTAAGTGTTATTTACACCTAATCCTTCCTTGTTAACATGAAATCGCAACCCTTATAGCTTCTAATATGAAATCGCAATTTGTCCTGCTGCCTTATTCTTATTGCCGAAATTTGTATGTTGATTGAGATGGTAATTCAGGTTGTTTCTTGTTGAGTTTTTGGCTATCATGTAAGAACCCAAATCCCATAATTCAAAATTGCTCATAATGGGACCCTGACCAGTGTGAAACCCAAACAAGCCCAAACTAGGACCAATCTGAATCTTAGAAGGCTTATCCATCTAGTTCTGATTTTGGTATGTTAGTTCCTTTAAGATTTTAAAGTTTGGAGTATGATAATAGGACAAGAATTTTGGTATCAAACGGAGTGAATAAAACATCAGAAGAAATATTTAAATTTAATTAATGAATCCACAATACACAATCCCTGTAGGGATCAAAAAATCTAGCAAGTAAATCTCCAACATAATCTGGAAACAATCATGCATAGGAGGAACTTGAAAAACCAGAAAATAGTCCAATCATTATTCATGTTATATGCGTAAGCAACAAAGGAAATAGGAATGCGAATGTTATGCAATATCGTCCTGCCATGCATACTTGATCTCACACACTGGTACCACAAACAGTGAATGTACCTATGCTTGAAAAATGGTGAAAACAACAGGATGAGATTACAAGAATCTTAGTAGAACCATAACATCATAAGATCCACAAAAATCTAAAAGAAACATCTCCCAAAAAACATCAGATCATCCATACACATCTAAAGGATATCATGCAATTCAAGAATCAGCCAAAGGGTTAGGGCCAAAACTAAGGCTGAGGGTGACTACAAACACTTCCGAAAATCAGAAGTACACAAGTAGGAAAAACTCATCAATTATCTCGACAATAGGAAATGGTCATCCCCTTGCACCTGTGTTGTCCAAAGCTTACTGCACGAAAGGTAATTGGTTAACACACAAGCTAATCAGCAAGCCTATTCATCTTGCCACACAAGGACAAAACATCCCAAGCCACACAAGGACAAGGGCATCCCAAACCACACAAGGATAAGGGCTTCCCAAACTACACAAGGATAAAGGGTTCCTGCCACAGAAGGACAGGGCTTCTGGCCACACAAAGACCAAACATCCAGTGAGCTCTTGCTGGGATTTGCCACCCATACGACCCTCATACCAATAAGAATCTCCCCTCCCACTAGGAGCATCAGTGCTTACCCCGAATGGCCATCGGAAAAGGATCCTGACACACAAACACGTACAAGCACACACAGGCAAACACAAAGCAGAAAACCACAACAGGGTATTCTCAATTCTGTCAGATCACATTCAGAATGTTCAATACACATTACACATGCAAGCTAGGCACTCCTAACCTACCTTAAGGGATTCGTTATAGCCTAGAAATTTTTCAATTCAATCTGCAACTCAAGCATGCATTACTTAATATGAATGCGCATACAGTTTCACAATCATAGGTACCAAAATCAATTAAGAAAACAACGAGGTGTTCTGGAGAAACCGATGAGGCATAGATCCTACCTCTCTTGCTCTGAACAAGAAGCTATTCCTTTTCCCTTACTATATACTTCTGAACCACCTAAGTCATCACTAGGAAAAGAAAAAACAAACAAACTAAGTGTGCATACGCAATAACCAAGTAAATACCCTAATTCCTGACCAATTCCAGTCACCAAATCTATCAAAAAACCAGTGATCAGATACCGCAGGTGCCTCCCCTTTGGATGTGTGATGTGATAGCCAGAAACTTAACGATTCAACCTGATTTACCATCCCAATTAACTGTGCAAAGTTCGGCACTAAGGATAGAGCAATAGAGCAAGTTGCGATTTTATGTTAACAAGTTGTAGGAGTTGCGATCTCATGTTAACAAGGAAGGATTAAGGATTTATAACATGTATAATCAAAAGAAACAATATCAGAATCCAATAGATTAATCAATTGATCAAGATAGGCAATAATATGGTAGTAGGGCAAAGGTAGGGCATACTAATTTCATGTATAGAAAAGATTCAAAGGATGAATTCATGATTGTTCACTATGAATGGATATTAAAAAATCATACGAATAAAGGTAACAACATCAGAGATCAATCAAATGCAGAATTATACAAATCTTAAAACTTAATTCCTCCACTGATTTTCAACTTATCTTTTGATAAAGAAATATGAATGTCCAAATAAGAAAACAAGTATGGTTGGAAATAAGATGAGAGCTTTCCAACAAGCTATTATTTTCAAGAATCCGACGAACGATGAAAGAGTTATACTACATTGAAGTTCAAAAAGATTTTGGCAGTTCTGCTGAGTTTTGACTTATCTTACGAGAAAGAAATACTAACCTCCTGAAAAAACACCAATAATGGTTCGAACGATGATGAAAAGAGCTTTCCAACAAGCTATTATTTGCAGGAATCCGACAAACGATGAAAACGTTATGCTACATTGAATTTCAAGAAGATTTTGGCACTTCCGCCGAGTTTCGACTTATATTACGAGAAAAAAATACTAACCTTCTAACAAAAAACCAAAAATGGTTTAGAAGAGGATGAAGAGAGTTTTCCAACAAGCTATTATTTTCAGGAATCTGAAAAATGATGAGAGAGTTATGCTGGTTTAAAGTTTCAGTGAATTTTGGTAGATATAGGGAGGTGTAAGGGTTTTAGGCTATACGAGTTTTGTGTGTTTTCTATGAATGATTTTTGTGGGGTTGGCTTCCAATTTATAATGGATGGGTATGGAATTAAGATTATTACTTTAAAGGCTTTATTAAAGTAAGATAACTACCAGATTTAAATTCTGTAATTATCCTCATTTAATTTTAGAAATTTTAATTCCTAAGGTGATTATCAACAAATTCAGAACCAAATTAAAAGGAATTAATATCAGAAATAATTACCAAACATTCCTTACGAATTTCGGCCATCACAAATCCTTTTCTTCAGGGGAAAATTGGTCTTTTCACCTGCACTAACTTCTGGACTTATAGGACTCAAAATTTGGGGTCTCACAATTGGGATGGTAATTAAGGTTGTTTCTTGTTAAGTTCTTGGCTATCACATCACACATCAAAGGGGGAGGCACCTGCAACATCTAATCACTGGTTTCTGATAGGTTTGGTAAGTGAAATTGGTTAGAAAATAGGGTATTTACTTGGTTATTGAGTTTGCATGCTTAGTTGGGTTTCATCTTTGCCTTATGATGTTATAGGTGGTTCGGATCCCTTGAATAAAGGAAAAGGAGCAGCTTTTTGTTCAGAGACAAGAGAGGTAGGATCTATACCTCATCGGTTTCTCTAAAGATCCTTGTTGTTGGTTGTTGTTTTCAATACATGTCTTTCTACTGTTGTATGTGCATAAGTGAGATAGTGTGTGCATGAGTTGCGGAGTGATTTGAGGTTTACTTATGCATTGTTGAACCCTTGAGATAGGTTATGTCTGCCTAATTTGCATGTGTTGTGTGCATTGAACATGCTGATTATCTTCTGAAATGATTGAGGATACCCTATTATGGTATTAAGCTTTGTAGTTTGTGCTTGTACGTGTTTTTGTGTCAGGATAATTTTCTGGTGGCCATTCAGGGTAAACGTTGATAATCTTGGGGAGAGGAGAGCTTCTTACTGGTATGGGAGTCTTATGGATGACAATCCCAGCCTGCGAGCACTGTATGCATAGTCCTTGTGTGGCTAGACGTCTTATCCTTGTGTGGCAAGATGCCCTTATCCTTGTGTGGTTTGGATGCCCTTGTCCTTGTGTGGTTTGGATGCCTTGTCCTTGTGTGGCATGATGAATAGACTTGCTGATTAGCTGGTGTGCTAACCTTTATCTTTGTGCAGCGAAGCCTTGGACAACACAGGTGCAAGGGGATGGCCTTTTCTTCTTCGTTGCCGAGAACAATCTGATGAGTTCTGCCTGCCTGTGTACTTCTGATACTTTTCGGAAGTGTTTTTAGTTCCCCTCAGCCTTAGATTCAGCCCTACCCTTTTTGATTGAATCTTTGAATTGTATGAATCCCTTTAGTTGCGTAGGAATAATCAGATGTTGTTCGAGAGATTTGTGTTTATAATTTCTACAGATCTTATGATGTTGTGACCCTACTGAGATTCTTGTAATCTCATTCCGTTGTTTTCACCATTTTTTTCAGGCTTAGGTACATTCATTGCTCGTGGTACCAGTGTGTGAGATTAAAGTTGTACAGCGGGGCGATATCGCATCACTTTTGCATACCTGTTCCTTGATTACTTGCACATATAACTTGAATAAAAATTGGACTACTTTCTGGTTTATTTTAATATTCCTCCTTTGCTTGTTATTTTCGACTATGTTGGAGGAATTCTTGCTGGTTATTTCGATCCTTACGGGACTTGTGTGTTATGAATCTGGTGATTTAATTTAAAGACTTTCGCTGATGTTTTTACTCACTCCGTATGATACTAGAATGATTCTCCAATATTATGCTCCAATTGTTATTAAACATGTAGAATAAACATGCTAAAAGTCGAAAATATAGTGAGTAAACCTGGTGAGATTCAGACAGGTCCTAGGTGTCTTTGGGCTTGTTTGGGTTTCACGGCAGTAATGACCTTAATCGGAGCAAATATTAATAGGTAGGAATTGGGGTCGTTATAGGTTTGGTAGCGGAGCATGGTTTAGTGGAAATAAATTGTTATATGCTAACTTATTTGTTGATTTTTGTGTTTGTAGGTAAGGACATGCGCACACACTCACTCACTGAGGGTCTAATACCGAAAGTGAACTAGTGCTAAAATGGGATTGATTTGTAAGATTTAAATGATGAGAATGATAATCTGATGTGATGTTTGTTCATGTATGTTCTTATGCCTAGTATGCCATGATATGTTTCGGTGAGTGTTTGTTGTGTTTCTTATCATTGCTGAGAATGTGTGTGTTGATTTATGCATGCTGCCGAGTGTCCCTATTTGACTCCTGTATTGCTGAATGTATATGTATGTTATTGCTGGTGTGCATTGCCAAATATGGATGTTGTGTGAATCCATGCTTGCTTGATGTTTAATTATGATTTCCGAGAGTATATATGAGTGTTGATGTAATTGCTGAGAATACCTTTTCATGTTTGCATGCGATTTCTGAAAATTTGTATGTTGCTTTCCAGCATATGCATATCGTCCGGTGCACACCTCTCCACCAGGTACCACGTCTTTTCCTAGTATCGTATTTAGTTATGTGTAAGTAACAATCGTATGCTTAAATAGTATAGCAAGGTTGAATGCTGCGAGGGATCGATGGGGTAGGAATGGGATTCAGGCCGAACAACAACCTGTTGCGCAAGAGGAGCCGAATGCACAAATTGAGCAAGAAGGGCAAGCTGAGCCCAAAAATCAACCTGAGCCACTAGCTGCACTAGTCATTGATCCTGTGATGGCACAAATATTAAATACATTACAAGGAATTGCTGCAAATCAGTAGCGTATGGAGGCGCAATCAAGACCAACAAGGCTATATTCAGCCTAACTTATGCCGAGGCTAGTCTTGATGTGGTGATAGTCTTCATCGACGACATTCTGATTTATTCAAAATCGGAAAAAGAGCTTGCTGAATGTTTTAAAAGATCAATGGTTGTTCGCAAAGTACTCTAAATGCGAATTCTGATTACTCAAAGTTGGCTTCCTTGGCCATATTGTTTCCACCCAAGGTGTGACAGTTGATCCAAAGAAGATTGAAGCCATAGTTTCTTGGGAAACCCCACGGAGTATGTTCGAAATTTGCAATTTCCTTGGCTTAGCAGGTTATTACCGTCGCTTTGTGGAAAATTTTTCATTGATTGCCGGACCATTGACAAAACTGAAGCACAAGGGTGAGCCATTTGTGTGGAACGAGAAATGCCAACGAAGTTTTGAAGAACTGAAAAACCGGTTAGTTTCCGCACCTATCCTTACTTTACCTATTTACGGAAAGGGGTATGTGGTTTACAGCGATGCGTCGAAATCCAGACTTGGATGCATATTGATGCAAGACGGGAAAGTTGTTGTATATGATTCCCGACAGTTACGACCACATGAAAGCAACTATCCTACACATGATTTGGAGTTTGCAGCCGTGGTGTTTGCGTTGAAAATATGGAGACATTTGTGACCAATTCCTAACTATTACTATTTGCTCTGATTAAGGTCATCACTGCCATTAAGCCCAAATAACACCTAGGACCTATTTGAATCTCACCAGGCTTACCAATAACTTCCGATTTTTAGCATGTTTATTTGAATGTTTAACAATAATTGGAGCAAGATATTGGATAAATATTCTGGTAACATACGGAGTGAATAAAATATCAGCGGAAATCTTTAGAATAAATCAATGGGTTCATAACACACAAGTCCCATAGGGATCCAAACAATCAGCAAGAAATCCTCCAACATGTTTCGGAAATAGCAAGCAAAGGAGGGATCTGAAAATAAACCAGAACGTAGCCCAATCATTCGTGTTATATGCGCAAGTAAACAAGGATCAAGTATGCAAATGTGATGCGATATCGCTCCACCGTGCAGCCTTGATCTCACACACTGGTACCACGGACAGTGGATGTACCTAAGCTTGAAAAATGGTAAAAACAACGGTATGAGATTACAAGAATCTCAGTAGGGTCGCAGCATCATAAGATCTGCAGAAATCCTATACACAAATCTCCCAATTCACATTAGATCATTCCTAAACAACTAAGGGGGATCACGCAATTCAAGAATCAATTAAAAAGAGGTTAGGGCCGAATCTATGATTGAGGGAGGACTACAAACACTTATGAAAAATCAGAAGTACACAGACAGGTAGAACTCATTAGATTACTCTCAGCAATGAATAAGAAAGGCCATCCCCTTCCACCTGTGTTGTCCAAAGCTTACTGCACAAAGGGTAGATGGTTAACACACAAATTAATCAGTAAGCCTATTCATCTTGCCTCAAAAGGACAAGTCGTTTTGCCACACACAGACAAGTCTTCCCAAGCCACATAAGGATTAGGGAATCCCAAACCTTGCAAGAATAAGGGCTTCCTGCCTCGCAAGGATAGGGTTCCGACCTCGCAAGGACAGATATCCAGTGCGCGCATGCTAAGGTTTGCCACCTATACAACTCCCATACCAGTAAGAACCTCTCCTCTCCCTAGGAGCATCAGCGCTTACCCCGAAGGGCCATCGGAAAAAGATCCTGACACACATACACGTACAAGCACACACAGGCAAGTACAAAGCATAATACCACAACAGGGTATACTGAATCATATCGGAACACAATCGGCATATTCAATTCATATAACATATGCAACCCAGGCACTCAATTCGTAACTCAGGGATTCATTATAGCCTATGAGATCCATATCTTACTCTGAATTTCATACTCTCGCCCTATAATCCAATCGCATGTAATACAACAAGGACAGGTAACAAAAACATCAAGAAAATAACAGGGGTCTGTGGAGAAACTGATGAGGCGTAGATCCTACCTCTCTTGTCTCTGAACAATAAGCTACTCCTTTGCTTTTATTAGGTAATTTCGAACCACCTATATTATCACTAGCCAAAGAAGAAAACTAAGCATGCATATTCAATAATCAATTGAATTCCCTATTTCCTTACCAATTCCACTCACCAAACCTATCAGAAACCAGTGATCAGATGCTGAAGGTGCCTCCCCGTTGGAAATGAGATGTGATAGCCAGGAACTTAACAACATTCAACCTGAATTACCATTCTAATCAACTATGAAAATTTCGTCGCTAAAAGTAGGGCATAGGACAATTTCGACTTTAAGCATAGAGAAGTTTAAAAGAAAGAAATTCATAATCATACATCATGAATAGATGCTAAGCAATCATAAGAACACGCGAAACGACAACAGAAATCAACCGAAGACAAAAACTGTAGAAATCTAAAAAGAAGACCTAATTTCGCCCCCAATTTTCAACTTAAGCTTAGACAAGAAAAAATTTACGTCCAAATAACAAAACATATATGTTTGGAAAGACGATGAAAAGATCTTTCCAATAAGCTATTATTTGTAGGAATTCTACAGCAAAAACCTACTTCCGCCGCCGATTTTCAACTTATCTTTAAAGAAAGAAATACTAACCTCCTGAGAAAAAATCAAATATCGTTGGAATGATGATGAAGACATCTTTCCAAAACGCTATTATTTTCAGAGATACAACAAACGATGAATGAGTTATGCTATTTTTAATTTCAAGAAGATTTGGCAAAAACCTTATTCCGCCACCAATTTTAAATTTATCTTTAGAGAAAGAAATACTAACCTCCTGACAAAAAACAAAAAATTTTGGAAAGAGGATTAAGAGAGCTTTCCAACAAGCTATTATTTGTAGGGATACGATGAACGATAAAAGAGTTATGCTGGTTTAAATTTTCAGCAAATTTTGGCGACTATAGGGAGGTGTAGGGTTTTAGGCTTATACGAATTTTAACGTAAGTACCTAATCAAACAGGTAAAAAAAATTTTCATGCATAGATTCCTCAGTCTCCCAAGACTGTTCCTCAATTTGGCTATTACGCCAAACAACTCGTACCATAGGCACGCTTCGACTGTGAAGCTGTCGAACTGACCGATCTAGTATGGCAATTGGCTATACGGGATAGGATAGGTCTTCAGGAACTTCAACTGGCGGTTCATTAAACACATGAGTAGGATCTTGCACATACTTTCTTAACATTGAAATATGATATACATTGTGAATCCTTTCCATATATGGAAATAGGGCAAGTCGGTATGTAATAGGGCTGATTCATTCGACAATGTCATATAGACCAATGTAGCGAGGTGCTAACTTACCTGGCAGTTGAAAACGTAGGACCCCCTTCCATGGGGAGACTTTCAAAAATACTTAGTCTCCTACCGCAAATTCCAGCTTCCTTCGTCGATTGTCGGCGTGGCCTTTCTGCCGATCCTGAGCTGCTTTTAGCCTTTGTCGAATCAAGCTTAATTTTTCTGTTGCTTGGTCAATTAATTCCGGATTGTCTAGGCGTCTCTTGCCTACTTCATTCCAGCAAATAGGGGTTCTGCACGTCTCCCATATAGTGCCTCATAAGGTGCCATACCGATGCTTACATGAAAGCTATTGTTATAAGCAAATTCTGCCAATGGCAGGCATCGATCCCAACCGGTTTGCTGATCCAACACACTCGCTCATAGCTTATCTTTGAGTGTTTGAATCGTTGTTTCTGATTGACCATCGGTCTGGGGATGAAATGTTGTACTGAAATTCAATCTTGAACCCACCACATTCTGGAATTTCTCTCAAAATCGTGAGGTGAAATGAGGGTCACGATCTGAAACAATAGAAACTGGTACTCCAAGCAATCGAACAATCTCGTCCAAGTAACGAACTACCAATTTTTCTGGTGTATCTGTCACATGTATAGGAAGAAAGTGTGCAGATTTCGTCAGTCGATCTACAATCACCCAAATGGAATTGTATCCTTGCTGCAATCTAGGCAAACCAGTCACAAAATCCATTGTGATGTGCTCCCACTTCCATTCTGGAATCGGAAGTGACTGAAGTAGACCAGCGGGTCTTTGATGTTCGATCTTTACTTGTTGACATACGAGGCATCGGGCAAAAAATTCAGCAATGTGACGTTTCATGTTTGGCCACCAATACTGCTCCTTCAAATCTCGACACATCTTAGTGCTTCCATGACGAATAGCGAACTTCGAACTATGTGTCTTTGGTAGAATAAGGTTATGAATATCATCATTTTTTGGAACACATACCCAGTTTCTGAAGACTAGTACTTTGTCATACCCGGTTTCTGAAGACTAGTACTTTGTCATCTCGTATTCTGAAATCACGAACTATGGCATCAACACCATCAGAAAGTTGTTTCTAAATTTCAGTAAATTTCGGATCCTCTAATTGTTGATTTCGGATTTCTTCAATTAAGGTAGGTGCGACTTCGATTCGTGTCAACAACGAACCAGAAAAATTGGTGCCTGTACACGGTTAGCCTTCAATTCCAACATCATTGGCAGGTAATGGGTGCACATGTAGGCCAAAACTGATGGGGAAGGAGGATGAAACTTTCGGCTCAGGGCATCAGCAACAACATTTGCCTTTCCAGGATGATATTCGATGATTAAATCATAGTCTTTAATCAGCTCCACCCATCTTCTTTGTCTCATATTCAATTTTTTTTGCGTAAGGAGGTACTTCAGGTTTTTGTGGTCAGTGAAGATTCGGCACATCTCGCCATAAGTAATGTCGTCATATTTTTAAGGCAAACACCACGGCTGCAAGTTCCAAATCGCCCCATCAAGCAGCCTTGATCTCACACACTGGTACCACGGACAATGGATGTACCTAAGCCTGAAAAATGGTAAAAACAACAGTATGAGATTACAAGAATTTCAGTAGGGTCGCAGCATCATAAGATCTGCAGAAATCCTATACATAAATCTCCCAATTCACATTAGATCATTCCTAACCAACTAAGGGGGATCATGCAATTCAATAATCAATTAAAAAGAGGTTAGGGCTGAATCTATGATTGAGGGAGGACTACAAACACTTTCGAAAAATCAGAAGTACACAGGCAGGTAGTACTTATTAGATTACTCTCAGCAATGAAGAAAAAAGGCCATCCCCTTCCACCTGTGTTGTCCAAGGCTTACTGCACAAAGGGTAGATGGTTAACACACAAACTAATCAGTAAGCCTACTCATATTGCCTCGCAAGGCCACACACGGACAAGTCTTCCCAAGCCACACAAGGACTAGAGCATCCCAAACCTCGTAAGGATAAGGGCTTCATCCCTCGCAAGGACAGGGTTTCGGCCTCACAAGGAAAGATATCCAGTGCGCGCATGCTGGGATTTGCCACCCATACAACTCCCATACCAGTAAGAACCTCTCCTCTCCCTAGGAGCATCAACACTTATCCCGAATGGCCACCGGAAAAGGTTCCTAACACACAAACACGTACAAGCAAACACATGCAAGTACAAAGCATAATACCACAACATGGTATCCTCAATCATGTTAGAACACAATCAGCATATTCAATTCATATAACATATGCAACCCAGGCACTCAATACCTAACTTAGGGATTCATTATAGCCTATGAGACCCATATCTTACTCTGAATTTCATACTCTCGCCCTATAATCCAATCACATGCAATACAACAACGACAGGTAACAAAAATATCAAGAAATTAATAGGGGTTTGTGGAGAAACCGATGAGGCGTAGATCCTACCTCTCTTGTCTCTGAACAAAAAGCTACTCCTTTGCCTTTATTAGGTAATTTCGAACCACTTATATTATCACTAGGCAAAGAAGAAAACAAACTAAGCATGCATATTCAATAATCAATTAAATACCCTATTTCTTTACCAATTCCACTCACCAAACCTATCAGAAACCAGTGATCAGATGCTGAAGGTGCCTGCCCCTTGGATGTGTGATGTTATAGCCAGGAACTTAACATGATTCAACCTGAATTACCATTCCAATCAACTATGCAAATTTCGTCGCTAAAAGTAGGGCATCAGACAATTTCGACTTTAAGCATAGAGAAGTTTAAAAGAAAGAAATTCATGATCATATATCATGAATAGATGCTAAGAAATCATAAGAACACGTGAAACGACAACAAAAATCAACCGAAGACAAAAACTGTAGAAATCTTAAAAAAAAAACCTAATTCTGTCGCCGATTTTCGAGTTAACCTTAGATAAGAAAATATTTACGTCGAAATAACAAAACATATATGTTTGGAAATAAGATGAAAAGAGTTTTCCAAGAAACTATTTTTTGTAGGAATCTGACAAACGATGAGAGAGTTATGCTATTCTGAAGTTCAAGAAGATTTAGCAAAAAACTAATTCTGCCGTCGATTTTCAACTTATCTTTAGAGAAAGAAATACTAACCTAATGAAAAAAAACCAAAGATAGTTGGAAAGAGAATAAAGAGATCTTTCCAACAAGCTATTATTTGTAGAGATACAACAAATGATGAAAGAACCAAATAATCATACAAACAAGAGGAACAACAACAAAAATCAATTGAATAAAGAACCACACAAGTTTGACACCAAACCTGATGAATTATGAGTTGAATTTAGACAGTGAAGAAGTAACCTCATGATGACAGGACCTAGATTGCTAGATAGAGGATGGAAAGAGCTTTCCAATAAGGTATTATTTGTAAAAGTTCGACAAAGGATGAGAGAGTTATGCTAGTTTGAATTTACAGGAACTTCGACAGCAATAAGGAGGTGCAGAGTTTGAGGTTTGACGAATTTTGTGTATCTTTGGTGTAAAATCTAAGTGTGGCCAGTTTCTTCTTTATATAAGGTGATTATGGGATTAATTTCAATTCTTTAAAAGCTAGATTAAAGTAAGATAATTATCAGAATTAAATTCTGTAATTATTCTCCCTTAATTTTAGGGATTTTATCTCCTAAGGTAATTATCAACTAATAAGGAACCAAATCAAAAGGAATTAAAATCAGAAATAATTACTAGACAATTCCATACCATTTTTGTCCATCATATAGCCATTTCTTCAGGGGTAAAATGGTTATTTCCCCTGCACTAGTTTCTGGACCTCTAGGACTCAAAATCAGGGCCTCACAATAAGGGTCCTTATAGGTTGAGTTTGGCTCCTTACATCCTGTGATCCTCACCAAAACCTACCAAAAACTAGCATCCGCATGCAGCAATAATCTCCCTTTGAATGTGTGATGTGATAGCCAAGAACCAAACAAATATCAACCTGATTATTCAATCCCTTTAAAATAAAAATTTCGGCTTTCAAAAAAATTTGAGGGAATAGGTTGCGATTTCACAATATTAAAAAAAGAATCGGTGTCAGATGCTCATATGAATAAGAGGAACAAGATTCAGAAGGATCAGAAAGAGAAATGCAAAAATTGACACACATACCTGGGGAATAAATTTGGCACAAATTTTAATAAAAATATACTAACCTTCTAAATGTGAATTCAAGCAAGGAAGATGCAATACGAAGAGAAGAATCCAACAAGTTATCACAAGCAACAATCTGATGAAGGAGGAGGAATTTCAGCAATGGTGAAGGTAAGCAGAATTCAAGCCACATGGAGGAAGAAGGGTGAGAAAATTTTGGCTTTCTTGGAACAAAAGAGAGAATGAGATTGTGAGGATTAAGGGTGTGGCTAGCCTCTCTATTTATAGGTCCCCAATGAATTGATTTTCTATACTTTTAAGCTTAGAAGATATGATAAGGTTTGAAGGATAAACCTTCTAAAAGATAATAAAAGATAATTAACTATTTAGGATTAAAAAAATTATTTGAAATAAAAATAGGAAAAATAGGAAGTAACATTTAAGGCCATCACATATTCATTTATTCAGGAGAAAAATAGTCATTTCAGTATCACTGATACCTAGGTGCCATTTCTGACACATTGACTTTATGGATATTTAACCCACTGAGGATCAGGGTCTCACAGTATAACCCTTTCTGTGAGACCTCAATCCTTTGTCCTAGAAGTCCAGAAGCCAGTGCAACTGAAATAACCATTTTTCCCCTAAAGAAATGGATATGTGATAGCCGAAAATAGTATTGAAAGTTCAGTGTTCGTCTCTGATTTCATTTCTCTATTATTTCATTTCCATCATTAATGGTACATTATCTAATCTTAAAAGATAATTCTATATTTAAATCTTAAAGATTATCTCCATATATCTAGCCTTAAAAGTAGGAAAAATTAATCTCATTAATCCTATAAACATACCAGCTGGCCACACATGTCCACACAAAAAAAATACACAAAATCATTATGCAATAAATCCTTCTTTCTTACCCTTACTGTTGAAATTTACCTAACACATACCATAGCCGAATTTTTTCAGCCTTCATCAGATTTCTGTGAATAATAACTTGTTGGAAACCTCTTTTCATCCTCTTTCTTGCTATCTTAGTTTCATCATCAGAAGGTTAGTTCTAGCCTATATTTATTATTTTTGCAATTTAAAGGGGGTTGTTGCCGAAATTCTTTGATTGATCCTTCAATTGGTTTATTGTGTTGTTTCTCTTTTTCCTAAAGTATTTTGGCATCTATTCATGTTCTAATATCATGAATTCCTCCTTCGAATCTTCCCTATGTATGAAATCGGCATGCCCTATACTTTTTCCCTATTGTTGCTGATTTTTATCAATTGACTTATCTGTTGGTATTTGATCTTGTTTCTTTTAATCGTATGTGTAAGTAAGACCTAATCATTTTATATTATCATGAAATCACAACCTTTAAACCTTGTATGTATGAAATCGTAATTTTCCCTATTGCCCTAACTTAGGGTAACAACCCTAACTCCTAACCTATTATTAATTGCTTCGATTAGGGCCCTTACCACTGTGAAACCCAAACAAGCCCAAGAACCAGGACCTATCTGAATCCCACAAGGCTTAGTCATCAAATTCTTGATTTTTAGTATGTACATTCTTTATATTTATCAACAATTGGTTCATGATATTGGACAATTATTCTGGTATCATACGGAGTGAATGAAATATTAGCAGAAGTCTTTAAATAAAATCAATGAATCCACAACACACAAGTCCATAGGGATCTAAAAATCCAGCAAGTTAACCCCCAACATAAATCGGACACAACAAGTAAAGGAGGAATCTTAAAAAACCAGAAAGTAGTCCAATTATAATTCATATTATATGTGTAGGCAATCAAGGAACATGTATGCAGATTTGATGCGATATCGCCCCGTCGTGCAGCCTTGATCTCACACACTGGTACCACGGACAATGGATGTATCTAAACTTGAGAAATGGTGAATACAACAAGATGAGATTACAAGAATCTCAGTAGGGTCAGAACATCATAAGATCTACAGAAATCTTAAACACAAATCTCCCAAACAACATTAGATTAACCCTACACAACTATGGGTATCACGTAATCCTTAAATCAGTCAAAGGGATAGGGCCGAAACTAAGGCTGAGGGTCGACTACAACACTTTCTAAAATCAGAAGTATATAGGTAGGTAAAAGTCATCAGATTGCTCTCGGCTGAGGGTCATCCCCTTTCACCTGTGTTGTCTAAGGTTTACTGCACAAAGGGTAAAAGGTTAGCACACAAGCTAATCAGAAAACCTATTCATCCTGCCACACATGGACAAGACATCCAAGACGCACAAGGACAAGGCTTCTAGCCACACAAGGACCAGGCATCCAAGCCACACAAGGACAAGGCAAACCAAACTTCTCCTCAGGAGGATAGATGGGGTGATTCAGGTGAGATCCAATGTAGATCCAACTTTCTATTCACTGGTGGGATCCAGGTGGTCCGGGGGGGGGGGGGGGGGGGGGGGGGGGGGGAGGGGGGGGGCGGAGGGGGGAGTGGGTCCACCACGACTCCTCTCTTCTCGAGAATCCATACATCCCTTATCAGTGTATGGACAGCTATCTCTCGCTCGAGCACAGGTTTAGGTTCGGCCTCAATGGGAAAATCAAATGGAGCACCTAACAACGTATCTTCACAGATCAAGAACTACGAGATCGCCCCTTTCATTCTAGGGCGATGGAGGGATTGTACTATTCGAGCTTTTTTTTTCATACCTTTTCCGGAGGTCTGGAGAAAGCTCCAATACACAAGGACAAGGCTTCTAGTGCACGCATGCTGTCGATTTCCACCCAAACAACTCCCATATCATGCTCCAAGTATTCTGGTAAGATACCAGAATACTTGTCCAATATCATGCTCCAATTGTTGATAAACATAAAGAATGTACATGCTAAAAATCAAGAATTTGATGAGTAAGCCTTGTGGAATTCAAATAGGTCCTGGTTCTTGTGCTTGTTTGGGTTTCACGGCGGTAAGGGCCCTAATCAGAGCAATTAATAATAGGTTAGGAGTTAGGGTCGTTACAAGTTTTGGTAGCGGAGTATGGTTTAAGGAATATAATTGGTTATATGTTAATTTTTTTGTTGATTTTGTGTTTGGAGGTACGAACATGCGCACACACTCAGTCACTTAAGGGCTAGTACCGAAAGTGAACTAATGCTAAAAAGGGATTGATTTAAATTATGAGAATGATAATTTGATTTGCTGTGTGTTTATGTATGTTCATATGCCTGGTATGCCTTGATGTGTTTCAGTGAATGTTTGTTGTGTTTCTTGTCATTGCCGAGAATGTGTATATTGTTGGGGCATAATACCAAGTGTCCCTATGTGATTTCTATTTTTCCGAATGTATATGCATGTGATTGCTGATGTGTATTGCCGAATGCATGAGGTGTGAGTTTGCATGATTGCCGAATATAGATTGTGTGAATCCATGCTTGCTTAATGCTTGATGATGATTTCCGAGAGTACATATGTAATGATATGAGTGACGAGCATGCATTTACATGTGTGCATATGATTTCCAAAATTTGTATATTGTTTTCCAGCATATGTGTATCGTCTGGTTCATGCCTCTCCACCAGGTACCATTTCTTTTCCTAGTATCGTAATTAGTTATGTGTTAAGTAACAATCATATGCTAGTATAGTATGGCAAGGTCGAACGCTACAAAGGATCGACGGGGTAGGTATGGGGTTTAGGCCGAACAGCAACCTGTTGAGCAAGAGGAACCGAAAGCACAAACTGAGCAGGGAGGGCAAGCTGAGCCCGAAAACCAACCTGAGGCACCAGCCGCACCAGCTATCGATCATATAATGGCCCAAATCCTAAACATATTGCAAGGAATTGTTGCGAATCAGCAGCGTATGGAGGCGCAGTTTAAGAATGCTACTGTACCCGCACCCGTGGAAGAACCTATTCTTCCACTTGAACCTGTACAGTCGGCGTATCCTAAGGAAGCCAAGAAACTTCCCATCTTGATTACAAATTTTTTGAAGGAAGCTCGGCAGTTAGGATGTAAAGATTTTAATGGTTCAGCCGGAGCTGCTGCCTTGATGTGTTTTGATAAATCTTAATGTATTTCTTGTCATTGCCGAATGTGTGTTTTTTACATAATGCTGAGTGTCCCTATGTGACTTCTTATCATTGTCTTTAGAGTTTGTTATAATGATTTCCAAGAATGGTTTGTATGATAGTATTGTTGCTGAATGCTTATGGGAGTGTTGGTGTAATTGCCGAGAGTGCATCGCAGGTCTACATATGATTTCCGAAACTTGTGAGTATTTGTGTGCAAGTGTATTTTGTTTACCAGCATATGCATATCGTCCGGTGCATGCCTCTCCACCAGGTACCACTCCGTTTTCCTAGTATCGTATTTAGTATGTGTTAAGTAACAATCGTATGTTTGTATAGTATGGTAAGGTTAAACGCTACAAGGGATCAATGGGGTAGGTATGAGGTTTAGGCTGAACAGAAAACTATTAAGCAAGAGGAGCCGAATACACAAACAGAGCAGGGAGAGCAAGTTGAGCCCGAAAACCAAGCTGAGGCACCAACCGCACCAGCCATCGATCATGTGATGGCACAAATCCTAAATGTTTTGCAAGGAATTGCTGCAAATCAGCAGCGCATGGAGACGCAATTTCAGAATGCTCCTGCACCCATGCTCGTTGAAGAACCTATTCCTCCACTTGAACCTATACAGCCGGCGTATCCTAAGGAAGCCGGGAGACTTTCCGTCGTGATTATAAAATTATTGAAGGAAGCTCGAAAATTGGGATGTAATGATTTCAATGGTTCAGCTGGAGCCACTGCCGCTCGTGAATGGATCGACACCTTATGCCGAGTGTCCTTTGTAATGACCCCAAATTGCAACCTATTATTAATTGCTCCGATTAAAGCCATTACCACCGTGAAACTCAAACAAGCCCAAGAACCAGGACGTATCTGAATTCCACAATGCTTACTTATCAAATTCTTGATTTTTATCATGTACATTCGTTATGTTCATTAGTTATTGGAGCATGATATTGGACATGTATTCTGGTATCATAATGGAGTGAATAAAATATCAGTGGAAGTCTTTAAATAAAATCAATGAATCCACAACTCACAAGTCCCATAAGGATCCAAACATCCAGTAAGTTAATTCCTAAAATAAAATGGAAACAATTAAAGGAGGAACCTTGAAAACCAGAAAAATATTCAAATCATAATTCATGTTATATGCGCAAGCAATCAAGGAATAAATATGCTAATGTGATACGATATCGCCCTGTCGTGCAGCCTTGATCTCACACACTGGTACCACGGATAGTGGATGTACCTAAGCATGAAAAATAGTGAATACAACAAGATGAGATTACAAAAATCTCAGTAGGGTCACAACATCATAAGATCTACAGAAATCTTAAACACAAATCTCCCGAACAACATTAAATCATTCCTACAAAACTAAGGGTATCACGCAATTCAAAAATCAATCAAATGGATAGGGTGGACTGCAAACACTTCAGAAAATCAGAATTACATAGGCAAGTAAAAGTCATCAGATTGCGCTTGACAATAGGCAAAAGAAAGGTTATCCCCTTCCACCTGTGTTGTCCAAGGCTTATTGCACAAAGGGTAAAAGTTTAGCACACAAGCTAATCAGTAAGCGTATTCATTATGCCATACCAGGACAAGGATACCCCAAACCACACAACGATAAGAGCATCCTGCCACACAAGGACAAGACTTCTAGCCACATAAGAATAAGACTTCTAGCCACACAAGGATTAGACATCCAGCGCACACATGTTGGGGTTTGCCACCCATACAACTCCCATATTAGTAAGAGCCTGCCCTCTCCCAATGAGCATCAACGCTTATCCCGAATGGCCATTGGAACAGGATCCTGACACATAAACATGTACAAGCACACACAGGCAAGCACAAGCACAATACCATAACAGAGTATCCTCAATCATGTCTTAACACAATTAGCTTATTCAATTCACATATCATATGCAATTCGGGCACTTAAAACCTAACTCAAGGGTTCGGTATAGCCTATAAGATTATTATCTCAATCCGCAATTCTTGCACATATCCTACAATCAATTTGCATATATTAATAACAACGACATGCATAAAAACAACAAACAAATAACAGGGATCTCTGGAGAAACCGATGAGGAATAGATCCTACCTCTCTTGTCTCTGAACAAGAAGCCATTCCTTTGCCTTTATTTAATAATTCCGAACCACCTATAGTATCACCAAGTAAAGACAAAACTAAACTAAGCATGCTTACTCAATAACCAATTGAATACCCTATTTCCTTACCAATTCCACTCACCAAACCTATCAGAAACCAATGGTCAGATGCCGTAGGTGCCTCCCCTTTTGATGTGTGATGTGATAGCCAAGAAGATAACAAGATTCAACCTGAATTACCAACCAATTTAACTATGTATATTTCAGCACTAAGCATAAGACACAAGATAGTTTGCGATTTTATGTTAGCAAGGTGTAAAGGTTGCGATTTCATGCTAACAAAGAGGGATTAAGTGTTTATAACTTATACAATCAAAAGAAACAAGATCGGAATCCAATAGGATCATCAATTGATCAAGATAGGCAACAATAGGGCAAGGGTAGGGCTTTATGATTTCATGTATAGAAAAGATTCAAAGGATGAATTCATGATTTTATAACATGAATAGATGCCAGACAATCATACGAACAAGAGAAACAATAACAAAAATCAATTGAAGACAGAATTAGACAATCTTGAACCCTAATCCCGTCAAAACTCGACTTATCTTGTGATAAAGAAAAATTAAGCTCATAAAAAAAACCCAGATATGGCTAGAAAGAGGATGAAGAGAGATTTCCAACAACCTATTTTTTTCATGAATCCGACAAAGGATGAGAGAGTTATGCTATTTTTAAGTTCAAGTAGATTTTGACAATTATAGAAAAATTTGATTTAACTTTTAGAAAATAAAAAACTAACTTCCAAACGAAAAATCAAAGATTTTTGGAAATAAGATGAAGAGAGCTTTCCAACAAGCTATTATTCGCAAGAATCCGACAAAGGATGAGAGAGTTATGCTATTTGAAGTTCAAACAGATTTTGACAATTCTTTCAAAATTTGATTTAACTGTTAACAAAGAAAAAACTAACCTTCAATCAATAAACCAGAGATGTTTGGAAATAAGATGAAGAGATCTTTCCTACAAGCTATTATTCGTAGGAATCCGATAAACGATGAGAGAGTTATACTTGTTTGATGTTCCAGCAGATTTCAACAGAAATTGGGACGTGTAGACTTTTTAGGTTTTACAAATTTTGTGTGTTTTCTGTATAAGATATTTGTGTGGCTGACTTTCTATTTATATAAAATGGTTATGGGATTAAAATCCCTGCCTTAAAGGCTTAATTAAAATAAGATAATTATCATAATTAAATTCTATAATTATCCCTCCTTAAACTTAAGATTTTTATTTCTTAATGTAATTATCAACCAATAAAGAATCAATTTAAAGGGAATTAATACCAGAAATAATTACTAGACATCCCTTACCAAGTTCGGCCATCACACATTCTTTTCTTCAAGAGTAAAATGGTTTTTTTTTCACCCGCACTAGCTTCTGGACTTCTAGGACTCAAAATTCAAGGTCTCACATCCTTGTTCTTACGTATCTTAGATGAAGACAAGGTTGCCATCGCCACTTTCTTACTTGAGGGAGAAACCCTCGCATGGTGGACAGCTATGAGCTTGCGATTTGACGATCGTCTTCCTACATGGGAGAATTTCGGTATGAATTCGATGAAAGATTCTGTATGAGATTCCATAAAAGCGAGCAGCGACAAGCTTTCTACAAGCTTGAACAGGGCACCCGTTCGATGCTGGAATATGAAAAGGCATTAAGAAAATTGTCTCAATTTGCACCTGAAGAGAATCGCTCACCGTACCAGCTTGCGAGATGATTTCAGGATAGGCTGAGTACAGAACTCAAAACCATCGTTGGTACGACACTAGTACAAAATTTGCAAGAACTAATTGTTGCCGCGACTTTGCAAACCAAGAAGCTATCCGCAGCCACTAGTGGCGGATCCTTCAGACGAGATTCGAAATTTAATCGACGTATAGGACCCAATCCTTTAAGGACCTATCCTCAGAAAATTAATGGCAATGGAAGTAACAACAAGAAGAACTTTTATGGTTCAAATCCCAATGGATCTACGTGGAATTCACAGCAACGTTGATGTTATAACTGTGGCAAAATAGGACACAATCAACGGGAATGTCAGAAGCCGAGATGTATCACTGGCGTGTCTAGTGCAGGCCGAGGTGGGTATGCTAACCCTACCAAATCGCCAATGCGTGGACCAGGAGGACCACCCAACGGATCCACAAGTGAGGCACAACCAAAACCAACAAGGCTATTCACCCTAACGGATGCCGAGGCTAGTCCTGATGTGGTGACAGGTACTATTTCAGGCTTTTCTCAAAATGCTAAAGTATTATTAGATCCCAAAGCAAATAAATCATTTGTAAGTCCAAGGATATTACTTAGCATGGATCAGCCTCTATCTCCCTTGACTCCTCCTATTGCGGTTTTGACTCCTTCGGGAGAAGAACTAATTTGTGATCTAGTCTACATCGGCTGTGCAGTACGTATGGGTCCAAATGTACTTGAAGTGGATTTAATTCCATTGGACAGCTGAGAGCTGGATGTAATCTTAGGCATGGATTGTCTAGTAAAATATCAATCCTGTATTGAGTGTTTCACCAAACGTGAGTGGCTCATTTATCCTGATGGTGCCGAATACTGCTTTGAAGGTGATAGGCGAGTTGTTCCAACTTGCATGATTTCCTAGCTGGATGTGAAGCAATTGAACAAAAAATGATGTACAGCGTACCTCGTGCACGTACATGATATTTCTAAGTAGTCCTCAGATCTGGATTCTATTCCAGTGGTTCGTGAATTTCCAGAAGTATTTCCAGAAGACATAGCCAGTTTACCACCAGTAAGGGAAGTGGAATTCGGTATTGAGTTAATGCCTGGTATGAATCCGATTTCCATTCCTTTGTATTATATAGCTCTTGCAGAAATGAAGGAACTAAAAACACAATTGGAAAATTTGCTGGATCGTGGTTTCATCCGACCTAGTGTGTCACCTTGGGGAGCACCTATCTTGTTCGTATAAAAGAAAGATGGCTCATTACGATTATGCATCGACTATCGGCAGTTGAATCATGTGACTATGAAGAACAAGTACCCTTTGCCACGCATCGATGTTTTGTTCCACCAACTCTAGGGTGCAATCGTGTTCTCCAAGATTGACCTCAGATCTGGATACCATCAATTGCGTGTTCGTGATGTTGATATTCCGAAGATCGTGTTCAGATCGCTATACGGCCACTACGAATTTCTGGTTATGCCACTCGGTTTGTCCAATGCACCAGTTGTGTTCATGGACTTGATGAATCATGTGTTCCATGAGTTCCTAGATAAATTTATGATAGTCTTCATCGATGATATTTTGATTTATACAAAATCAGAAGAGGAACATGCAAAGCATTTTCGGATTGTGCTGAATGTTTTAAAGGATCGGCAGTTGTTTGCAAAGTACACCAAATGCGAATTCTGGTTACGCAAAGTTGTTTTCCTTGGCCATATTGTTTCCACCCAAGATGTGTTAGTTGATCCAAAGATGATTGAAGCCGTAGTTGCTTAGGAACCCCCACGAACTGTGTTTGAAGTTCGTAGTTTCCTTGGCTTAGCAGTATACTACCGTCACTTTGTGAAGAATTTTTCTTCGTTTGCCGCACCAACGACAAAACTGAAGCGCAAGGGTGAGCTGTTCGTGTGCAACTAGAAATGCCAGCAAAGTTTCGAAGAACTGAAGAACCGGTTTGTTTCCGTACCTATCCTTACCTTACCTATTTGCGGAAAGGAGTATGTGGTTTACAGCGATTAGATTTGATGATAGGACCAGCAAAGTTCTTTTTGTTGTTACTTCCATTGCCATTCATTTTTTGATGATAGGACCTTAAAGGATAGGGTCCCAAACAGCGATTAGATTTTGAATCTCGCCTGAAGGATCCGCCACTAGTGGCTGCGGATAGCTTCTTGGTTTGCACGATATTTTCGGCTTCAGTCGCGGTAACAATTAGTTCTTGCAAATTCTGTACTGGTGTCATACCAACGATGGTTTTGAGTTCGGTACTCAGCCCATCCTGAAATCGTCTCGCAAGCTGGTACGGTGAGCGATCCTCTTCAGGTGAAAATCAGGACAATTCCCTTTATTCCCTTTCATATTCCAGCACCGAACGGGTGCCCTGTTCATGTTTGTAGAAAGTTTGTCGCTGCTCACTTTTATGTAATCTCATATAGAATCTTTCATCGAATTCATACCAAAATTCCTCCCATGTAGGTAGACGATCACCCAATCTCAAGCTCACAGTTGTCCACCATGCGAAGGCTTCTCCCTCAAGTAAGAAAGTGGTGATGGCAACCTTGTCATCATCCGAGATACGTAAGAACAAGGATACTCGGCATAAGGTGTCGATCCATTCACGAGCGGCAGCGGCTCCAGCTGAACCATTGAAATCTTTACATCCCAATTGTCGAGCTTCCTTCAATATTTTTGTAATCATGACGGGAAGCCTCTTGTCTTCCTTAGGATGCGCCGGCTATACAAGTTCAAGTGGAGGAATAGGTTCTTCCACGGTCATGGGTGCAGGAGCATTCTGAAATTGCGCCTCCATAAGCTGCTGATTTGCAGCAATTCCTTGCAATACGTTTAGGATTTGTGCCATCACATGATCGATGGCTGGTGCCTCAGGTTAGTTTTCGGGCTCAGCTTTCCCTCCCTGCTAAGTTTGTGCATTTGGTTCCTCTTGCTCAACAGGTTGCTGTTCGGCCTAAACCTCATACCTACCCTGTTGATCTCTTGTAGCGTTCAACCTTGCTATACTATACAAACATACAATTGTTACTTAACACATAACTAATTACGATACTAGGAAAAGAAATGGTACCTGGTGGAGAGGCATACACCGGACGATACGCATATACTGGAAAACAAAATACACTTGCACACAAATACTCACAAGTTTTGGAAATCATATGTACACATGCGATGCACACTCGGCAATGACACCAACACTCCCATAAGCATTCGGCAACAATACTATCATACAAACCATTCTCGGAAATCATTGCAACAAACTTTAAAGAAAATGATAAGAAGTCACATAGGGACACTCAGCATTATGGCAAAAACACACATTCGTCAATGACAAGAAATACATTAAGATTTCTCAGAACACATCAAGGCATACAAGTCATAAGAACATTCATAAACACAAAGCAAATCAAATTATCATTCTTATTATTTAAATTTTACAAATCAATCCCCTTTTAGCATTAGTTTACTTTCGGTATTAGCCCATTAAGTGAGTGAGTGTGTGCGCATGTTCTTACCTACAAACACAAAATCAACAAACAAGTTAGCATATAACCAATTATATTCCTTAAACCATGCTCCGCTACCAATCCTGTAACGACCTCAAATCCTAACCTATTATTAGTTACTCCGATTAGGGCCATTACCACCGTGAAACTCAGAGATGCCCAAGAACCAGGACGTATCTGAATTCCACAAGGCTTACTTATCTAATTCTCGATTTTTAGCATCTACATTCCTTATGTTCATTAGTTATTAGAGCATGATATTGGACATGTATTATTGTATCATACGGAGTGAATAAAATATCAGCGGAAGTCTTTAAATAAAATCAATGAATCCACAACTCACAAGTCCCATAAGGATCCAAACATCTATTATGTTAACTCCCAAAATGAAATGGAAACAAGTAAAGGAGGAACCTGGAAAACCAGAAAAATAGTCTAATTATAATTCATGTTATATGCGCAAGAAATCAAGGAACAGGTATGCTAATGTGATGTGATATCGCCCCGCCATGCAGCATTGAACTCACACACTAGTACCACAAATAGTGGAGGTACCTAACCTGAAAAATGGTGAATACAACAGGATGAGATTACAAGAATCTCTGTAGGGTCACAACATCATAAGATCTACAGAAATCTTAATCACAAATCTCCCGAACAACATTAGATCATTCCTACACATCTATAGGTATCACGGAATTCAAAAATCAATCAAAGAAATAGGGCTGAAACTAAAACTGAGGGTGGACTGCAGACACTTCAAAAAATCAAAAGTACACAGGCAAGTAAAACTCATCAAATTGCTCTCGGCAATAGGAAAAAGAAAGGTCGTCCCCTTCCACCTATGTTGTCCAAGGCTTACTGCACAAAGTTTAAAAGGTTAGCATACAAGCAAATCAGTAAGCCTATTCATCGTGCCACAAAAGGACAAGACAACTCAAGCCACACAAGGACAAGGGTATTCTAAACCACACAAGGATTAGTCATCCAACGCGCGCATGCTGAGGTTTGCCACCCATACAACTCCCATACTAGTAAGAGCCTCCCCTCCCTCAAGGAGCATCAGCGCTTACCCTGAATGGCCATCGGAACAGAATCCTGACACACAAACATTTACAAGCACATAT